>JARQTH010000535.1:0-499146 GCA_030142595.1 Trachelus iudaicus
TGAGATTTCAACGATTAAAACGCGCTTTTAAACATCCAAAAGTGAGTTTGCTATGGGGTTAAATTTTTCATTTGAAAAAACGCCTAAATTTTGCGCGTTCCGCTCGAGTTACTCGGGTGACTACTACCCCACCACGCGCACCAAATATATAATCTAAGTCTATAATTTTATTGTATCCGCTAGTGCGTTCGTTCGTGATATTCATATATATGTATGCTATAAGATGTTATATTTTTTAAGAAGGGTAGTTCTCAGGACTTTTTGTCTCGAGCATTGACAGTTATGAGGACACTTGGTGTTTGTCAGGACGGGCCTGATAGCATTTTGATACGTAAGGTACACTGTCAGGATCATAAAGCGGCACTCATACCGAATTTTCCGAAAAAATTTCCATGCTAGACACTCGCAGTTAGGATGGGCTAAGAAATGGTTTCGTTAGGTTAGGTTAGATTAGAATAACAATGCTACGTGTTTCAACATTTAGTTTTTTTTTTAAAAACACACATGGACTTGCCGTTATGAGTGCCACGCGTCCTCATACCTACCATTTGACAAGTATATATATATTTATCTAAGCTCTTATTGTTAGTATAGTAAACAGGTAATCTATGTGTATTGAAGTTATATAGGTAGATTAGAAGAATTTGAAGTTGCCTGAGAGAAATATTTATTACATATCCCTCAATCTTAATACCTACGGGTATATATTTATTGAAAACGATTCGACCCCTCGTATAATGACATTAGGAGAATCTGAGACTCCTAGCTCTTCCGGCAATTAATTAACCACCGATAAGCGAATTATAGGTAACTTCATAATTTCGTTTCATAACCCGATTTCCTCCACACCAAATTGCATGAACCGTAATTGAATTGTCCGCCTTTGTTTTAAATACCACGAGTTCAATTTAAAACCACCGCTTTTATGTTCGACTCTATTGTACCGTCAAGTTCAGGTGGCAATATGTCCTGCGATTATGAATTGACAACATTCGAAAAATTTCTATTCTATTTTTGTATTCTTAAAAAAAAAAAATTGTCATGAACAATGGTCTCTTTGACATATTAATGACTGATTAAATACTAAAGAGATATTTTAACGAATTATGCAACTAGTCTACTAGATTAATAACCTCAAATGTCTAATTTGTAAGCTTCTTACATTTTTATTTAATTAACGGGAAAAAAAATATTAGTATTCACTTCGTAACGTGAAAACTTTGTAAAAGAAACGAAGAAAATAATTAGTATCACCTTTTATTCGCTATCCTAATCAATGTACATTTATATTCCTCAGTATCGTCGAACCTTACCTTTCCTTAATTCAACTTGCACAGCATTTTACGGTTCGGTGCTTTAACTCATTTATTGGATTTTGGGTTGGTTCATTTGGGAAGTCGGCTGTACAGAAAGGATTACCTATATGTTATGTAATTCACCTAACTGCTAAAATTTATCGCGAAAACGTATTAATTTGCAATTGTCCAGTTTTCAACTGTTTATCAATTATCTTATATATAAATATAATAGAAATATTAATTACAGGTACTTGTCTATACAGAAGATATTTTTTCCCATATGCATGCTCGCATTTGGAGATGGCCGTGCGTGAAAAATCGTTCTAAATAAATGCCTTTTCTAATTTCAGGATATCTGTAATATTTCGCGTGAGGTCGGCGAAGGCCGTCAAAATAACGGATATGAACCTACTAAAGCGGCTTGGGATAATCGTCATGATATTCAGCGTGTTTCTTGGTATTCGTACGCTAGTGGCGCCGCCTGTCGTGATAGTGGCGCACACGGCAGACAAATTAAAGGCTTATTTATGCCGCACCGATTGGTGGGATCACAGCTTTACGACACGTGAGTTGAAGAAATACTTAGCAACCGAATCTATACTTGATTATTATTATTATTATTCCCTTAGTTAAATTATGCAAATGAATACTGGCAGTATGTTTTTTTTCTTTGTTGTGCAACATATATTGATGATATTGCAATATAATTTTTATTATTAACGCGCACGCAGCACGTAAAAAATTGCATGGCGGATCTGGTTAACATACTCGTGGCTACTAATGAACTCTGTGTGGCTTTTGAAATGCATTTTCAGACGCTTAAAAATTTTATATCAAGCTTACGCAAGTTTTGATACTAGATTCACTAAAACAGTTGATCTTATGCTCCAAGTATGTCCGCTCTACTTCAGTTTACCTTTTTATAGGAAATCGTAAAACTCATGCGGAATAATCTTTCGCAGTGTCTATAAAAACGCGTGAATGAAAAAAAAGGGCAAGAGGAAAGTAATTCAGAAAATGTTCCCCTCAGAGATTGGTTATCGTTTCCGGTAGGCGTGACAACCATTCCAAGTAATTTTCGAGATGCCAGAAGAGACATTTTACGATGACGTGGGCATTTCAACACAGGAGAATAATACTCACACGATCGTGTAACTAGACGACAATAAAATCAACTTGTCGGCTTTTTTATTTGTATTATTGAAGTTACGTCAAGGCGCTAGAGCTTAGCTTGCAAATATTTCTTTTTGTAATTAGTTATTTCTCTTGTATGTCGCATATAAAAAGTAAATAAAAATCAAATCCCTGCGACCAATTGAGTTTCATGGTGTAATCAATAAAAGGAACCCTTAGCAAATAGGGGTGCGCTCGGAAACCTCAATTGATATTGTTCTGGTACGTTGCGTCTTTTTTTATCAACCTTACCACGAGAAAGATAGAAAGATACCGGAGTGTGCTCTAGTGGGGTTTCTGAGCATGCTTTAGTAGGTAAACATAGGAATGGAGGTATTTGAAAAAAAAAGAAATGAGAAATATCCCGTGCCCAATTACCCTATACATACTACCTTTGAAAGTTAACAAATGAAAAATCTTTTCCATGCTATGAACTAAATTAACGAGTTTTCAATTGTTAAAAGGCGACATTGGCTTCCGACCTGTTTATTGGCAAAATGTTTTTCCAATAGTGGACCTACAAACGTGGACCAAACGAATATGATTTTCCGATCAATCAAATAATATTTTATAAATTTTTTTTTAATTAAATTTTTTTTTAAATTAAATAAATCCGACTAATATACTTCAGACCTTACATTTAATTACGAACAAAGTCTACCGCACGCGCTTCTCAAATAAAGAGGGGATGACCGAACGGAAGGGCTCACTGTTTTAAAAAGAAAAAAAGAATATATAATAACGTCGTAAATAAATTTACAATTATTCTATCAAGTTTAATTTTCATCTCATCGTCACGTGTTAGCATTTAGTTTCTCATTGAGGAAAACTTGGTTGTTATATATTTTTATTTTTCGCCATGTTTAAATTAGCAAAGTATAAGTTGAGCCATGTAAAATGCAAATACTGTTTGGACCTTTAATTTAATTAAAAAAATAATGTCGTTGGCGTTGTCGATAAGTATAAATTCTCAAGTAATTAACAATTGGATCTTGCCATTCACAAGAAAAAAGAAGCAACGAGCTTGAAATTAGTTAAAATGCCATTATTACTCGAATCATACTTTATTAACCACTGATACCCAATCGTGAATTTTGATTACTTTCGGTGGGTTTCATAAGTTTTAACGAATCCTTGACAAACTCCCTGTATGACGATTTATAAAAAATTAATAAGGAAAATTTATTTGAATAAAATAAACTCCAGTAACTACGTCTGG
Organism: Trachelus iudaicus; assembly: GCA_030142595.1. Taxonomy (NCBI): domain Eukaryota; kingdom Metazoa; phylum Arthropoda; class Insecta; order Hymenoptera; family Cephidae; genus Trachelus; species Trachelus iudaicus. The sequence goes on from JARQTH010000535.1 coordinate 3,691, forward strand.
TAATTTGTTGACCCATAGCATTAATTTCTTGATATTATGCTACATGCACTTTACATACATATATATAGTTATACGGAACGTATACGATTCTATGAAATGATAGTACGATCATTCCGTATGTATGTATATGCAAATTGAAGATATTTCGCGTATACTATGGAAAGTCCTAGTTCGTTACATGAATATTTATACTTTTTAGATAGAGTTTCTTTTGTTGTAGGAAAAACTTAAATTATCCGTATTCTATCCGACCAATAGGAGCTATTCGAGTTTAATCGTGCTGAATGGCAAGAGTTTATAGTCTTATAAAATCTCATCCCAAAATTAAACATATAAAAGGGTAAAAGGTGTTATATCAACAATATACTTTTTTTTCTCAGATAATCCTTATTTCGATAGGATCTTCATTTATAGACATAATAAAGCAGTTTACTACCTAAACCACGCATCAGTGCCATTTGATCTCGTCAAGCTACGAAACGACCAAACGTAAATTTTAGATTCACGTGAAACGAACGTCAAAAAGGAAACAACACAATAAAGAATTAGTAGCAGACATAAGAATTTACGCGTTTCACGTAGTAATGATTTATGACGTTTGCAAGTCAGCCCGAATATCATGTGGTCGTATGGTGAGTCGAAACGAGAACAAGAAACTTAATCCCAGTAAATAATTTCTTTACGGAAAGAATTTTTATTAGAGTGAATAATGTTTATACGTGCATATTGAAGTTGAAAAAGTTCCTTTAAGTCTTCCTGAGGTACCTCGTCAAAAAATTTCAAGAATCGCGATCGGCGTGTAATTAAGCTTCCTCGTGGCTGACGAAATCTCAATAGATCGTACAGTATGTATCTTCAAGGATTATTTTTCTTTGTAGGAACTTTTAAGGATCCCTTTAGAATCCTTTTTCCTGCGCAGAACATAAATACCTAGTCGATTCTTCTTTGAACTCAACTTATTTTTTGTTCCTACTTTGCCTCTTTTCATTTATCTTTTACTCTTCCTTCTCTCAGCTTATAACGACCGATAATCCCGTTGATTGTTCACATAAAATCTTTTATACGAATCTTGACGAATTCTTGCCGCGTATATTCCGACATGAAGATTCGATAAATTTACCAAGCTCTCCTTTTTTTAACGAGCATTGAGAAATATTAACGCAGTTGAAGAAATTGATTCAGTGAGCCGCTGGTCGTTTCAAATGACACTACTTAACAATTGAATATTCCTACCAAATGGCATTATCCTACAGTCTTTCCATTAAAAAGATATAAATTTCAAAAGCAAATCAATATTTTCGCACTGCAGCCTCAAGTGTAAAAAACTTTTACGAAGAATCGAGTAAATATAATGAATAAACACAGTAAAGTACGCATTCCTTAAAAATTGGCAACACGCTAATTCAGTCCGAAGCAGATTTTAATAAGAGACGAAACTTTAAACGGAAAAGTATAATTGTACGGTGATGACGTCTGTAAAAAATTAGTCTCCCCTTCGGCCACATCCTTGCCCATTTTCCACGAACATAATTTCAAGTAGATACCTACTTGCTGAGTGGTGACATTTTTTTGTCTTCGTGTAATTTGTTTTAATTGAAAAGGCGTAGGCACGATTTAATTCAACTCGAGAACGATGAGTCGACATGGCGCAATCAATTACAAGGGAGGCATTCGGTCTTTATTACAAGAATAAAGCGACTTTTAGTCAAGTCCATTATACCAAGTATACCCCTTTCAAAATAAGTTACTACGTAGCCACTTAGAAATTGATAGAATTTCTTGATAGACAAAATTGTCATTTTTTTTTCGTTACACGCTACATTCTCCTTAACCTTTCATCTAGTCATTAAATAAGATAATATTGAAATTGGATAGAACATTAACGCGAATTTTTCTTTTTTTTTTCTTTTCCCATAGAAGGAAGACCGGTTCCGTTTAATCGTGGCAGCAACGAGAGCTTCCAAAATCGATCAATCGTAGCGTACCAACATACGTATATAAAAATTCGTACTGTACTGTACATATGTAAGTGTAGGTACAATTTCAGTTCACGAGCTGCTACCCAAGTTAAGTACTACGCTCACGGCAAAGGGAAAGCTTTGAGCTTAAAGCTGACAGGGGCTTAAGGAACAGCTAATAAAGCAGCGAAGCAAGCGGGTTCTTTAATCCTTCCGCGACATGATTAACCATGCTGCATGGGAGTGTATATCTATACATTATATAATATATGGGAGGTTCAATGTAATTTTAAGTGACATTCAGATTTTTTCAATGCCAACGATTAGCTGTAGCCATACTCACGGGATCGCTATGCGACATTTCTACAATATATAAGACTTACTATAGATTCACGTGATTTAAGTTCCTCCTAAATCGATTATCAGTGCTTTGCTATATGGTTACGTATATGCGTGTTAAATTTATCTGTTACAGTGGAGGTAATGTTTCTGATCTGGGGTATTAGGCTGTGCATCGTCGTACGTAAGGCACCATCCGAATTCAACGAAAGCCGATTCATCTCTATGGCAATTTACAACGAATTTCTACTATCAGTCTTCCTCAACGTGTCAATGTGAGTCTCTCGTTAATCACAGCAATCGTTAATCAGTTCCGCGTGCTAGAAACAAAACGACTTATCACACCCCGTTTCCTTATACAATGTCGTCACCTTACGATTCCAATGGACCTGTCATCTTGACGAAAGAGAATCGAAAGTCCATGCGTAAGCCCTATAGGTGAAAAATGGAAAATGGTGAAAGCCCCTAACTTCTTCCGAGATACGAACGCTGGAAAACGATCATCGATTTAGTTAAATCGCATCGGGATCATCCGACTGAATTTATCTTATTGGAATTCAAATCCTCTTGGATTTCACGGTTTATTTTTTGTGTTACCCTGTATAACGGATCAAATGCTTTTTTTTCCTTCGATGACGCCACCAAATTTCGACGACGACTGAACGAACTTTTGTTACGGGGATCATGCGGATGTAATGGGTTTTTACAAAATGATCGTCCTAAAATGCGATTTATCCATTTTCACGAGCGCCCCGAGAACCGCCGAAGCACCGTTTTATTGCTTCCTGGTTACTGATCCATTTAGTCAATTGCACGCTGCTACTTCTACGCGCGTCCTACTGTAAATATTTCCTGGTCAGACTCCACTACCTGACTTGCTTTCATTTTCGATGATCTAACTCTGACGCAAAGGAATCCCCTTCCGTCCATTCGTGCCATTAGGAACACCCGAGGAGACCTGCGGGCGACCTCAGAGAGGTCTGTCGTGTTTTGCCAGCACCGGGTTCGCTTTAACGCGAAGTAGCTAACTCGGTTAAGATAAAGTATAGACAATTGTGTACCGGAGTAAGAAAATAAGTGATTGGTATTATTTAGCAAAGAAACCTTTTATACGGTCACTGTGCGGTCCTAAATTCTCTTTGCAAAATCTTTCCACCGACCTAAGAAAGGAAGACGGCAGCTATACGATCTTCTCCATTTAAAATTTCCAGTTGGTCTTCTATCCAGGGATTCACCAGTGACAATACGCTCGCTCGTAAAGAAAGGCAAGACAAATGAAACGATGCGTTAAGTCTTTTTCGTACCTTTCTTACCGTTCTAGCCATTTTACACTTGCCCGCCCTTTCGTTTTTTCCTCCATGCTTTTCACTATCTACATACATCAATATTTATGGACGCGATGAACATCTTTCTTCTAGCTCATATGGCATTTACATATGTCTATAACCTATACTGTGTATACGGCGAAAAGAACATTTCTCGTCTGGAATCGAATTGAAGACAACAAAATGAATTCAGTACTGGACCTATATATATTCCCATCCCAAAAGTTCCTATATATTTCACGGAATCGTACTATTCCCAGGGTGCGATCCTACACGGCAAATAATACATAACTCCTATGTGAATATAACATACAGACACCATAAATCAAAGGATATTCGATTCCTTATTGGCTAGGCACTCCTGGGCTCCACCACGAGTAACGTTCTTCTTGAATAATTTTGATAAATTTTTATCTGTTGCAGGTTCTTTCTACAGTCCCCGGCAAATCCGGACTTACTCTACATCATTTTTTTCTGCCACACGCAACTGACCGTCACGCTTCTTTTGTGTCTGATATTCGGTAGCAAGGTACGATATCGAGAATTTCATCGAGTTTTTGTTATGTATATTTTAGCTTGTGTACGCGAATTCTCGTTATGTAATATTACACTGCTGGCAAAAGAGTTTATGGTATCTACTGCATTATCGACAGGCATACGTGGTATTCCGTGGCGGCGACAAAGAAGATTCCATGGGAAAACTTCCTGGGTCTGCTGGCAAGTTCGTGGGAAAATCCTGCCGCACTCAGGGCACGAGTAATCAGACGAACTCGATTTCACTTCAGCACGGAAATTTTACTGAAGAAAGCGATGGCGTTACGGTAAGAGCTTTCGTCTTTCTATTGCAAGAGAAACAAAACAAGAATTACGTCATTATTATATCTCATATACGGGAAACGGTAGAGATAGGATACCGTAAAAATATTATTCGCGTATAAATATTTGTCTTCATTATGAATTCCACCATTGATTCACTTGGCTGACGTCATGTTCTGAGACGATCCAGAACCTATGGCGAACCCTAATGTTCGCTTCAATGTTTGAATAAGTCATCAGATATTCATCATTTGTTTCTACTGTCACATAATTCTCGACTATAAGCATTTGCGCATCTTTGAGAATCAATTTTAATAAGTATCGCCTGCTTCCGTCTACGCGTAAAATGTACGTCTTTCACTCGTATACCTAAAAAAAGATCATAATATACGAAGTCGAGATATAAAGGGGAATAAAGGAAATTTCAGTCGAAAGCAATTTTCAAGACGATCGTCTCAGAGGAATCAGATGAGTTTGCGCGCCACGAAATTCTTGTCATTGAAATTGATGTCGAAAGTCTGAAAATTTCACAATGCTAAATTTTCGTGCACGTACGAAAGAATACGAGCCGGAGGAAGAAGAAACCAAGAACTCTTTTGTAATAACGTAGCCGTAGCCAATGTACCATGAAATAGCGGACGGGAACATTGAAACTTTAAGGGTAACTTATTAAGGGTGGTGGCATATCCCGTTTCTACATTAGAAACACGTAGATAATCGAGTAGACAAAGTTATCGAATTCCTATACATAGTTTATCGCGTATGGCCCTTTTACCGGAAAGCCACCTAACTACTTGTAGATACATGTATGATATATAGTATACCAGCAAGGATATACTAGGGAAGTAAATATCCATTAGCAATTCAGAAAACGCACAAATTTCCCTAGTGCCTCACTCCACTGGGTCCCGTCGAATCCTCATTTCAACAAACATCCAACTTCCTTCGATACTAGGATCCTTTCCCATATGTTATTTATACGTGTTGTGAAAACGAGGTGTGCATAACTACGTTACAGGAGGAATTCCGTCGTCTCTACACGCAGCTGGAGTTGCTCAAGGAGAAAAATATGCGACTGGGCAACAGGCATCTCGTTGCGAAAATTGTAGCCATGCAGGACGCGGCGAATCGTGCGGAAACGCAAATATCGACGATCCAGGCGATATCCACGACGATGAGATTCAACAATCTGAGCAATCCTAGCGGAGAGGAGGTCGCGTCGAATTTGCGTCGTGGAGATGCCCAGGATGGTAAAAATTCATTGGACACCGGTGCCCGTGAGAAATGTTCTTCAGGTACGTCAGTGAGGAACGGCGCTAGGACGAAGGACTCGGTGGCCGTCGAACGAGGAAAGAATGGAAAAAGCATCACCGCGACGGTGGGTACAACCGTGACGACGACGACGACGGCGATGACAACGGCGACGTCGACGGAGAGGATGCTCGAGAGAGCCGACTCGAAGGACGTGACTAATAAGAAATTCTTGCAGGCCGACGATAAAATAAATAACGAGGTCATTTCGACGAGCCCGCGAGCCGCGACCTCGGAAGAGATTGCAGAGCCGAGCGTCGAACCGAGAAATAAAGACGATGGAGTCAAAGAGAAGTGTAAAAGTAAATCCGGACACGCTAGAACGCATGCTATTGTCATTAATCTAGACGATAAAAGTAGATTCTCTGAAGAAGTCACTGTCTAGGATTGTATAGGACATTTTTATGGGAGCACGCGTGAGACGGATTGAAGGTAGTAAATAAATGAAGTAATCATATATGGGGTATAGGATTATACCTAGTGGAATTTTGGCGTGAGGTGTAGTAACGTCTTTGCACCATTTTTTTCAAGGCTCTTTTTTATATAAATGAACATTTCTTCCAAGTACCGATGAGTATTACTGTAAACGTGTCTGCGAGTAATCGAAAGCGTCGGAATACCTTTTGTCGTTAGATTTAAATGGAAGACTATTTCCGCATAATATTTATATATAAATAATATCATCAATTCATAGAAAGCTTTATATTATTTTTTAACGCTGTACATCGATCTTGAAGGATCCTAGACGTTCTTCTCCGTCGCTGAACGTGTATATAGATATTGAATATAGGACTTTTACTCTGTAAATAATAAGTTATAACGTTTGACCGTTTCAAAATTTTGCGATTATGCAGAATTAATGAATAATTAGAAATAAGAAAACAATTATTAATATCTGTAAATATATTGTATATACCTATGCATGTATTACACAGTAAACTTAATTACGTTTACATTATACTCTCGCGCTTCTGATCCAATGCATATCAAAATGAAGATTTCTCTAGTCTATAATTCTTATAGAAAAAATATATATGTACGTAACAGAGCATAATCCTAAAGGTGGATACGATACAGGAATTAGTCCATTCGACCGAGGCCACGGTCACTAAAGGGTCCATCTGAGCCCCATAAAAAGGACCCTTTTTGACCGTCGCTTCTTAATACCATTCATTCATCCTTGAAAGTTACACTCAGCGTTTCGTGTACATTGAGAACACCAGAATCCTAATTGTCGCCGGAAAGAAATGACCAAACCAGGAGCCCTTCTTTTCCGTCGGCAATTTTCCAATAGCTGCTTTGTCCTGGAAGACGTAAACCGACTTTTGTTCTATTGTATATAAACGAAGGTAAGGTATGTGGTATACAAAATAAGTTAATATGCGAAATTATAAAATGATTAGCACTAGAGTTAAATGTGTTTAAAATGCTCGTTAAAATATCGAATTCATATCACACGCATCTTTTCTCTTCATCTGTATATAATTCCTATTAGGCTTATTATCGCGTGATGAAATAGTATATCACTTATATGAATGCATTATTGTACACGAAAGCTATCTATAATAATATAAATTGTGTATACATGTTGAACTTGTATATTGTTATATCGCGCGATCGCTAAATTAAGATTTACATATAACTAATATATGAGATACTCACTATAAATAATAATATACAATACAGATATATATATATATATGTTTGATTTTATTATCGAATTATACGGTTTAAGTTATAACATGATTAATCTAATGCGCATACGATTAAAATGCATCGTTACATTATGAGAATACGAGATTAAAACAAATTTTATCAGCCACATCTCGTATTTCATTAGAAAACAATTGTTTATTTCCTTCCTCTCACTTGCGATCCTAATTGTAGTAAGGTAAGTGAAAAGTTTTCATTGTATCTACGTGGGATATACATATATAACTATAAAAAAAAACTCGACTTAATTAAACCGCATCTTTTACTGTATGCTTACGTAACTGTTCATATACTCTTAAAATTAAGTTTTCGAGGGGAGCATTATTGTTAGTTCCGGGAAACTCCGCTATTAAGCATCTACGACAGTCCCGAAAAATGCCAGTCGGATGTGTGTAATGGGAATTCGGTGAATTATCTCTTAAAATTGCATTTTCGAGAAGAGCATTTAGGAATTCGGATAGGACCGGAAAGCGTACGGCTGTTAATCTAATTTGGAATAAGCAGACTTTCAACCTGTATTTCAAATGTAGCATTGCCATACGTTTTAGACCCCTTGTATAAGTTTGCATCTGCCTCGACGCATAACTCAAAACAATTGCGAAACGCATGTTCGGCGTGAAGCTGCTGTACGAAACTAAGTAGTTCCACCAGTATCGGAAATCTATCCAAAAGGTACCAAATTATATATAAATTACATATAAATATTTCAAATTATGTATGCCATCCGTATGAACTTTTTTTCATCTCTATTTCTCTTACTTGCTGCATGATTTTTGCTTTTAACTATTTCCGATATCATTTGAAATGGCAAAGATAATTTTTTTCATTTGCGAAAAGACATTAACCGAACAATAATAATATGCACAATCGCAATCATAAAATATTCAACGGTTGTCACATAAAATTTTTCAAATCTTGCACCGTTTCACCGCAAACGGTAAACATGTATCTAAGCTAATACACTCTGCATATACGAGATTTGTAAATGAGTTTTGTTTAAAGAATTACGCGAAAGTCAGCATCTTTCAGTATTATTTAACTTACCAAAAAATAATGACATTAATTGACAAAAGCTATATTGTCGGTATACCAATATTGGCAATAATGTGAAATAATGATTTGTTCTCTGAATCTGGAATTTTCGAAAAGCTGATGCACGACTCTCAAGAGCAATAGCTTCGTAATAAGCAATTAAAAAGGGTTTAGAATCCTAATCGGATTGTCTAGGGATGCTGTGAGCGACTAATATGCCGTAAAGGTATCACTAGGGCCTTTATATTATATTAAGACAAGCTGCCGAACCGTAAGCTGATCTAAGAAACAGTGATAACTTAAGAGAAGATTACGGCAGCAAAAAATTAAATAATCGCGAATGCTCGCCATTCATCTTTCCTAGGGCCTTATGTAAAGTTGGGAGCATTTAAAATTCAAAAGGAAGTCAAGTATGTCAATAACTTTCTCACCCTTACCACACGGCGTCAAAAAGCTATCCACCATTAATGACGCTTATATAGTTATCTGCATTCAAGATAAAATTTTCTTCTAAAATTCATATATATTTTTATGTATTTCTACCAAAAGATGGACTTATAAATTAAATTTATATGCCTTTAAACATTCTCGACAACGCAATATATTTTTTTGATTAGCGACATCACAATGTACCATATTTACATTTTATATCCATAACGATATAGACTTGAGTGCTTTGAACTTCTTTGATATATCCCGTTGAGCAACAACAACTTGTGATATCTCTCCAAAGAAAACTTACGTGTAAAAGACTGTACCAAGCACAGCAGTGCTGTGAATTCCTCTAAAAAAAGTATTTGAATCATATTATTAATGCCAAGTAAATATATAAGTTAATAAACATCTACTTATTATATGATCTAGCACTAGCCCATCATTTTAATTATATTTTCAAAATTTCCTATAACGTCGTCGCTACTCTTTTACGTTACTACTGCTTCTCATAATTAATTATGATTTCATGGTCCTTCAATAATTAATAAAACTTTTAGTGATTCCTTATCGACTACTACTTGGCAGGTCCGTGCACTACTTGATATAAAATTAATTTTATATAATTTATAAATAAAAGACAGGGTGTCCTAGAATAAAAAGATATGGAGATACACCATCGAGTAGAAGACGAAAATCTGAAATAAAAAGTACTGATCGATTTTTTTTACCGAGCGTTCCGCTTAGAGTTATAAAAAATTAAAGCTAGCCAATCATGGGCGTACCCGCGGAGCATCCAAGAACGCGGAGGAAAGATAAAACCTCGGTAAAAAAAAATGGATCAGGACTTTTGTTTCAAATTTTCTTCTTCTACTTAATGATGTATTCCATATCTCTTTATTCGGGGACACCCTAGATACAATATTTTATTTATATCTTGTCCTCGTGTCTCATTCTAAAAGATGACGTGCAGACCAATAAGCACAGCTTACTTCGTGCAAGCAAAAAAATATATCTAGTTTCCAGCATTTAATAGACACTACCCCACACATTTTTTCCACCCGCAAAGTGCACTCGACATTTTCCCAGAAAAGGAGAATCCTTCTTTCACCACTTTCGCGGTAGAAGAGCTTGCGGCAGATCCAATAATTAAGAGAGACTGTTGGGAGCAGATGGTCTTGTCAGACGAGACTACACAAATTCGACGATTTATGTCGTGACATTTGAAACGTTCGTATATAAAATGTCAAGTTGATTTAAATATTTCTAATTTCTTATATTATTTAGTCATCCAATGAACTTCACAAAATAAAGATAACACACTTAATCTCATATAACCTAGAGCTGTTAGGACCACATGCAAGCACATGCTTGATTACTGACCATTGTGGGATCCGTGTTATCGTACATAACGGGCATTAGATATACGTATAGCGATATACAAGGTAGATACATATGTCATGCGTTCAATCAGCGCTAATTAGAAATTAATTTCAAAAGCAGCGACCCATACGGCGTATTGCACCAGGAATAACAGATTCACTCATAGTTTCACAAACACCGTTATACACTAATATCGATCGTATCCTGAGAGATCTCTGTCTTTATTAATTACTTTACTCCTTATATACTTAAAAATTAAATTCATTAAATTAAGCTTCGTTCATATTACCATACGTGTTCTGTATCTAAAGTCTATGCTGCTATATTCAAGGAAATTGGGTTTCGTTAGACTTCAGAGACATTCGTAACATCAAAAGAATTTTTATGACAAATGCACAAATTGCATTTTTTATATGAATGAATGCATATAACATCGCTACGAATGGGAAATTTAGAGAGAAAAAATGAGATTCTCAAAAACGTTCTATTTCCAAGGATGATATAAAACTAAAGTAGAATGTGGCTTTATCTCTAGCATGGAATAAATCCTGTTCAAAGATATTATTTCCCTGGTGCATCATCGGTAAGATTAATAGCTACTACCTACGGGACAGGTTACCGCGTAAAACCCTATGTACGAGTCGATGCATAGTGTTTTTATTTTGAAAAATTTATTAGACTCCGCCAACATCTAACGTCATGACTGCAGCACCACTTTCAACTATTCTAACCTATGTGCTACACGTGTATCGATAAGAAATTTGTCATTGTTATTGCTGAGTATTTTCATGAATATTATACAAATAGATAAATCCATTTATTTATTTTCTAAAATTATGATTATCAGAACAAAGAAATTTTTATTTTCACTCTGATTATTTCTTTTCTGAATAAGGCATGAACACTTCAAAATATCCTGCTGAACGTATAGTCATGACGGCTAACCAATTTTTATATTCTCATGGTTTTATGTCTGTCAACTTTTTCCTTTATGTATCGATAACATATTCAAGATCTGAAACGCCTCTCAAAAATACAATTATATTTCTGTATATACTATGTACTGCATATACGCATGTATATTACAACGATATATAGGTAGTACGTATATGTGTCGATATCCGCACCCACCCGTATTTGATTTTTGAATATGAAAGCGCTGATACTAAAACCGTCTATCGCAAGCCATTAAATCGAATATCAAGGCAGCCATCCGACGGTTCTCAACTTCTTCATGGGTTTTGAACTATATATTTTATGATAGTTCGAATTACTGTATAAATCAATTTACTTTTATGATTATCACAATATCGTCAGCCACGGTAGACTCTTAGGAATAAAATATTGAATGGAAACGCTTGTGAAACTTTTCGCATTTCTTAATCGTTTTCATGCAATAAGATTGTTGCGTTTGAGTTATTACGATATTAAGTTTTTAACGCTGTCATAAATTATAATGCACTATAAATATGAACTGAAGAGCAGTGAAGATTATATAATTCTAAAATAAAAAAAATTTTAATATCTAGTCTGACGATGTTTCGTTACTCTAGAATTGAGAACCTTTTGTCTCTAGATGGAGGGTGGTAAGAGGTCGAGTTAGGTCAAAGTGTAAGGATGCATTAACGACAGTTATTGGTCGTAAACAACCTGCAAATCGTGATTCCGTTTTGAACGGTTCTATAGCCGATGTCATTCATAGTCAAAGCAAGACTGAATTTCGAAGGCACCTTGAAGTGTCTGCTACATATCCCAGAACAAACCAATTTATTTCAAAATCTTGATTAGATCTGCGATAAACATAATTAATCAAAGTTGGCAACCAATTAAAGTATTACAAAATTTATGAAACTCTTTTATAAAGACGAATCCTACTGCCCTCCTTTACGAATCCACTTTAAACACTTTCTTCGTTTCAATATCGTTATCTCGTGATAATCCTCCAGGAGTTCCGTCTGCAAATTTCGGTTAGCACCGAGCTGAGACGGGACGTCGAAAAAGGAAGCTAGGGTAGCAGTTCATGGGAATTGGCCAATCTGTAGAACCAGAGGGATTTCGACGTGATCGGTCAGCACTTTCCTCCTGACTGTTCCCGGCGTAAACGTTTCGCGACAGATAGGAGGGTCACCGCGAGGGATTGTGCTTCAGATATAAAACGATAGTAAATCCCAGCAACGGACAAACTCGGACAGAGATTTCTATGACAAGCGATACCGGCTGATCGCTTTGGCTCCTATATCTATCAATTGGTTTATTACATTTCATCCCTCGATTCGCGAATCGAAGTAGGTACATCCCCGATAGAAAATATTTCACCAACTTTTTTTCCTCGCAATATTTCAGTTCCAGATGTCGTGATATCGTTTCGCAACCGGATCCTCTTGAATTTATTTTCTACCGCTTATTTTCATCCTTTTCCTTGTTTGGTCGTTCCGAATATGCTTGACATGAACAGAAGACTCTTCGTGGAGGGAGGGGGGGGGGGCGATTACAAGTTTTACATAAGCTTTTTGTACCAGGTCAAATTCAACGAAAATTTACACGGTAGGTTATCACTGTACGAACTTGTAAATAACTTATGATAATACATCAGCTTTAGAAGCTGACAAGAGCACATCAGTTACAAGGGTACTGTAAGCGCTTCTATTGTTCCAAAGTTGTCAGATATAATACCTGAGTCAACACAATATACAAAACCCGTTCCGAGTGTACTAGACAATCATTAAGATCAATCTAATTATACAGTACATTATATTACAAGTCTTTGTATATCGCGGTCTATGGAGTCGTGATCCTACGTTACAGACAAAACACGTTAACTCCAAATTAATTATCATTAAATATCCAAGTCGATGAAAAATGTTAAAAACCAAATTAAATAAAATCTAATTGATAGTATAAATTTGTATTTCTACAATCTGGCAATGAGACAAGCTCAAGTGAAACGTTGCAATATTTGTCACATAGTTTGGAATGTTATCCAACACTTTGGTGTCACGTGAAAATGCAACTCGACGCAGTTCACGCTTCACGTGCTCATGCTACCAAGTTATAATAGTGTGACAGTCGATGTACAAGGTGTTACGCGTCTCCTCTTGTGATCTCAAGTGTGAAATGTAATATCGTACCTGTACAGAGTTCTGGTTAGAAGTCAAACTGCATGGCAAAACACTAGAAGGTAGTCCTGCTTAGACGTGACGTCTCTCTTAACCAATTTCTGTGCCTGATGACTATTATTGTTAATATATTTCTTTTGCTAAGACTTCCCGTGTTAAATGACAGCAAATGGCGTAAGATGAACTCCAGACATCCCAATTGTTCAAACTCTAATCTCATTCTATGGAATCTGATCGCATGGACCAAAGAGCCAATGGCGTCTTTGTTTCTTACGCGGGAAGAACATCAAACGCTAGAAATTTAACAAGAGTAGTGCAGCGATAGCGTACAAAGGATTGCCCGAGAAATTTTTTGCCCTTTACCTCTTTCACGGGAAGTACGAGTCGTTTGATAATGTGACATAGAAGACCCGACAGTTGTTAGCAGAAATTGTTATTTATTTTTTCTAAAGCGACAGTCAAGCTTACAAAGTCATGTGGAAAGACGTGCGAATGCCGAGTTTACGTGAAAAATAAAAAAATTCACTTCACTTTTGTCTAAATTCATATACGCACATAGGTCTGTGTATACTATCTACAGCCAATGAAAAGTTTCTCGGGGAAATCGTATAGAAAATATATTAATGAAGACAGACGTATACGCGGTTATTCGAGACTGTTGCTCGACTTGAAGGTGGTTACCATGGAAATCAATATAAATCAAACGGACGGAACCATCTTCAGGTGGTGCAATGATTCTTGAGTCACCGTGTATAATAACGCCTATGGTAACATATACTTGGTATTCCACTGATAGAAATATGTATAGCAAAACTCCATTTACCGGAATAAATATTTGCCCGGATATCCCGAACTCATTCTTGAACTCTTACTATCCGAACTACTGTTAAGTGACGTATCACTTATATAAACGCGACTTGGTCACGAAATGTACATATACAAATATTTGCTGACGTCAAAGTTGACATATTCGTTTAGACGCAAAGAACAGATGTGGTCCAATTCAATTTTCCGAAGTTTAATTGATATTATCGACAATCGTGAGACAAGGGATCAGGTTAGTCAGTGATCTCTTATCATCCAAACCATCGAAGCTAACCCCCCCTCCCCTCCAGGTTCGGATGAATAGATTTCCCGTATATATCTTACTCAACGGGATTTTTCAATCGATATTTCTCCCTTGTTCCTACGGGAAGAGTTATCTTGAACCATAATTTCTAAGTCAATTATCCGAAAGAGACACCCATGAAAAATAGACTATAATGATGAGGTCGAACAAAGCCCGGATGCATCACTGGAAAGCACGCCCGAAAGTAGATCCGTCTAGTAGTTCGACATTCTACTATACGCGGCAGTTGCATCGCATTTCTGCAAGTGTCATTCGCCTATTTCTTTATTTCATTATTCTCGGCTCCCGGCTTTTGTGGATTTACCCGGGTTGACGTACAGCTTCTTCAGGTTTTTTATGTGAAAATACAGTGTAGTTGTACGAATACTGAGGTAAAAATTTTTGTTTATTAATAGTGATTCACTTAGACTAAACAGAATGTTTACATATGCAATCAATGCGTCAAACTTCGAAAATGTTTGTTTCGTAGGAGCTTAAAATTAAAAGATGCATTTAAAAAGCTCAGGATTGGTGTTTGAAACGATGTAAAACTATTTCGTAACATTGTCGTGATACATTATAGCGAGCGATCGAAGATTTCGATTATTCTAAAACAAGTTTCAAAGTGTCACAGAACCACGTATGGCTCAAAAACTTTTACATTTCGCAGCTGTTAATGTCTGTTAAATAGTGCGTCAAGCGCCATGTTCCTACAGCGTATACTGTACAGTATGCGCTCCACGCGTCTGATGAAAGCAGTAATGCTTGGATATCTCAAACATTAGTGTTTATACACAGACATGCGACTGGCGCTCCTCTCGTGGCCATGAGAGGTATCGATACAAATCCCGCATTTCGGGCGTGCTTTCAGAATCCAAAGATCGGCCTTCTTATAGTCCATTCTTCATGGGAATACCTATAGTACCTGTCTTGTTCGGCGTACTGTAAACGTAGAATCGTGGATTAAATCCAAGTGCCCACGCCAACCCGTAACAAAATGTCGACCCTTTGTCTCTGTCCTGACGTAAGTAGGTTCCGGAGACATTTGCGTCGAGAGAAGGTGAAAAATTTTTGAGAAATCGTATGATCCATTTCACTTGAGTTATGAGACTCGCTTAAGCTACACGTGCCAACCCTCGTATCAACCTTTCACTACTGTACTTTGCATGCTTAACCATTTACAGGAAGCCTTTCAGCTCATGTGGAATACTAGCGGATTGATGGGTGTGAACGAGACAAGTTAGCAGCGCGAAAACCTTCTCTTAGAAGCGTATTCCTCGATAGGGAAACTTTGAGAACTATCGTTGTTTCGAGCTGAACTTTATTGGTCGTCTGTTTTAAGATAGGCGGCTAAAGCCATCCACGCTTTGAATGGGAAACCAGCTTCACTTAGAAGACACTATATGTACGTATAGAAAGACTGGATGATAATTATCAGTAACCCGTACTAACAGCGAGGACTTAAAACGTGTATTGTGCATACCCACTCTACTAACCAAAGGCCCAGTAACTGCGTGTTATTTGCAATTTCCTATGGAATGCAAAGTCCACCAAATGGTGTGTACTTGTCCTCGTCCTCCGGTAAGCGTACAGCCACATGCCATTAGATTCGTGCAATGTAGAGTATTGCGAGTGTATATATATATATATATCCTATATTACGTAGATACCGTACGTACATACTTACAACTTTTGGTATTGTTGGGTAACACTAATTGACCAGACTGCAGAGATTTTAGATAGCTTTCAAAGTTTTACTACGACCATGGGTTCCTGAAAGTTTGCGACTTTTACTGATAGATTTTATTTTGCAATAGAAATAAATAAGCTCACTTTTTTACTCCCTCGTGGAACGAATTGCAATATGTCGATGTGCATACTTTATGGTATATGCTCGCTATGTTCTCTTGTTATATGACAACCACCTAGTGAAGCTTTTTCGTTTTTGGTGAAACAAGCTTTTTTTAGAGATAGGTACTTTTATGAAACTGTTTTTTTCCCCTGTTGCCTACATTATTTCCTGCTAGTTTCGTCCTCGGTGCTATATCAGTGCAGTATGTTCTCACTTGCCGAAATGTACGTACATCATTCAACGTTGAGAGATATAGGCAGGCCTTTGTACATAACATAGACAAGCCATTTCCGACCGTGCGTAACGCGATGAGTAGCGTAAAAAAAAGTTAGGAAAATATGAAAAAGAAAAGGAAAGTGTAACGTCGACTGTGAAAAGTACGTCAGATTAATGGAAAAATATTCTTACACTTGCTGCTGGATTGTTGACTGAATTATTAGAATTTTTATAATTCCGTACGAGGTATATTGTATAATGAAATATTAGTGTTGGAATACTTTTTGACGTGACTATCCAATTTTTATATTCTCGTTTTCTAAAGTATTTCACTGGGAATTAGTCGTGATCTCTCTTTTTTTGTACGCGCAACCACGAAAACTAGTACGATTTCCGCGAAATACCTCGACAACGCGTTGGCAATTTCTCTTCCTCTCTGTACCTTTTACTCTCTTTTTCTATTACCCTCCACTTGTCTCTCTTAGTCCTCTTGAATTCCAGCCAAACTACCTCCTACGCTTCACCCTCGCTCTGCCTGTCGCAATTGTCACTTTGAACCCCTGCGCTTTGTAACTTTTCGTCGCGTACGAGGATACTCGAGACACGTCGCAATTCATAGGCTTTCGCGACGCTCTGGGAATGTTCATTCACTGGAAAGGATGTGAGTAAATAAATACAAAGTGCTATACAAGTCAATAAGTCAGTATAGTGGCATATAAGATCTTCAGTGGGATCGAATGTGGCAACTATATGTATTTTATATATGTTAAATTAGATTCAAAAGGTATCAATTGTTATATACAAAAATTTTACTTACAATTTTTTTAGCTACCTCAATATACGTTTATTTTTAAATTTGACTCCAGGGAAATTTCCTGCCTAACTTTTATTCTTCTGTACGATTCTGCTCCCAAGAATGACTAAGAGTCGAAATATATTTGCTTGACAGAAACTGAAACCATTCTGGCTTTGGTACTAAGGAGGTTTGATGAGTAACGTAGTAATTGTGAAAAGTACACGTTAACATACTTGACACTCCCTAGGCTCTTCGTTAGGACGAACATATATTACGCGTTCGGAGTAAATCGATCCAACTCGATTTGACTCGCAGCCGCCGTAGATACTACTGTCTGATTAAAATGCAGCAGCTACATCCTAAACCGTAACGCTTCGGTTTGTCCGGAAGGCTAACCGCATTTAGAGGTGCAACGGTGCATTCGCGAATAGGTTTCAAACGTTGGACAAGCTTTGAACGCGTCTGTGTCACCTGCACGTATTAATTCATTATATTTATACATATACGTACGTTGCATAATTATAAAATAACAAAGTATTGTTCAATATTCAATTCTCCAATCTGCTTGCATTCGGCTGCTCATTGGAAGCTGTGAATTATTTAAAGAGCAGGTGTCACGTTACGTATACCATAGTGTATTATATTACAACTAAATTGCGTCATCATAATTTTTTATTTTCCCGAATAATCCGAGTTAAGGTAATAAACTTTAATCCATAGCAACATTCGCACTAATTAGCGAGAAATTTTAAAGACAATTAATATCCATTATATTGTACCATATGCTTCTAATCGATATTCACAAGGTTTCAACATTAAACCATAATAAGTTATTTAATTGTACGAGTATAGCCAAGACAATTAGGTCTCACGGAGTGATACACGAATGGGAGTAATTGCTTGAGGTTAATCGCACTTTCGAAATAATTAGAATAAAATTGAAAGTTTCAATCATACAATTTTATAAAATGGTACCGACCAATTAATGACGTCTATATCTTTATCGTGGCTAGATTAAATGTATTTGGACGTTAAATCTTTTTATAATATGTTTTACAGTCGGTTACTTATCAAGGTGCAGTACATTACTTTCGAGAAGATAATCCAATTTGTACCATTATATCAGGTCATGATTTCATTTTTTACCATTCACAGTACACTAGAGGGAATCTAGCTGTACTTCACAAGGAGATTGAAATTAACTTAGAAGATGGTTGGCCATCTGTTAAAGTGAATTATACAGCGAGTGGTTTATTCGGATCACGAAACTGGCCTCTCTGGGATCTACCGTTTTTATTTGATTATTCAAATTAACGCTATAACAAGGTCTATATTGGATTCGTTTGTGACTGGCAGTACCTAGCGCCGCGTAGATGCAAGATCCGAGATCGAAGTAGGTAAACTGGTGGATCGTGATAAATTAATTCAATTGGATAATGAATTCTAACGTGGAAGCGAAATGACTTTTAATTAATTAATTAGAAAAAAATTAGGTCGTGCATTATTGGGTAATGTAATAATAAGTTTTATCTTGAAGCTGTGTCTATTTTATCCCGTTTTATAAAAATTTCGTGTTCGTGATCTTAAAATATATATTTTATGTAATTTATGCTAAGGCAAAACATTTCTAATCAACCTTATTATCTTGTAATGATCGGCCGATCTAGTAACTTATTCATGATATCTGTGCGAACTTAAATAGAACTAGTTATTCCAATCTTCCAGAATATCATTTGAAAATTTAACTTATCGGATGGCAAAACTGATATTGAGAATTTAATCGAGTGTAAGAGCGTAATATCTACTTTGAGCTAGTTCAATATCCCACAATTAAGATTTTGTCAGATATGACCACAAAAGTGTCTTTAGCAAAAGTCAGAGTCTCTTTGGAGATATTAAAGGACTTCTTCGTTAAATGGAATGTGTATGTAGGTACTTAAAAAAAAATAGTTCGCCATCCGATCAACTTTCAAGCATAAAGTTTATCGTCTCATTCGCCTTTATTTTAAAGAGCTTATTAAATGCTGGCTTCAGAGTAGATAGCAGGAAGTGGAAAAGAAGAATCATCGAATTATCGAAGGAAAGAAGGATTAATTTAAAAATCTATTCGACAGGAGATATATAGCCTTGTTTTATTCGTCCGATATAAAACATCGGCAGGTCACTATACTCCTGGGAATCCATTAAATAAAAGATCATCGACTGATAGATCGTCTAGTCGATAGTCCGAGCTCCTATCTGTTTCGTGCGAGCCATTTACTGCCCGCTGTCAGACCAGTAAATTCAAATCCGTAAAGAGCAGTGGGCAGCATTCATTTCTCGTGGTTCTAACACTGTGTTACGCTTTGAAAAAGTTTCTCCTTAAAGAAATCTATCATTGCCAAGAATCTATCATTACATACAGAATTGCCAAAAACAATTAAATTCCGTCTAATATTTAATCAAAGTAATAAATTATAATAAAAAAAATTGTATCGGTTATAGGGATGATGCACAATGGATATCAATTTGTTCGTATTTATTATTCTATGGAATAAGGAAATATCACCTGCTGTGAATAAATATAATAATAATAATTTACGATTCGTTCCTAAACTTCATGGTACAAGAAAAATCTCTTAAAGAATCTTCATCTTGAAAATTACTTAACAGCTCGATATGTATTGACGCGTGAAAGCATTAAGAGCAGCGGAGAGCAAGTATCGTTTTATAACGACCCATCTATATATACGAGGGGTTGTTATACAATTTCATAGCTTTTATAAAGTTGTAATTTTATATAGCGAAAAAAGTTATGAGATCTGTAGTTCATGTCATCGGAATAATTGTATAAACCCAATAGAATTATCATTTCATAACTACCGACAAATACCTATCCTGGGAATATCGTTCTCTACAGGTTGTCTCTTATCTCAAGCAGCAATCCCTTATAGAATTCTACTTACATTCTTGAAAGGAGACTGGCTCTATTTCTCTTTTTTCTATCTTGATCTCTCTCTCTCTCTCTCTCTCTCTCTCTCTCTCTCTCTCTCTCTCTCTCACACACACACACATACTCTCTCTCTCCCTCTTTCCCTCTCTCTCTCTCTCTCTCTCTCTCTCTACTCCCATCTACTCCATTCGGCATCCTACATCGTTAGGGTGCTGAACAATATCGAAATTCAGGACAGGCGCGTTTGCTTATTGCTCCCCATTTACGCATGGCTTGACTGGTTTTGCTGGCGCCTGGAGAAGCCTGGAAGCTTCAATGGCAAAATCAATTTCGTGAAGCGACATATCGTCACGCTTGCTCATTCTGAGATGCTCGTCTTTGCGAAATATCTGTTAAAAGAGGATTTCAATATAACGGAAAAATTCCATACATATTTTTATCATATACCTTTCGATCTCACTCATCCATTATTACGCATTTTATGACATTTTCTTCCAATTCAAATAACACGAGGAGTAATTGAACTCAAATTTAATTGTACTATGCAGTACATACGGTTATGGTAATAACGAAATTGCAACATTATGAAATTTCCTGCGATCGAATAGAAAATGAGATTTAAATAAAAACTCTTCGTTACGTTTCAATAAGCACTTCTATTACGGTTGAAAATTCAATTCTTTCTTCTATTCTTATTCTCTTCGAGAATTCTTTCTATTTTTCTCAATGCTTGTGATTATCCCGTTACACCTATGATTACCGGGGAGAAAGAATGAAAATGATTACCGGGGAGAAAGAATGAAAAAATTGTATGATGAAGTTAGCCATAACGTAAAAGTCACACAAAATTATTATGTATGAAAAATAACTGTCCTCTCAATAAATCCAAGGTCGCTTGGAATTTCCTTAATCTGTCAGAGTGCAGAAAGAGATTTACCCATTTTAGTTGTTTCAGAAAATCCATGATGCTTCGAGACTATATATATGTATATTATACGTATACGCAGATGCTGTTATCATCCACACGGTACGCATACACAAACTTTACATACCATGTATATTTCTACAGAGAATACACTACTGTACCGTAACCTTCTTCAAGTGTTAATAGGTACAACCGATTAATAAAAGAATCGACGTAGTTAATGTTTTAAAGAAACATCAGTGCGTGTAGCAGGACAGAATAATTATAGTACATAGCGACTAATCATATTCGAAACTATATAAAAAATAATAAGGCTCTTTTATTTTATCGATAACGTCAGCCTGAAAGCTTCGTTAATAAAGAGGTTTCAAGTGTAAAGAACTTTTCAAGCAAAGTATTCACAGTTTGAATGAAAATTATGTATTTTTTGTTTTCATTCGTTTCATCATTCGTCATCATTTCTTGTTTCATTTCATCGCATTCACTTCCAGCAAATCGACCAAACATAACACGTAGATCAAATTAAACCATTGAAATTGATGAAACGCTCAATTCTATGCGTATCTAAACCTTTGAATTGCATTTATATATAGCCGACCGATTTTGGCCTCCCTTGGAGCACGATTAATTCGATCTTCTTAATGCAACCCAATACGTAGTATAATCGTATTAAAATAATAAAATACTATTATTTTCATTCCTGCTCCAAGTTCATATAAGATTAATTTATTTTTTATATGGTGTAAAATTATTTTTTCGTGTATCTTCCACTTTGCACATTTATACGTTGTAATACTGTATTAAGATCGAGTAATTACGGCAGGCGTGCATAAATAACATTTTTAGTTTTTCAACATGACACCAAGATTTTATGTCATCCTTTATAGGATGCGTGTTACTTAATATTTTCGTTGTCGCTGCGACTGTATCTTGTATTCGCCCTAGATATAAGTCAGTGTAGCGTGTTGGAAGGTTCTCGTCGAATTTATAAACTGGCGAAATTCCAGCACGAAAATTTTCAAGAATTTTCATGACGTGACACTGCCTGAATATCCCGACCAGTTTTTGCACAATGCACTAACGACAATCTAGGGAAGTTGACTTCTACTTACAACCAGGATCCGTATACTGAAAATGGTGCAAGTTCCTTGTAGCAGTGCCCGTTTTCAGTAGAAGCTATTGTCATTTATCTCAAAGCTGTTTTGTGCAGCATACGAAAGTGAGGAAAAAGTTATTTCATTGGTTCGTTATTACAAAGTTGGAAAATCGTCTTTCTATAAGTCTTTCGTTAACTATACATATACATTTGTCAATACGTAACTATATAATAATGACTTTTAACTAATCGATTCCAGGCTAGGGGAGATGAAGAAGTTTTAAGAAATAAAAAAGATCCACAAGAAATCCACAGCGATGCGATTAAATCGAGCGCAATTCCAAGACCGAGAAGACTCTTCTTGAGATAGCCAACGTTTTTCTTCTCAAACTGTTTCAGTTCTTGCATTTTTCTTTTTGCTCCTCTTTTTTTCTTTCCCGTATCTCAATCGTTGCTTTACGTCCTCCTCGCGCGAGCTAAGAATTTATTTACATCTCTTAGGCTACCTCCCCAAAGATTCAAACGATTATTTCCCTACCTTTGTAATCGTAACGTTTTCACATATTTCTCCGACGTGTAAATCTGAACAATGGTCTCAACCCTGTTCGATCGACTGATAAAAGTGTCGGTACGTGCTCCTTCACTTCAGTCTCACGAAAGACAAATTCCACTTGTTGTATTGATTTTAACATAAGAACATGTTAAAGTATCTTTTTACCCACTTTCACCTCGAAGCACATATGCTTCGATATATCTGATGGTACCAGCTGTTGGGTTTTCACTTATAAAATAACATTGTGGAAGCCATAGCTAAAAAAAATGTATACAAAACTGATGCCTAATTATTTTTCATCCCCATGCCAAATTTCATATACATATATCCTCGCAATTAATTCTGTGCATCATACGAAATTTCCATTGCGTTATTTCATAAACATATCGATGACTTAATTGAGCTTGCGTTAATTAATTTAACAGCAAATATTAACGATGTACGAAATAATAATTGCATCGCAATTAATATAAAGACAGACAAAACATGATTTATTTAAACGTGCCACGTCTCAGTGTACAGTGATAAAACACGCAATTCGTTATCCTATCCCGAGATGAATGATTCCAATTATTGTTACACATTCAATTTATGAATATCTGTTACCTAAATACACGTTGCAGGTTACACAATTGTAAACTGTTCGATACATACGTGTCAGAGAACATCTAGTAAATTCATTGGTCATCTATCTAACAGCTCACTATGGTACACCAACTATAGTTAGCTCAATCGCCATAAAGCCCTATTCACGCGATCCAAGGTAGACACGTGATTATGTACCTATGCGAAATTGATCCCGTGCTGATGGTGATTAGTTTCACGTATACTTAGGTCGATATAACGTAAATCTAAACGGGCTGAATTTACTTGAATATATCGCAGAGATAAGTTTTAAAGATATAGCCAACAGCTGACCCGTATAAGCGGCAGATAATATTCCGTTGGTAATTAACTTGAATACTGGCAATCTTAGAAGCTCATTGGAATCTGTCCAAATTAGTGCACTGTGCAATGAAATTACGTGATGCGATATAATCGATAAATATAGCAACATGGAGCAATAGTCATTGGATGGAATTTTTATTTTTTATAAAAAAAAAATATTTTATGCCGTGCATCGTTAGGCTGGAATAATTTTCGAAAATTACAGTTCAATACTTCATTCACCGAATTTTCCTTGGCTTTCAATAATTTCAGTTGTTGCTCAGGAAATTTACGTGAACAATGGTACCGCTGCCTTTTGTCTGACACAGGATAAATATATTGCTGAGTAAAAAAACTCTTGAGGATTTGAGACGATCTCCATAGGGAAGCTACAATGTCGTGATGACCATATTTAAAATAACAAAATTCTTAGAAGGAAGTCCAAATATTTTCGTCCCTGTTATCTTAAATATGCGTGAAATTTAGGGAGGAACATTGAAACATTTATTCCAACATTTCGTAAATTCCTCGAACATAGCTACGCGTTAGGCTACAAAAATGTCCTAACGACAATGCCATTACCTTAACCGTGAAATACTTTGACAATCTCTTTAAATGCTGTTTAGTTTAATCTCAAGTGTGCCAAGCACCTCATTTCATTTATTTATATATATCCACGAATTAAAGTAACTTATAGGCAATGTTGAAAACTATTATTATCCTCGTTAAATTTACATTTAATTAAATTAAGTCAGTTGTTGCATACATTTATTATATTTCAGAAGAGTCTATTTTAGCAAACATCATAAACAAATTGCATTTATATAAAATTATTATATATATGTATATATATGTAATATATACTAAGCTGTCAGAGTTTAAAAAGAGATTTATTACATTTTGCAACTTTTATTCAAATATTTATATAATTATTTAATATCCAATTAAATTCCTGTCGAAATAAAAAAAAATTTGCCCATATAAAGTTTTTATTTAATTCGATTATAATTATCTGCTTCATCAATTTATATTTGTTGAAAAATTATATAATGTATAAATATGAATGACATTCAAATATAAGCAATGCGTTAATATTTGCAGAATCATGTCTGACATATTCAACTTTAGCACGATTTCCGACGTTTTACAGGTTCCATTCAAATCGCCATCCTAACTCATATGGAAGCTTTTGCCAAGGCTTTGGCAACGGCATAGTCATGTGCGAGATTTGCATGAGAAACGTCTAGATATTCTCTTCGCAGCTGCAACCGACGTTACACCATTTCGGGAGACGGGATATAGGTAGGAATAAACGCGCGACAATAGTGACAGAAAATTCAAAGGAAATTAAAGAAAGGAGACAAAACTGGCTGGAATAAATATTTTATTCAGTTCCATTATCAGCAATTGTCATTAAAAGCATTACGTTCACGGGTAAGTAAACTAATATCCTTTGGGGATTTTTAATAAATATAAAACTGTCATTTATGCATATCTTTATTTCAAAAACGGTTCAACCAATTTTCTTACCCTTATAACGATTCTGAAAATATAACTAATGTACATTATACAATGTAATTGACTTGAATCCGTATCATCCTAGAAGTATGAATTTACTTGTTAACAATTTATTATCTTAAAAATATAAAATTCATGAGTACACGATCTATAACATTCGACCCACTTAAATAGACTTTCATTATGAAATGTTATTATATAAGACAATAATTATTTTCGGCTACATCGTGTTACATAATCAATATGAGATCAATAAAGGTCGGTAATGCATATCGATACAACCAAAAGATGAAAATATTTTCTGATAGTATCGAACTGATTGAAATAATCGTTCATACCGTTTACGTCTTTCGAAAATTAATAGTGCATCCATGTTTTTCAGGAGAAAAATGTGTATGTTACACCTGAATTTAGTGGTAATGAGTTTCATGTTACAGAGAAAAACACTTTTATTATTTTATTTGAACTGCAAGCCACAAGTTTATAATATACTTTACTTATAGTAAATATATATATATATATATATTTCAATGATAATTATTAGTCCATTGTCAAAGTCCATGATTTAACGAATACGTATATAGATTCATTGTAACTTATTTTCTTAACTCGACACCGATAGTGTAAATCAAAAAGTAACCTACGTCACCTTCGACCGTGCATGCGTCCGCATGCCAGGCGGGCGCCAGTCAGCCAGTTCTTTTTTCACCGGAAACTAACCAGCCGGCATGACCTAGGAGTTGAGGTGGAACAGTCCCGACTCCACCAAAACGAGAGTTGAAACGAAACCTATCGGAAGAGACGATAGCTTAATGGATCCTGTCAATGTTTGGGTACGCGTAAAATCGAGAAACGCAACTGGATGCACAAACGGGAGTGGATGATTACGGAAATGCACGGTCGCTCAAGCTGCTAAGTTGAGGTAGAGAGGATCGGAGTAAGCGTCAGGCAAGTAGCATCGAGCAAATAATCCAGAACGTAGCAGAATGAATCAGAGCTACAAAATCGGAATCCCTTCGCCAATTAATAAATTGGTAGTCCTCACCGGAGCTGGTACACCTAATCCGTGAAGGCCGAGAACTGCATCCAGGGGACACTCTGGTGGGCACTGCCCTAGAGCACAACACTGCACTTCCGAAGAGCACGCAGAAAATCGATAGGATTTTCTGGATGTACCGAGAGCAGCGCGAGAACCACAAAAGCGAGAACTTCCTATACCGTATAGGAAAGACAGCTAGAAAAACTATCAACAGATAGCACGGGAGCGCGAGGCAGCTCGAGGTACCTCGATCGGTGTCCCAAGACAGACTGAGTTTGACAATAGTCAAATTCGAGAACTAATCATTCTGATTGGTTGAGATCCTTATACCCGAGAACTTTCATCCTTTCCCTAGAGTCATCCCTTTAAACCAGATCGAAAGCGTTCCTCAGCGAATCGGTACGTAACAATTGGAAATCCTCCACGGCCGCTTCCCCAGGACATCGGGCGACAGCTGGTCACCACAACCACAACTCGGATCAGGGGATTCCTCCTCTGCCCTTAACCGTGTCAAAAACCATATCTCCGTCCGCTCTACAGCCCTTTGCCACTCTCCAGCGGGGCGCCAGTAACTCACTCGGACCGGCAGAGGTCCGTGGAGACGTCGCCGTCAGGTACTCTCCTCTGCCGGACAACTCGGTACGTCGAGACTGTCTCTCCACAGCAGATTCGAGCACCTCGACTTGGAATAAGCAATAATAAAAATTTCCGAGAGCATCGGCGTAACTGTACGAATCAACCCGAGAGCGTAGCTTCTGAGAAGATTGGCGAGTCAAAGGGAAGCAGACAGCGAGAACGTTATCTGAATCGGTAGCTGAAGTCGTCTTGTGACCGTGAGTCGAAAAATCACGTCACACCATATATGTATGACTAGTAACATAAAAACTAAATACCGGAATTTTTAAAGATTAGACATATAGTATTGATATCAACATTAAGACCCCATATCGAAAATAAAGCTCATCGCTTCTTAGAACGCTTGTTTTATGAATATTAAATTCAAGAAAATTCCAAGGATCAATTAATTTCGTGTATCCAGCCCCTGTACAATGTAGCCCACAATATATTACAAAATCTTCAATGAAGATAAATATGTAATAAAATATTTCTACTGCGTTATCAGGATCCTCTTAAACGTACAAAACGGCGTTTAAGACATTCGCGTCATTTCAATACGATCTTTCATGCTCCTGAATAAATACAGATAGTCTTGGGTGAAGAGGAAAGATGCAAAACAGCGCTTCGAAAAGGGAAGACGTTTACGAAGATGACGAACGATAACCATAAAAGCACCGTTCCCGCTAGCTCGTAGTTTGCGACGCGCTATAAAAATACGTCACGTGTCGTTTGTTGACGGGAGAAGGCAGCAAAGGAAAATAAAAAAAAAGTCACGAGTTATCACAAAAATCCAGTTGCTATTCGAAATCCGTACTTTACGACGTTTCGCTTCATTCGTATGCGCCAAGAAGTCTCACACCCAAGTGATACAACGGCAGTTAATTCAAAATTACCGATAATCCACTATCCGTACAATAATTTCTCGTCGTGAAGATAACACCAACTCGTAAAAAATGTCATCGTCCACTTTTTTCACTAGGTACTAGGTTCCTGAAATTGTTATTCGCATATACATATACCTATCACTCACCCTGCTGCGCCTTACGAGAAAAGAACTAGCCAGTAATTTGCAACATTTGGATGAAATGTGCTTTGCTGGAATGTTTTTATCACATAAAAGCGAAAAATGTCTGGCACAACGTGAGATAGCATATTCCCGGGTAGTTTCTATGGGTCGTCAAGCAACCCTAGGGCTATGTCCTAATATTGCAGGACTACCATATGATCGTATACCCACGTATACACGTTTACGCACTACCCTTCAAAGTATATGTATATTGTCTCCCATGACAGTGAACACTCGGAGCTGTCTCTGATAGGCTAAGGAGCATAAGAGAAACAGGGGATGATAAGGTCCTCCCTATCCCGAAGGACACTATGTTCCATAGTTATGAAGGACGAGCGAACACAACTATGTGAAATCTACCTCAGAGGCTCTAAGGTCCGGATGACTTTAGCTTACCTCTATTTGCAGATGTTAGATATATCTCCGTATCTTGTGAAAAGTCATTTGCGAGAATAGTTATCGTTGTGTCCTTTTATCTCTTCATAGGACTTTACTGAAAACATAGTTTGGGTTTGCTAACGGTTTTCATGATATATAGGCTTAGTAGCTGATATTTTTAAGGAATAAGAAATTTTTGGTTCCCTGGAGAAATATACTATGTCAAAAGTTCATCTTTATTAAAAAGTAAGCTCGTTTATATTCGCTCCTGATGAAAATAACCGTAAACACTTAAATAAGCCAATAGAAAAAAGTACTCATGAATCACATTGCAAACGCTATTCACGTCTAAGGAAACAACTCGGAGTTTGAAAAAAAATTTTCAACTTTATTAGACTCAACATAAGAGCTGATAGCCGACACTCATAATTTTATTTTTATTTGCTTGATTTCATTCAAAGGAGGGTTACACGACCAAGGTAATATCCATTTTATTTCTTTTTGAGAAACAATGTGAAAATTCACTTGGTATGACTTGGTTTTTCTTATTTTTTTTATACAAATTTTACGCAGAGCTGGGTCACAGAATTTCATAACGAACCTACGTGTAAAGAAATAGTTGACTCAGTTTTTCACTCAAATTTACCAAATCAGAAACTTTCTGCTACTAGATAATCATTGTAACATGGAATGGTTCTTTTCTTACTTTTCTGTTTTTCTTTTATTTAGCACAAGCAATTTTTTGATTAGTGCTAAACTGTTGGAACAAATTCTCATCACGATACAATGGCGGGTGAACACAAAGCCATTCAGAATTACTGATTGCGAGTGTACGTGAGAAAATGAATTTCTGTCGTGAGACTAACTTCCTCGTGCGAACTTTAACTCTACGATTGCCAACGTTATTCATGAAACAGATACTGAAATAGGAAATGCAATATCCTGCACTATGTAAATTTTGTCACGTTCGCCTTATCAAGCACTTCACGACGAATACTTAACAGAAGTACGTAAAGGTAAAATGATAGTAATTAAGAGATAGATATATTAAGCCTTTTCAGCATAACAACAAAACATCTGTAGTATTCGATCAATACAAATTAGAATGGATGGTGAGTCATTGTTACAAAATCAAGTGAATTAGCAAGATACCAACATCATGAGATTCTTCATTTACTGTTAATCCAATCGACAAGCTATTCACGCAGCTTATCAAACAGATAATACATACCATGTCCAATAACAGTAATAACCTAATCATGGACTGATTACTATCCGTCGCTTTGTACCAGAATTTTGGAATCCGACAATGCCAACGTTCCAACAGCTTGATTCGGATCTCGTTGAAATGCTGCATCCTCTACACATGGAACTAGTGCAAATCCTATTTCATCGCCTGTATCCTGAGATTAACCGCTAGAATTCGCAGGGAATTCTATATGTATCAGTAGAGGATATAGTAAATATTGTTTACAGTGGATTAATTTAAGGTGCCTTTTTGACATCTGACGTCACTATCTAGACGTTCCTGTGGTTTAAAAGGTTTCTTACATAACAACGGATATGGCTTCTGAAGCTTGTATGTATTTTAGGGATTTTGATGTAAGCCATAAAACTTCTTCTGGATCAGTGGCGGCTCGCGTAAAGGCACTGTAGAATTGCAGCACCCCTAGATCAAGCTTGAACTGTAACAATTTAGGTTAAAGTAAGTAAAAAATGTTTGATTTTGTTCTTTTAGAATTTTATCAAGTTTGATAATAAATTTTCGTTTTATACAAGTTTGCTTCCTTTTACACAATTTTAAAACAAAAGCTAAACATTTTCTAGCGCAGCACCCCCACTAATTTTAGCTACCAGCCGCCACTGTTCTGGATCGTTCAATCGTTGAGACTTGAAAGACCCAAATTCAAGCATTGGAAATTACATTCGAATTATCGTTGAGTTCAGAGTCGTATAGCTATTATATGACTGCGAGTAATCTAAATCAGTCAAGGCAACCAACAGAATGTTATATCATGCGGACTAAGCTGTTCTCATTTCTTACCTATTTGCTCCGATGACTTTAGCTTGTGTTCAGTTTGCTACGGCTTCAAAGCCAGAAAATGGAAGGATGTTGAAAGGATTTAGGGTGGAAATCCATGGACGAGATAGAGATCCTTTTGCAAAAGAACATTCGCTACCACCTTTCTACCGTAATCCCATAGATTGCTTTCATATTCCTAACAGCATTCAACGAATTACATGTTTCATGGCTTTTCCAATTTTTTTCATACGATACTATAGAAAGATCAAATCAGTGTAGGATGATCCTTGACTATCAGCTCTAAGGACCCTTTCAATTTCAAGTGTATGGAAACATAAAGAATAATTTTTTTGAATAGTTTAATGTGTCTTTAAGAAAGACTAAGTGATGCTTGTTAGCTGTAATTCATCTGAATTTTTAGTATAGAAATACTGCGTTAAGAACTGCTCATTGAATAATTATATAGCCCAAACATTTCACTTCCAGACTCGTTGACTAGATTTACGTTATCAACAATATTTTTTTAGTAATCAAACTTTGCATAGTCACTGAAGCGACTTTCGAAGTCTGTACCGCAGTACGGTCGTTATCCTTAAAAGATTAGGGATACAAATAACATTCCAGCATCATTCCGTTTTCCAATTTCTTCATCATTAATCGTATAACATCATTGCACTAATTGTACCTTAATTAAATACATTCTCTTTCGGTAGTTTAATTAAGCATCTAGCCTACGTTATGCGTTAGTATTTTGGGATAATGAGAAAGGTCAAATCCTATATAAACGCTATAAATTGAATGGACTATCGCCATTTGGCAATTATGGGAATTCTCTGGTCGTGAACTGTAACACCAGGATGAAACTCCAGAGTGCACTCAACTCTATCGATACTACGTTAACGCTCGATGGCCAAGGAAGTGGAAGGGATGAAAAGGAAAATAAAAAAAATTATGAAAAAGTAATAAAATACTCGGCTTCCCATTCTGCGCATGTTGAGTCTAAGTACCTTAATGCACAGGCTGAATGAAAATAGTACCTACTTTTAAGCTGGTAAAGTTACGGTAATGATCAAAATTTTATAATGGAAGTTCGGAGAATATAATTCGTGTCAGTGGATTATCAAATAAATTGAACTATTGCTCGAGGGATCTTCGTACGATATTCCCGATGGAAAATATAATTTCTCCCATCAGAATTTGAACTTGCACGATGGGCGAAAGTAGTCGAAATCGATATGCAGATTTGATTTCTGTGATGAATATTGAAAGTAGAATGCATTTGGTATTACTTCAAATTTATTCCTTCAGTTCATCCTCAGAATTAGAAATTAATTAGTTTAACGAAATACGCACGCTCATCGAATGTCAGCAATCATTGCTTTGATTTTTTCCGAAAAATCATGCAGCACGGTTTCCATATTTGGTCCCAATTGTTTGACACACCATTTCGCTGATGATGGAGATATCAGAAACACAGCAACGCTGCCAATTAGCAGTGGCGTAAATAGAAAGTGCAAAATCTGTCGAGGGAAATAATAATGCTATTAATATTTCATCTAGTGTTTACTGTACAAATTCTGGGAACAAATTTTGATTTCAACTCACACGAGAGATCCATGAAATGACTATCCATCCTAAAAGGATTGTCCCAATTGTGTTAATGTATGGTGTGTATTCAGGACGAAGGATACATTGTAGACATGGGACTTTTGCGCTCAAATCAGCCAAAATAACTTCCATCTATCATATTCATAGGATAAGATCAATATCTAGAATTTATTGTTGTCCTCCAATTCAACATGTCTTACTTGGATGATATTTCATGCATTTAACATCATATCACATACATGCAAGACATATATAATCCAATAAAAGCAAAGGAATAGATCCCTTTCTAACAACTGATCATCTGAATATGTAGTATAACTGGTTCTAAGGAATATTTTACAACGAATATAAACGCTATTAAAATTTAACTTACATCCATTCCTCAGTGAAGCATGCGGGGTCTTGATTATGCTGCAGATTTTAATTTCTTGACTGTTCGTAGAAATTGGTTGATAGAATCCAAAAATTTTGATTACGTCGGTAATTCAATATCTAGAGGGTCCTTCATATTTCGTGAACATTGCTGACAATCGAACAAAATCGTCTGCCTATTTCACTTTTGCCTACTTTCATTCCAGTCTCGAATGCCCAGTGGCCAATACCATGTTTTATTCGCGTGAAATTGAAACATTTTTGGTACTCGCCCAATATCGAATAAAATATTTTCATTCGAATTCCCCATTCACTTATTGTCATATATACTTAACATATAAATATATATCTGTGGATAATTAGAGATCAATTAGAAAATAATATACATACAATACTAATATCAACATTTACCGATCAAGTTACTCTACTGTCAAGTTCCATTAGTTAGATTTAATCGCCGATAATCTTTACATCGTCCTATACTTGCTCTACAGCATTGCGTTGTACTGATTTACATGATAATAAACCTTCAGACTATAAAGGCTCTAGAGTTAAGGTTGCTAAGATATATGACTAGCTTATCCCCCTAAGAACACAATATATGTGATTTTATTTCCCATATATTCCTATATGAAAACACCATGGAATATTGTGTGCAA
Source organism: Trachelus iudaicus (assembly GCA_030142595.1). NCBI lineage: Eukaryota > Metazoa > Arthropoda > Insecta > Hymenoptera > Cephidae > Trachelus > Trachelus iudaicus. The sequence continues at coordinate 36,802 of JARQTH010000535.1, forward strand.
AAAGTGCTTATCCACCCCATCATTTTTATAAATATTTTTCCCACAAATCTGTACGTTCACAGCACCCTGAAGATTCGTGAAAAAAATGGTGTTCTATCAAATAAGAAAAATCTAATTATATTGTACACACAGAGAGAAGTTTAAATTTTCACTGTACAAATAACATCAAATTGTTGTATAAATTATAAGAGTTCTAGTAAATTTGCCAAGTAAATCAGTAGGACTTACAAATTCAACGGTAAATCTTAATAGAATAATCAGTAAACAGTTAAATTTAAATTTTGAAAATTTGTACATATTTTGGAAAACTATAGTCCAGTCGCGATATGAATTGCACTTTGAGGGGCCATCTCCTTATGAAACAAAACATAAATATGTCCTCTCAAAGTGAAAACTGATGTCGCAGCCTGACGATACATTCGAATCACAACCAAGGCCTTGCATCACAGTAGCAAATATACATTTATTCTCAAAAAACAAATATTTCTTAAAAACGTAAATTTATCTTACGATTAGTGAATACGATTAGTTACAATAGGTGTTGACATAGTCGCGATAGTTATGTTGATTGATTCGTTTCAGGATTATTGGTTTGGTCGACGGGTGTCTCTCCTGGAGGTACTCCATTGTTATCATTGGTATAATCATCTTCGGACCAAATTCTCGATCTTGTCGATGGCTCGATGCATATATCCATATTTTGATAAGACGGGGATTCAAGCTCTGGATGAATTGTTGTCCGCAAAACATATGACGTCATCCTCGAGATAGCGTTGATTAGACGCTGCCCCCAACCAGGAATAAATAATTAACTGGCCTTGGGTTTTTCGGCCCTGTCACGTTAATAATCTTTTCTTTCGAGCGTAATACAACGAAGCTTTGATAAAATAAATTATGAGGTCTTTGATAAAACGTCATTGATAAAAATCAATGTTATTAATCGTAATTGAAATTTTTGGAATTTCGTAATATCGTCAATGCAAATTAATTAACGATGATAAACTTAAGTTAACATTTGATCTACTATTCCTTGCGAAACGAAGGACATTCGTGGAAATTGATATCTTTAATTTGTCCATTTACAGGATATAATAACGAAATTTCAAATCTTAGCGTGATTTCCCTTGTTAACTGTTTCTGTTAAACCAATATCATTGAAGTTAATGTTATCGAATTGTGTTATCGAGTGAAAACTTTTACAATGCTCCCATCTTATCTCCGCCAACGCGAGAAATTCAATTTAATCGCGTTCTTAAAAAACGCGTAGGAAGACCTAGAGATAATTTTATTTACATTGTAAATATAATTCCACACACACTTAAGAATATATTAAAGTCATCCCCCATCGAGCTTACGCAGAATTTGGTCAATTTTGTCGAATTACCTGTAGCATTCTTTAAGGAATAGTATTATTTCCTTCCTTTTCGTACGAAAACCCGTCAGCACAATTGTATGCGTATTGGGTACTCACGAAGATTAATTTATCCACTTGATGCAGCAAGAAGAGAACGGCCGGATGTACGAGCGTAATAATGAATTCCACTAGACGCGACACAGCAACAAATCCCAAGAGTAACCCTGTTAGCGCGAGCAATGCCAAAAGCTCAAACACTCCAAGAAGTATCTGGAACAAATTAAAATTTGAAGTCCAGAAAAAAGGTTATACGAATATGATCCAGGGATACGGGTAAATATATTCTAATAAAAAAATTCAATTTTAAAATCGGAAATGCGCATCGTGATAAGAGCCTTACTAATATGGACAAATGCATAGAGTCAACCTTACGGATAAAATAGTCATTTTATCAAACGTCCGTAAACCTCCTTCGAGATCTTCACCTTTCACGACGTAACCTTAAACCTTGATTTTGTGTAACACGGCTGCCGTCGCTTCTCACATTGAATTTAAAACATTCATCGTAATTGCGAAAGACCGTTTGCCGTCAGTTTGTGCCGTTAATGAGAAATTTTCGCGCTGTTCGAATTTTGATTAACGGAAACTTGGCACTTGATGGTTTACTGTGTAGTTATTGACACGGGATTGGTAGATCGAAGGGAAACTGGTGAAGATTGAAAAAGATCAGGAAATATAAAATAAGATTGTCTTTTTTTCCCCCATCGACAAACATTATAATGGGCAGGGTTATTCAATAAAAGGGATCACCTGAAAGTGGTTCTACTGTAGAAATGAAATTGACAGATTAACTTCAGATGGTGCGTTTGTCGTGAATAATAATAAAAGAAGATTGCCCTTTTTTTTTCTCATTGACAAAACATGCTCTCTGGCAGGATAGGAAAATCTTTTGAAGTAATAAAATAATGAATCTTGACATTTTTTATCAAGCAAAATTACTTTCAATCTTTGTTGGGTAAACGGTGTATGGTTAAATTGAGTGAAAAATTGAAATGCCAAATACCTACGTGAAAACATTACTCTACGAATTACATGAGGGCGTAGAAAGCATGAACGGAGACGACGGCAACGCGCACTCTAGATATCTCCACCCTAGTACATATACTAGCAAAGTAACCCGCCGAGAGTCACTGTCACATAACAGCTGAAAATTTCCGTTAAAAGCAGCTGTTACGCATTTTTTTTCGTGAAAGAGGTCGTGCGAGTGTCACGCCGCTAAATTACTCGTGATGAGAAAAAAGAAATTAGTGAATGAAGAAAAAAGACCAAAAAAAATTGCTGCAAAAAAAGCGATCCATAAAATTACTTTGCTGGCAAGTACTCTCAAATATTATTGTTATTCTAGTGCAAGAATACCTCTTAATCTCTTAATACGTTCAAGCGACATTTTACACCGGTGGCTATGCAGACGTGTTATTTAAAGGGTTTTTTCTTTTTATGACGCAAATAAGACCATAGGGTAATTATAATTTTGAATTGCATTGAAATTTCAAATATCGACTACTAAAGAGATTTGGTGTCAGATGCATCTGAACTCAATTTAGTTGTGCGAAAGGGTGCGCATCAAAGGATTCCCTTTCCGCTTGAACACTGATCGAATGTCTGTTTGATCGATAGCTCAACAAAATCATGGCAGAATAAATGTACGCGTGACGGGTTTGTCTTCTCATGAAATATATAACGGAATCGAAGTCCAATCCCTTAGGGTTTCAACTGACTTATTACTAAGTCAATGTATATGGTTTTGATATGGAAGTAGCCATTTTGCGATTTTTAAATGAAATATATATATGAAATGTATGTTGAAAATAATATCTCAAAAATATTACTCATGTCAATGTAAGACATTTGAGTCTTCACAAAAAAGGTGAACATAAGGAATTATTTATGTACGTATGAACCTGGTAGTATATCCTCCTCGAAGAAATAAAGGTACCAAAGAATAAAAAAAGAAGAAAAAAATGTATACACAGGGTGATTCAGATAAAAATAATCTTCATCGATACCACGTCGAAGTACTATGGATACTTTTAAATAAGCGAGCTGGTATATGAAACTCTGGATGTGTTTGACTGTGAACCCTTTGACTGATAGAAAAATAGGTGCCTAACTGGCAAAAAATGGTAATTCAAGAAACTCGGTACTAGGAAGTTTTTGGGTCGCTCAATATAAATTTGGGGTTAAAATTACAACATACAAAATGGTTAATCTAAACTCTAATAGAATTTAGAATAAGAAAATGTTTGTGTCAGCTACTCATGTGTTCTTTCTTACCTCCGGCATTGGCTAGTGAATTCATATTTACATACCTAAAGTATACCGGGGGGGGGGGAGTCTCTGACGGTAAGGTTTTACACTCCGTTTTTTATCTTTATTTTTTATTTCCAAACAAACCGACTTGACCAAGAAATCGAGTATACGAATTTTGAGTGTATAACAATTTCAATAATAATTACATAGAGTTTACGATATTGAAACGGGTATTTTGACATTTTTATAGCAAATTCGTGTTCAGCGAGCCAAAAAACCTAGTACCGAGTTTCATTAAAATCTTAGTAACTGGTAAAAAGTTAAACGATGTGCGTTTTGGCAAATTTGCTTTTTGCGCACTATTGTTTCAATGCCAGTCAACGGGTTAAAAGCCATGTTTTTCTCCTTCAAAGAAAAAAAAAAATTACAATCATCGACGAATTTTACCGTTTATATGTTTTTACACTGCATGCAATCTCTTTTTTAAGTTTATAATGAATCGTGTTACAGACTTGCTTACATATAGAGTGTCAATCAATATTCGGATTTGTAAACAATTTCTTAAAAACTGTGGGCTAGACAGATAATTACACTTCGCAAAGCCAAACTGATCAAATCCAATTTTTACAAATTTTTCAATTTTAGTACCCGAGCGTACAAATAGAAATGTTCAATATATCAAAAAATTGAGAAATTTACAAAAAATAAAGTAGATCGTTTTGGTTTTTACGAGGTTCAGTTATGCTATTGGTAGGAAAAACTTGAATCATGCTGAAGTTCATGAAAAACCTGAATACGCAATATAACCTTTGAAAATATTTATGGCTGTAACGAATTTACTTGCAGAAAATCATCAGGTGTATATTTCTGCATATTTTATCAACAAAGTATTTGCATTTCACGCATTTTAATTCAGACGTGTCAACACCGACGGATAATTCAGTTTCAATAAATGGAAATAAAAGCTTTATCGCCATCTGTGTGTAAATTCAAGGAACTAACTTCGACATATACATGCATTATATTATTATGGTCAAAAAAATAGTTACCATAAAAAAATATTGTAATATATTTTCAATATTACGTTGACAAAATATTCATAATTTTTCAAGTATCAATGTCAATACAAGTCGATACTGAAGGAATCTACTTGTTCGATTCGATACTGATGCTGATTCCTATGTTACCGTCAATTCCATAACTCAGTGTCTTATAAGTTATCTGCTAATGGTATTAAAATGAGTTCATAAATTGCGGGCATATAAAAAACCAGCAGGTATTCAATATATTGTTTTATTATGTTAACTACAGGGATCAGAATGCAAAGCAGTTACTTATACTATAGACACAAAGATACAAAGGACTCTCGCCCTTTGTGTGTGACATCTTGACAATAAAGACGCTATTATTATTATTATATTTAACTAAACAAACAATCCTCCGACAGCAAAAATTTTATTAACAACACAATTAATCCACGAATTAGAATTAATCTATTCGCTGAAACTCTGAAATTTTCACAAAAAATCGTATTCATTACATACACTAAAAGCTTTCAACATTTCCCTTCTGACATACAACTGTACTATCCAATTACGATAATTCAAAAGAACATAAAAATTTACAAATGCACATACGTGATTGTAATTGGATTAAAATCCAAATACCGGGAATAACAGAAACGAACACCATGGACCCATATTTCAAGCACTCGGTAATCACACTTGACTGCCAGGCATATTCTCAAATAGAGTCGAATACGTAAATGCAGTATATGAAGACGCATAAATCTATAATAAAATACATCCATGATAAGATGAATTTAATATGTAACAATTTATCAACAAAATAGTAGAGCAATAGTACAGCAAGTATCACATTAATTGACTAATATTGCTGTATACACGCCCATATCACGTTTTAGGTACTCCGGTATTATTGTAGCAACATTAACATTTTGTAATCTATGAAAAAGTAATACGAGTACGTATATATGTCTCCATAAAAATAATACAAACATGATAAGACGATAACAGACTAGAAACCTACAGAAGGCTCTTTTTAAGCGCCTGTTAATTCTTATGATAAATCATACGATGCGGTCGAATTAATAAATTCCAATTTATAAAATAACTCGAATCTCCCCACACTCGCATAATCATTTGTCATTATTTCAATTTGATTCAATTAAATATGAAGTCACGAAAGTCTGGTGTTTGCATTGTTAATACGTGGTCCCCAGTACTACGTATTATTTATTTCTAAAAAACTAAACTCGACTTACGAGATATCCCACTACCATGTTTATACTGACCTATCATTTCATATACTATGCTTTTGTGAAAGACAACATTCTTAACTATTTTGTTGACTGTTTCATATTATGTATTAACGTTGCTTATTCACGATAACTTGATATGACTTTGTATTCTATGATATAATAAATCTCTTGTTCTGCATTACTACGAAATTATCATTCTTTGGGTTACGTTCAAAACTTCACTTTCAGTACTACGAACATGGCTGTGTTTCTCTCACGTATGAAGACATTTTTTACTCATAATGCTATCAGAGAATTTTCGAACGTAATCTATATTCTGCTTATAAATTTCGTCTATTACAGTTAAATGCACATAAGTGGCGACGAATTGCGTTGCATTTGGGGGACGAAAAATAATGTTAGAATATGATTCGTGGGGTGGCTCTATATAAAGTTCTTGGTACGGTATGTTATATAACTATGGTTATCAACCGTGTCACCTGATACGTTTATCTAAACTAATGATCTATAAGACAGTACGGAACGTAAAGTTAAGACTTTCTTGATATATTTTGCCTTTCTAATCACTGTCTTTCTACCTCATTTGGCTGCAACTAAAATCATACTGCAGTGTTATTCAAGAGCATTGCATCATCTGAATAGTGATTCTACCATAACAATTGAGTGGACGGGCTAACTTCAGTTGGTGCAATACTATTGAGTAACACTGCCGAATATTCTGCCATCTTGTACTTCCTGTCTACTGATTTTGGTGCATAAATACTCGCACAAATACTTTTGATACTATTTTTATACATGTATATATGATGTTTGTGCAAAATTATGAATCTTCTTATGGATCTAAATCGTCTCTAAGATTTGGCACAATTGGCAGATGCCTTCTTGGTATAACTCGAAGAGTAATATTTTTTCTTTTAACAACTTCCGAAAATATCTTACGCCGATGGAAGCTCAAACTTTGGCTCTTTGTCTTCTTAGGTCATTAGGAATAACCACGGTGAGGAAACTTCCAAGTGCCAAAGTAATGCAAAGGGCAATGTTTGCCCAAAAATCACCCCAAATATCAAAAAGATAACCATACAGCATGGTGAATGCAATACCAAAGGCTTGTGTTCCTGCATTCAGTATGCCAGCTGACGTTCCTTCCGGTTCAGGGTAGGTTAGTTCCGTTGCAAATTCAAAACCAACTGGTAGATAACCCGTCATGAAAAATCTATTGAAAAAGTAATTGTTAATGATATTGTTTAGAATTTTTATAAAAATATAAATTTCCTACTTACCCCAACATACCGGCTGTGATGTACACTACGTAAATCTTTCCACAATCTAATGTAAAGGTGAAGATAATCATACCAATGAGGGATAAGAGATAAACTCCTAATGTTGTTTCTCTGAAAATTTCAAATTAAATTATGGGATCTCATAAAAGAAGATATTAAGAGTAACGTTAACTGCTAACATTAATAATCAAACCCTATGCAACAAACATATAGATATATTCAAATTTTGAATGACTAATTTCAACACGATTCATTTATATTATAAACACGAAATTATACTAAACGGAAATTGCATAGAAAAAAATATAAAAACATATGTATGATGATCAAAAAAATACTCACTTGAATCTGTGGGTTTTATCAAGAATAACGCCACATACGACGGATCCCATCATTCCAGCGCAAACTATAGTTAAACCAATTCTTCCAGCATCTTCCTCGTGATTCTAGGTAATATTAAAAATGGCTAGTGAGCTATATATATTATTTTATTTTAAATATGACGTAAGGACCATAGATGCACATGTAAAATTATTAACGACACAATTTCTATTATTTTACATTGAGTATCATTCGAGCAGTACGCAAAATGATTTGAGTACAAGGTCGAATGTTAAAAAAAAATATTCAAGGAAAATTGGATTAAGTACCGGAAAATTTATAAAGCAAAATATAACAGCAAACCAGGATCGTTTTTATGGTTTAACAGTCTCCAAACATAAATATAAAAATGTTAATAAATTGCGACTTACAAATCTTCTGCCGATCAGTAATACTTACAGCAAAATGTGCGAGGACAATTCGATTGAGCAATGTGCTAATGGCGTAGAATATTCCCACATTGATGCCATAACTCAGTAAGAGCAGAATGTAACCACTATTAGTAACGAGCCTTTTGATAGAGTGGAAAAAGTTTTCAGAAGATTCAGTCTCCCTTTGAAAAGCTTGAGCAGGACTTGGCGGAAGTGGTGGTTGCTCTTTGAAAACTAAAAAACAAAAAAGTGAATAAAAGTTGCAATAAAAAGAAAACTCTCTACGACCATCATTTCCAATTCTCTTTTTTTTTTAATCAGGTTTCTAAAGAAGTAAGCGAATCAGAATTCTTGCTAAAATATACGTACAAAGAAGTATAAGAACCAAAATGATGGACGTCAAAGCAGCCACAATGTAGAACATCACCTGGAGACCTCCACCAATGATTGCGTTGTCCGTGCTGCTTTTGACTAACATTGGCGGGAATAGAAAGCCGATAGCAACACCTAACTGAAAATTTAGTAAAATATATTTTTAAAAAAGAGCAAAAAGGATGTGCATTAATTCACATTAATAAACACTACGTTTGTTCCTATTTTGCATTCTAGAAAATAATTACACATAGTACATTGACCGATAGTAATAACAAGTATCCTGTTTGTATGCATAAAATGAGTCCTTGGATACAGTATAAGGGAGGTTCGGTTTTCCATGACCTGAGTCAAGGTCAATCGACACACACATAATTCAAATATGAAATTCATTGCCAAGCGTAATAGCTCATTCGTTTCGCATAGTTAATTGATTAGAAACATACGTTTATGTATACTCAAGGTACAAAGAGTGAGCAAGTACTAGGTACATATTTGCCATCCCCATATTAGAGTATAGTACGTGTAACGTGACGTCACCGTACTATAGTGGCAATTCCTATGGGCATGATGATGGGAAATGAGCGCTTAGTGCAAGGATGCACGTTAAACGGCAGGTCACTTTTCTACGGTGTATGTATAGAATAAATAATGATAATAATGACGTTTGGTCATATTATACGAGTTATATATAATATAGTCAGCTTAGTCGCCATGGCTCACATCCTACTTAAAGGTCAATTTTTATTCGACAGAGGCCAAGTAACCCATTGAAACGTGACACAGATATTACACGTCTCTTTACATAATTTAATGAATCTCAGTTGACTTATATTTAGGACGAAATTTATGTATTGAATTTCTTCCAAATATAAAACTTCTACTCGACTTGACTCGCGATAAATGAAAGTAAGTACCGAGTATACTAAAAATTCGTGGGCATTATCTATTATGCTGTCCAAGCATTATTTGCATTAATATTAACTACATTCCAATTACCTTAGACCACTGTATGAATTGGATATTAAGCGCTACGCGTTGCATAACATTATTCTACCAGACGTGAAAAAAAAAAGAAGGAGGACGACGCATGACTCTAACCAAGTGCAAGGTCAGACATACGTAGACTCACCATTCAACATGAAACAGTGGAATCTCATTAGGAATAATCATGTCCTGAAAACTAATACTGAAATTGAATCTAATTGTAATAGTTTATCAGTCATAAAATTTATTGCTGAAATTGCGTAAACGAGTATACATATAATATCCCTAGATATGAAATTTTGTTAATATAAAAATTCAATAAAATAATTAATCATCATAGAATAAAGGTCACAGTTCACAGTCTGTCTATAAACTCATGTTATGCCAATGAAATAATCGCATCTAGCTTGCACCTTGGACAAATTGAATCATTTATGAAAGCCATAGATATATACAGATATACTAGAGAATCATTGCCTGTGGGTCCGAACCCCTCTTTATATAGTGAAATTAATCGTGGGTCCCCGGTTCAACTTGGCTTCCCACCTAATTACGTTGCGGCTCATTCTACGATTTAGTGTAGCCAATCTGTCCCCTACGAATCTAATACTACACGTCATATGAATATTAAATAACACTGTACATTTACATCGTAGGCACTGACAATAATCATTAGAATCACTACTCAACATCAATCAAAAAATTAATTAAATTCAACATATTTATCCCTTTGCACTTATTTAAAATCATCTGGTAACTTAATTTAATATATTAATAACTACGGTATTGCCTACAGATACACATATCAGCAGACACATCTTGCAACAATTACATCTAAACAATATGAATTATGTGTTCTTAGATAACAACTGTGATTGAAGTTACATAAATGTCACTGCAAGAATTTGGGAAAAGATGCAATAGTCGTTATAAAGAACCATCCGGATCTCGTCGATTAAGAAAATAATGATAACCATGAAATGATGAATTTAGGTATTGCACCGAAGTGTCACTGATACATAGGGTTATGAGGTTATAAAGCTATATTACATTGATTACGTAAACTCCATGCGTACGGTCACAAAAAGATATCTTTATGCGTATATATACTATATTATAGGCATATTATAAAATTGGTAAACTTTACCAAAGCTGAGAGAGGAATAACCCGATACGTTGATAGAATCAATTGTGATAGTTTGAAACAGCACAACGAGGAAGTTATCGTGGGGTCTTGAGCTCATAACTTCCGGTTATTAATTTATTGAGTCATTGATACCACGATGATGGAAATGTCACTTTAACTATTTGGAAACGTACTCCCTGCTATGGTTGGAGATGAAGTGTTGATAATGGTTTGATTATAATGAGTCATTTGCTATAAAAGATATATTTTGTCGAATTTTTATTATACTTCAAAGTGATATTTTTTCATTACCTGATTTCCAAAAACACCGATGCTGCAGGCACTGCTTACTTGATCTGGACCAAACCACACAGCTGCCAATCGTGCTGGCACTGACAAGACGCATGTTTGACTCAAAGCAACAAGTGTATGACCCAAAAACGTAACCCAAAAACGATCAGGTGATACACTGAAGACTTTTATCCATGAGCCTACTGCTGTACCCACAGCCCCCAAAATGACAGCGTATCGCAAACCCTGCGAATTGCATATGTTTCCTGTATTTCATATTAATTGTATGACAATTAAAAAACGCAAGCAATGATAACGTTTATCTAACTAACTTTTAAGACCGTCGATGCTAATCAGTAGTCATAATTCTTATCGTCGTATTATCGGTATTGATGATATCAGACAGGAATTCGAAATGTACACATTTTTTTTTCCTATAATAGAAATGCAAGAAAACGGACCGAAATGTGTTGATAAGATGACACGTTGTGAAACTGTATAATTAAGAATTGATATTAATAAAATAAAAATACGAGTTTCAGCTTTTAAGTAAATTTAAGTAATAGTTTATTAACCCTGGCGCTGTTAACTATGCTTGTGGATAGATGAATCGAAATTGGTAGAATTGCATATATTATTTTCATTAATTCTTAATGATTCTTCAAAAAACAATATGATTTTAATGGTAATGAATACTAATTCAGAGGAAATTTGAGAAAAATTGCTCTGAATAATTACGCACGATGAATATGATTTGAAAATATGATTAAGATTTAAACAATAATATCTACGAATAATCAGTAATGCCAATCCACGTACGTATATAAGATATAGGATATGGACGTGAGACCATACATGAGCTGATTGAGAAAAATTGAAAGTTCATGATAAGGAGTATCTTTTAAAATTAAAATAATCATAATAACGTCTACTCACGAATTTGTCGAGAAAATAGCTCGCTGGAAATATGAATGGGATGTACATAATCATATAAATCATGCTGGTCATGTCAACAGTAAGGCTCGTTATATGATAATATTTCATTACAATATTTGAAATAATACTGTATTGAATCCACTGTAAAGCATTGCTCGCACTGTATAATACAAATATTCCCAATACGAGCCATCGTCTTTTATAAATTTTGGTCTCCGACATCTGCAAATGTCAAATAACAATATGAAAATAATTAACGAAAATGACTGTAGAATGTTTATATATATTATAAAAAAAAAGTGTTGATCCTCTATAAGAAATGTTATTTACAAAATTGAAAAGTCATTAATACTGTAACACCGTAATGTGATATCATTCGGGCTGCATTTCATAGTACCTACGTGAAACTCGATGTATAAGCGAGAATTATACATGACAATCAAGTTAAGAAAATTGATTGTTAACATTGAAAAAAAAGTGTTGGATGTTTCTAATTCTTATACATTGTATTGGTTTGATAATGATGATACATTAATAGATAACCGAATATAAGTCTTTTATAATGATTTATGATTGCCAAAAGTTACGACTTTCAAGATGCGCGTGTTTCAGCAATCATGATGTGCACGATATATTACCTAATTTCACGTTAAATTATGGGAATCAAGATTTCGATTACCTGTGTCGGTTGAACACCACCTTCTATGGCTTTCACGTAATCCGGGGGATTTTTTGACATATCTGTGGATTTTAACTCCTCAGACCACACGTAAGAAGCTGTTGCCCGGTCGTTATTGGATAGAAGAGGTGAAGCCGCCATTATAAATATTTCAGAAACAAAATATTAAAAAATTATAACAAGCGGATGCTAGATCCGTTTAAAGTAAATGAGAAAAGTGTCTAAACTAGTTTCTACAGTGTGTCTGAAACATACAAAGTGTTGTGTGTAGAGCATACAGATATTATTAATACACCTTATACGAACAAAGTGTTACGAAGAAGTAAAAAAAATATGAACATTATATACTAAAAAATATCAACCGTCGTCATATCACACAGTCACATATTAAATAATATTTATTGTCTTAAAGTTACGTAATTATTATCAAATCAAGATAATTATCATATATCGAACGATCATGCATGAATCAATGTATGAATTTAGTTACCTAGAATCTAAGTGAACGTCAATAGCTTCTAAAATATTAATTTTAATAATTTTGAATATTTCAAGAAGTTAATGATTTTTATATATTAACATCATTATCAATGCTAAAATAATTCACTTAACATGTTTTTTAAACAAGTCATTTGATATTTAAAAAAGCAACAAGAATCTGTTCGATTAATGCAAGGTTTAGGGCAATCGCAAGTAAATAAAATGCTTTTGGCGCGAATTTCACAATGCAAACACACAAGCAAGAATATACTTATAGGATTGTCAATAGTTTTGCTATTAATAGTTAACGAATAAAATATTCATGGCCACGAAAAAATCGAGATAACATAGCTAAATAATTCAAGAAATTCAGAAAAAAACAAATTTCAAATTGCATCACGCACAGTGAAAGTTCCTATTCAAGGTCACTCGTAGGAATTTCACAAATAATCAAATTCACAATGCCAGTCACGATTTGTTTTTCAGTAATGTCAAAGTTTTGGAGGAGCAGCGTCAAACGATTCCCTAGAAAAACGTAACGATAACGAGGGCAACGAGTCAACGTATAAAAAAGTCCGAACAAATGTAGAATTTCGCCCTGAAGTACACTTATAACGTTCCAATTAGTCCCAAGTCTAGTACATATGTATTTGCACTATACAAGTTGAATTATATTCCGCCTTATTTAAATCCCACTCTAAGCCTGAATAAAACAGAATAAAACCAATACCCTCAATAAATTCCTTTGACATAATTAAAAGAAAATAATAAAGGAAATACCAATTTCCAAAGGCCAACAATGACAATAACAAAAAGTACAGATATAAGAATTACTTATAAAGTAATAAAAGAAGAAATTAGTCACCATAAATTCATTAACAATTTTCAACAAAATTACTATAACGATCTAACACTAGATAAAATAAGACTTTGTCAACTTTTAACACGCTGTACCATTAAAAAATAAACTCAACTATTAGCGTTGACAAGACTTAAATAACTTGAGCTCGTTCTTTACACATTCAACAACTTGTTTACTGGATAACCAAATCTCCTTCTTATTGCTCTGTCCAACATTTCTTACACTTTGCTCATTCACGTGTGTATCACTGATATTATTTTTCCTTTCTGTCGAGTATGAGCGTGGAAAAAATATAGTAACTATTTGTCACACTCTGGCAGACACCCTTTTGAATGTTACTGAAACCCACTTTGATGATTGAACATTTACTGATACGATAATAAAGGAATAGCTGATATTCAACGTAACAAAGCACTTTTAAATGTTGGAAATACCAAGTCTTATCAAAACTTGAAAGAAGAGATCTAATCAAACTATTCGCAATCCTGTGCTACGATGAATACAATTAAAGTACAAATGTTTAATATCTCTCCGTGTAATGTTCTTTACTTTAAGAATGTTTAAATGTTAACTTATTGTGCGTCACTAAGAGATAGTGATCGCACATTCTATTTTATGGCCTGATAACATCTGGTCGTTACGTAGATGATCAATGATAATGACATATCGGTAAGCAGAACAGTTTTCAGGAAAATTTTGTTCGGAATGGCTAAATAATAACTGTTAATCTTTGACGCTTACGTGTTACCGATTCGATCGTGAGAATTCATCTTCACGCTTGAACAATTTAAATACATATTTTCTCTGAGTTTTTCTCATATTAGAATTCATTCGATAGGAATATTCGAAAAAGAAATCAATTCCGTCAAATCACGTTAAATATAGCTACATACTGCGATAAGTACAGAAAGGCGAAAGGAACGTTATTCGTTCGTGTGAGAAAACTGACAAAATCTTAAAATATTATTTTCCTCGCGATTATACACCTCTGAATTACAGCGTCACATCTGATGACGAAACATTGTTTCAGAACGATGTTCACGTTGACATATAAGTCCTTAGATACACGGAAAATGAGTCATTGCCAACACTACTATCTTGGCAATTCATAAAAAGAGTGAGAATTATAAAAGATAAAACAGGTCCTGCACAATTTTACATATTTAAACAATGTCTATCGGCGTATTAATTATCGGTAAGTAGCTAAGAAGATGAATAAATAACTAGTGTCTGTCCGTGTCAGTTTGTCAATGCATAAAATGTGTATATATATATATATATATATACACATATATAAGATTCAAAATTTCTCGGATACGCATTAGTTTAGCTTGTGTACTGTATACAAATTATATTTATCAACAATACATTAAACTTACCGTTTGTTGTTATTGTAGTTATCTGAAACTGTCAGACTATCTGACACCAATTATATATGAATCAACAGTCGCGATATGAAGGTGATAATATAATATGCTTATATAGATTCTCTTCGATGTAATGTAGAATGAGATGAGAGAATTTCAAACTTTACAATACGCAGGCAAGTTGTCACGATCACATGAATGAATTCGATGAATAAAAACTTTTTCCGCGTCAGCACGAAAGTGCTCGTTAATTTGAACGCTTCATTAAAACGAGCATTATGAATATCACAATGTTGATAACGTAACCACAATTCCTTACGATTCACTTCACTGCTCCTCAATTTTAATCATCAAACAGATTTTAACACTTGTGAGAATCGTCACGTGGTCGTGGAGATATACACGCACGTTTGACGATATATTTAGATTCAGTCGAGCAGCCCACCAATTTAGACGAGGAACACAAAAGTTTCTGCTTTCCTCCTACCAGCAGATTTTGGTTGTCGAATAACGAATTGCCTTAAACACGCAAGCTTGATCCAAACGTCACTTAAAAATTTCTATTTGTCGAATCACGCAACGCTTTATATGGTGATACATTAGTCAGACACGGGCTAGATTGAAATCACAAATTTAATCAGCAAGTCAACCCGTTAGTTGTAATAGCGACTGAAACATGCATATAGAAAAATTGCGAAAAGTCTCGGGCTCGGAATTGCTCGTACCAACAACGATGCATTATATGCATAATACTCCAGTGACGTATTATTCCTTCTCTTTATTCTTTCTGTCAGTCTCTCTCAAATCTCGTAACATTTTCAGAGTTAAATAAAAATAATTAAAAAAAGGGAGTTCTGTCTCCACACGTATTCACCCTTCTTCAAAGTACCACGTGTCTCAGCCACATGCGCTCTCGCGATCGTTCGTTAAATCGGGCCGGGACGATGGCGTTATTTTGAGCAAGTATCGATTCGCGAAATTTTCTCGAGACTACACGAAATACAAAGGTGAATACGTGTATCCCCCACGCCAGCCAATAAAAGGCGGCTAAACCAGAAACGTATCTCGATAATTGTATACGGGGACTCCTAACTCTATTGACTACTCATGATTCCTCGTGGCTGCTCTCTGCGTAGAACCGACCTCTCAGAATGCTGGACATCGACTAAATCTGCGATTCACCGCCGAAGGCAAATATCAACTTGCTGGCCGAACTCGACGCAGTGCTTCTGCGCGACCGATTCCAACAGAGAGAAACTCAGGAGACTGTGTGTGCATTGATACGTTCACGTATACATCTACGGATATATAGATATAGAAGATTGTCTACCTATACATATAATCTTGTACACATACACTATAATTTCACGCAGTGCTTTTAACTATGTCAATTTATATTCATATTATACATAATCTGATTCATACTACTTTTCATTTACCGTTTGACAACAATTCTTGTTTTTTCTGTTAACTTGTTCATGATGTGTTGACGTATATATATGTTCACTGATGAATTATATATGTATATATGTTCTATCAGTATCCTTATATACCGATTCAATAAATAGGTGTCTTGACATCAATGATTTAATTATTAAAATTATACTGATTCTCAGTGATATAATTACAACTGCGACGTACAGTAGTTATTAAGTTTTAATTAGTAAATTTTAAATGATTCTTCTTTCGAGAGTTGGAAAAATTATTAAAATAAAATGTTGATATCAATTTCAAGCATTATCAGTTGCAGACAAAAAAGACCGTAAACGTAGTACTTCATGTGCATGTGTATGCTTGGTCGATAATTATCGTTGAAAATAGAATGTATAATTGTAAAAGATACTTTTCATGACAAAACACATCTAATTATATGCCGCTTCATTATTGTTTCCGGAATTTATATAATTTTGTTGCATCGATGGAAAATTTGTTCACTGCGTTATCATCGACCAGGATTGAATTCACATAAAAGTATTGCTCACTTCGAAATCACGTTTAATACTAGTGTATGTGTGTTATACAATCTCATACATAGTATATGAGCCTGAGCATGATAGTATAAGAGTGATAACATAATAACCTTGCCGAAATCATCAGTAATACTATTGTAAATGTATTTTTATTTTGGTTTTACAGATTGTAGTAAAACCGTGTTGTATAGGATATCTAATCTTAAAGATTTCCTGTGAATACTCCAAAGCGGAAAGTTGCATGTGATAGACGTGTATTTGTAAAAATGACGGGAGTTTATGAATATCGGACAGTTAAAAAATTAATGAACGAAAGAAGAGACTGTCACAATTAGAATTCTGAAGTTTGTTGAATAAACTTAAAAGAATCCAGACTCGATATCTTTGACATAGTGCAATATTCTACTGTTATTACCGGCAGTTCGAGTTATCACAAATAACGACAGCAGTGGTAAAAATTATTTATAGGTGAATGAATCATTAAAAATTCAAATTTTGTTCATATATGAAATAATTAATTTGAAAAGAATATGAAAATTTCTCTAAAATCATTAAATCGGACCAAGGCAAATACGCATTTTTTACATTGAACATTGTACGAACTCATTTAGCACCTCAAAAATGAACTCTATACAAATCTTTGTTCACAGAATTGAAATTGAATCGCCTCTCAGTTTACATTACTGCGAGTAAATATCATTCCGAGCAGGATAGGAATACGATGCATCACTGCACTGGATATGCTTTTACAAGCGTCAATCTTTAGAATGTATATCTTTACAACACGTTCACATGCATTTGCTAGCTGCTTCAAGAGATGCAGATAACAGTAAATAATTTACTTTATCACATATGTCAAACATGTGTTGAGTCCTTGTTTATGGCAAATTGTCGTACAATAATACACGTATGATGGACGTGATGCAATGGAATGTTGTCCAGATGATAATATACATACATATATATCGATATTGGCACAATATAAACCATCTATATTCTCCACACTCCAAAATGCTAAATTCGCTTATCGCAATAAATTTATCTCGATTGTTCATCTCAATAATCAGGATCATGCGTTAACATATTTTTAGCCTCTTTGTCACATTGATCAATAAAACAGAGTTATCAGTTAAGCTGATTCATTAAAAAATTTTTAAATTAAAAAGTACTATTTTAAATTAAAAACACTCACAGTCCGTAATATTGTAATCAAGAGTTGTAATTAACGATAACCCGTCACACATGAACGATGCTACGGTTACTAAAATTATTGTCAGAGTAATTTTCAGATGTTTCGCTATCTTCTCAATAGAGGACACAACATATCAGTTTATGCTCAATCGATATATGCTCAAGCGAGTAATAAGAATTATCAACGTCACATCGAAAAAGTTGTGTGGCGCTGCTGTGCTACGATTCTACGCGCCTGGATGACTATTACCAGAATACACAGAAATAACATTTTTTTTCTAAAACCCAACACTTTCTTTTTCACTTGTTCAAATGTCCCATTACCGTATACAATTTTTTTAAATTATAATTTTACATAAAATATATAAAACTAAAATGATCAATTCCCATTAACTAGCCTCCATTACTACCCAATAAATTTCAAAGGAAAGCCAACTCTTA
Organism: Trachelus iudaicus; assembly: GCA_030142595.1. NCBI lineage: Eukaryota > Metazoa > Arthropoda > Insecta > Hymenoptera > Cephidae > Trachelus > Trachelus iudaicus. The sequence goes on from JARQTH010000535.1 coordinate 55,481, forward strand.
TGTTTCGTGTGCGGTAATTATTTAATTGAATAGATATTCAAATATAAAATTAATAAATTTAAATAAATGAAAAATCTACGGCCAAGACACATTTACCAACAGCAACAATTTTATGTAACCCAACCGCGATGCTCGTTCCTCTCGTGGATTCTTACGTGCGCGTTATGTTTAGCCAGCTGCAACATCGCTACTTGAATTTACACTAACCATTTCAATGTGAAATTCGTAACATATTTAACATACCTCTTTTTACGTGCGATACGGCGTCAATCGTTTATCAAAAGTGCTGCCAGTTGTCTATCATCTGCTGTTCCAGTTAGAACGGCCAATTACACATTTTTCAGTGAAACAATAAAAGTAATAGGACAATGTACTGTGTATTGTGAAAATGAATAGAAATCAGACGGGTAAGACTAGTCACATGTTATCACGTGTACCTTTACTCGGCATGATACTTCTACTATACATTACGCATAAACGTATGTGTTCCCAAGTAATTTTCTTGAACGTCTTACGTCTTACGAATTCAATTACGTAACCCTACAAATTCTCATCTGACACAAGGAGTATCGTCCTACTAAATTCTTCGTGTGCGGTCAGTACCATCTTTTATTGTTGCAATTTTTCGAGATTCTTTCTGAAGTAACGTGATTTACAATTTTTTTATTTATCTCGACCATCCGTTCTCATGTTTCATCCCTAATAAGAATAAAATGGGATTCCCCGTCTACACTAATTTCACGTAGAATCTCCAAACATTTAAAGACCACTATACCGCGGAATCTAGTACTTTCCCACGATTTCATGTAAACGCTTTACTTATCTTAAGATAAACTAGACTAGCAAACCTCTTTACTCGTTGCTCTTCTAGAAGTAAAAAAAGTTATTATATAATAATGTGGCTTCTTTGAAATTTACATTAAACTCTTCTCATACGCGATCTGCAATTTTACTCAGGTAACACGTCGGCGGAATGTCAGATACTTTTAGAAGTTCTCCGACGAGATGCAAAGATTTTGGATTATATACAAGGACGACTATCGTAAGTAATTATCAATTATTATATTAATATATGTATATACATATATCAATCTAGCCACTCAACAGAGTTTGTCAAGAAATAACCTTATCTGTGATGATAAACCATGCCATTACACGTCGTACCGTAAAGTCACCATTTTCCAATAGATTAATCGATACAAACTATTAATAATGTGCTTTATCGTTCAATGAAATTATGGATTATTCATAACATTAATCAATACATTAAAGTTGATCGAGTCGTCAAAAGATTAAAAAAAAATGGTCAAATTCCGTAATTTAGGTTGCATACGGTCTGGTTGCATTTTTTTTAAATGCATCGGTGCATACCAAAGTGAACCAATCGCAGGTAGGAGGAAGTAAGAGTGGTACAGTGTACACCGTAGTAACACGTGGTTCAGCTATGTAGGACGAAAGTGTGTTAGTACGACCGGTGGACTTAAGGTTAGTTCAGTTGAATCTTATTGAGCCCACAGTCCACATCTCGGAAGATGCTGTGTTATCCTTCGTGTATCTTACTGTTCGTTTAATCAATTCAGAATGTGAAAGTCATTGATAACAAGAGTTCATTTGTACAGAGTGTTTAGGATTATGTATTTCAGTTAATAATAACGCAATTTTGTTTGCCAAGTTACGCTTAAACGATAACGTATAAAAAGTGGAGGTGAATTAAGAAATATTACAAGAAAAATTTTAATTAATTACAAAATAAAAAATTTGGCAGCATGAAAAAATAAATGGATCTTGAATACAGAAAGTAAAAATTGTGCATACGAAATTTTCTAATTGTTTTGTAATTATCCTTTTCATGACAGAGATGATAAATACAGTACGATTATCCACACCGTGAAAGCTCGTACAAAATTTTGAGATATTTTTTGATTCACTGGAACTGTGAATCATATGTAGTAGTTATCAGATATCATCAACGGCTGATAAGCTTGGCGGTTCCAAATGCAATATATTAATACGTGTTGTGAAGACAATAAAATATTGCGGAATATCACGGATAATGATTTTTCAAAGTTTGAGTATTTCATAGTGAACGTGATAACGATCTAGAATAAAGTGGTTAAGAAAAACAAAATTATGAAGATATATTTAAGTAATTAAAAAAGAAATACAGTACTAATTACTATAATTTTCAACGTGAATCCCATACGATAAATATTCACTATACATTTAATTGCCACTTGTGTTTTCTAATTACGGTGCTAAGACACTTCACTGGTGCTCATCGTCGTAAGTTGATAAAATTCAGTTATTATTTTGCTCTGTTATCTGTATCGTTACTGTATCAGATATCTTAACGTGACATCAAGAAACAGATCTTTGAACAGTCAGTGAAGGCACTTGCGGCTGGATGGTGGTCGTTTTGCGTAGTCTCTAAACCAGGAATCTAACATCATTAGAAAGATCTATTTTTCATCTGCAACTACTAGTAAAGCACATCTTTTTACTGTGAATTTAAAAAATACCGACTGGACCTATTAGCAGCAGGATGAAGCTCGTTCTGTGACCGTGCAGTAAAAAATCGTTTTTATTCGTGTTAAATCAAAAGAAAAAAAATTCAAGAAAAATGATTTTCACTTCTGGTGCAAGTGTAGCGACAGTCAGCCTGATATCCGGGATCTGTTTTTACTTAATTCACAGTTTACGTAAAGGGTGAGTAACGTCAATAAAAAAATGCTAGTATTAAATAAAAAAAAGAGAAATTAATTACACTGAAAAATATATCCCGTCATCAAATATCTATCGAAGTCTTTAATTATCACATAAAATCAAAAGTTGCTTGTTTTAATAACAAAGAAAAAGTTTATGAAAGTAGGAACACACACATGACCAATGTATCAGCGAAGTATTCGCACGCTATCGATATCACGTTTCAATTAAATCACATCAGTCTCTCAGGTTCATAAAATACAAATAAAAACTTTCTATAATCCCAAATATAAATTTTATTTGATGAGTCCAGGGCTTATCCAGGTACCAACTGGACTAGTAAAGAGCCAGACTAGGACCTCGATGAACCCTCGATTTTCATAATGGAATTTCTAATAGGAAATATCTGATGTATCAGCATCAAATTAGTTTTTAAAATTATTTGATTCATATTATCTCGAAAAATTATTCCATATTATTGCATTTGATTAACATCCATGAAATTTTTCTTAAAAATTATCACGCGTGTTCATATTTCAGTCTCAAAGATAACATATCCAGTCATAAAATATAATCATAGACAAGACACACAGTAACCAATCTCCGGACGCATTCCTGAGTAAAACCCGTCTTCGAATCTTTCAACTATTTTGCGGACTGTACTTCATAATCTAACGATATAAAGAACGTGCGGTACAGGCGGATGATAGTGATGATCTTGATGAAAAGTAGTCCGGTCTATGGCCTCGAAGAATTTTTGGGCGTTGAAGCCCGCCGGCATTCAAAGTCACGTTACAATCTGATTTTATTTTATTTTTTTATTCTCCTTTCTTTTTTTTTAACTTGAACAAGAAAAACACACAGCCACTCTCTGCCTTCTCTTTACATACGGGTTACGTTTCACTGATTTCACTCGATATAGACACGAGACTAGATCAACTACTTGCTGATTCTCAGAGAATGCGTCCACCGTGAGAAATCGTGATCAATGATTTTTCTCAATGTACGTGCTTGAAAGTCCCGAAAGATTTTGCATAAAGAAACAAGAGAAGTGCGAGTGGCAAAGAAAATTTGCGCATTCGTAATTGTACCGAGTACGTGACTTCGAAAAATTGTGGAAAATCCCATAACCATGCATACTATTATATCATATAGTGAATCTCTAACGTTGTATAATTTAAAAATTTAAATCATGTAACTTTCATTGGGTTATAACACCGAATCTTTTCTCAAGGCTATAATATTCTAATGGAAACTTATTTACATATTCGATACTCAAAATATGATTTAGAGCTCTAGAAACAGTAAGTACCGATAATAAGTGCTTCTTGAATTTGCCGAGAACACAAGAAAATAAAATTCAAGGACGTATACGTAATAGTGCGACATTACGTTTCGCAAATTTCCGTAACATCGATTACGTTACTTGGGATGATATCGAAGGTCATCTAATTCCATAATGCCATTATGATAAACGATCATTAGTGAACTTCCACCGCTGTACTGTGAACCTTATTTGATTAGAAATATGATTGTGTGAAACAATATATCCAGATCGAGCAAAGTTTAAAGATGGCGAAATGCGAATAAAAATATTTATATCGTGTAATCTAATCAGGATGTCAGAGTATAAAAAATAAATAATATAATCTATGTCCGCACAATAAAAAAAAAACAGGACACGTTAATAGGTTGAACATAATCCGGCTAATTAAAAATGATCAACATTCGATCTTCGTTACTTAACGAATTTTTCTTAGAATCGACAAATCGAGTTATCAAATCAACATAGTTGCTTCTTCACATATTTTAAACACGTATTACCTGTAAAGCTATACGTGTTGATAATATAATGCTTATTATAATGATCAAATACAAACACCAATACAAATAATTGTAATGAACGCTATTAAAATTTTTAAAATCAAAAATTTTCTTACTCTATTAACGTGTCATCGCCTAAAAAAAACTTCTGACCACTTCGCTTCTGATAATCGTTAAGACGATAAACCCAGGCTGGAAACGTTGAGATTTTTTTATCACCAGCTGAGATATGGACTAAGGCATACCTGATAAGAAAAGTCCATCTACCATATCACTTTGCACAATCACCTTTGCAGTTTAATTTTACTCGTGAGGTAATAGTAATATAAAATGCAGTAATATCTTCATAAGAATTGGACAACACCTTCGTTGGATCGTAATGACGATGTACTGTATGGATACTACGTTTCTAACACATGTAACATGTAAGCATAGTAATGCTAAGTCGACCTCAGCGCTGTGTCTTTGAGTAGCAAAGGTTGCATAATTCAGGCGTTCTTCGTAAATTTTGATAAAAAAGAGTATAAAAAGCATCGCCGATCATTTTCCATAACTAGGTGGTTTCTGAAATATTTTTAAAATTAAATTATTGAAAAATTCACAGTACCCTTTTTTTACCTTATTCTATAAGGAACATGAGTTTAGCTACTTTGAAATACCTTGTTGCTAAGTATTCACGAAACTGGGCTAACAATTCACATTCCCACGAAGTGAATTCTAATGCGGTTAATAATCCAGTGTAGCGATCGTTATCAGTCCGTTAGGTTTGAGATAAAGAGAACGCATTGTCTCCTGATGCAGTCGACCTACTTAAAAAAAAAATCATTTGCCTCTCACGAGATCATCCAAATGTTACGGGCGTGCTGCAACAACTGAGAACAATAAAATTAAAACGTGACGATAGAAGACTTCACTTATTTTCGCGAATTTCTCTTAGCGGATATTCGCACGGCAACGTGCATGGATCATTCAAGATTAATACTCTCAATTAAAATATTATTAAGAAAAGAGTTTCGTAAAAGTGATTACTTCGCTTTTAGAATATCCTGTCGTTTCTCAAAAACACACGAACAACTTTCCATAGACATATTTACAAAGACACACGTGAGAATAAATGGAGTTCCGTTAAAATTAGCAACAATTTGCATTTTACACTCTAAGTGGCTTGCAAGGTGAATGCGCATTAAATCAGTTATGTTTTCGTGCTCGCCGCTTATCCTTTGAATTTCCAATACCACATAAGGTCGAAGGTTGCAATTTTTATTATTGTTGATCGTACCATTGCTTATATAAGGTAATGCTGTCTGGTTGCACTTGCGGTTTTATTAATCTGTGGTTCAATTACACCTGAATGGACGTCAACGGAGTTATACATACAGTTAACCTTAGCTGAAGATGATTCACGTGTGGTACCAATGAAACCGGAAGTGCGTGTGATTTGGTCATGCGTACGATCATCCAGAGTTCAATAGCTTTCGGAATTAGGATGCATAGTGGAACCTCGAGATCGCTAATGGTAAAACGTCGTTACGCAACGTTGGTACGCCGGTACCAAACCATATTAAACAATGGCGCCGAAGGTGGGACGAGGAAAACGGAAATGGATGAAATGTAGGGGGTAAGGAATTGAACCACGCCAAATAACTATCATTGTTGGAACGGTTGTTGCAGCGACTGGACAGATGGTTCAACAACTCCGTTGCTACGATAAAAAATTGTAACCTCAAACATAACAAAAAATAGTTACATTCTAGTGCACTTAGTTTTTTTTTTAATAAAGTTTTCGAATGCTGGTACATGCTGAAGAAAGAAGTGAAATCGTAATTCTAAAATATATTTTATGATATATTAAACATAGCGAAAGTGATCTGTAAAATATTTTAATGAAATCGAGTGAGTTGAAGAAGCTGATTAAAATTGTACTTCTTCGTACGATACTCTGTCGAAGAAAACAGGAAAATCGGTAAGAGATTTTATCGTTTTCTAATTATTATACATGAAAAATATCTATAGGAATTGTATCGACGGATCATCGATAATTTAATTGGACAACTTTATTAATTACTTGTATACCGCAATCACGGTAAACTCGTGTTAGCTACTGCTATGCTGGACGGAACGATGTCATACGTAGCGAAACCTCACCGGAAGTTGACCGGATATGTCGTACCAACATTTTCAATCCATATTAAAAATACTCGAATGGTGTATATTTCTACGTACACGTAAATTTTTATTATTTCATATTTATTAGGTATTGGATGGCTTTGCGTTATAACTGATCGTGACTGAAGTTGGATTAGCACTAACTGTAAATGACAGATTACAATGCACGGTCGTAAGGTTTCAAAAAGACACGTGAATAACTTAAAGATATATAAGAAAATGAAATTTAAATCGTTATAACAATTATTATCATAAAGTCAGTGCTAAAAATGATAAATGAGAAGCATTGCAATATTTTAATAAAGCCATATTGTTGATTGCAATTGGAATTGCGATAAATATTATTATTAAAAATCTATGAATTTATTATTACATTTAATTCTATCAAATATCGCCAAACGTATACTTAATGCATTCATAACGTGACAAGTCACTAAACTGCAAGTGTTACATAACGACTACCGGAGAGACAAAAAGAAAGAAGAAATTACATATTTCTTACATAATGAAATAATAATTGCATGTGTAAAATTACGAAATATAATTGCCCACTAACAAGGAGGAACCAGGAAAGGCATATTATTCTAATATAGATGTAAATTCAATAATGCCTGTCAATAAAAAACTTTTACTAATAGTTACTAAAATTGTGTAAAAAAACAAACCCAAAAAAAGAGCCAATCATACTTCACGTAAACCAGCGAAAGAAATAAAAGCACGTTAAATTTTGACATCAGAGAAAATACAAAGTAGAATACGTGTGTTAACTTTCATCTCGTCGTGAGGAACCTTTAGAAAGGTCTTGACGAATACAGTGTAAAGATAAGATGCAATAAAAAAGCCCAGTTGCACTGTCCAGTATAAAATACGACGAGCGATATAATTGCCAGGCTATTAACACTGTAAATTATTGAAGAGACCAAATATTATCGTTATTGCAGATTCAATTGACATTAAAAACAAGTATTTTCGTTCTGGCATTTCGACGGCAGCCGACCCGAATCTAGTGAAAGTTAATATTTAATCGCGACCAGCGGTTCACAACTTGAAATCAACTTTATAACAGAAGCTACCACGTTATATTACATGCTAGAGCAACTCCTACCATGAAAACTTCGCGCGCTGAGTTTCCCTTGCTTGTGCACTGTCACTTTCAAACCAACAGTCCGGTACAAAGCAACGATCTGACCACGCGTTCCTGGCTGCTGTTAAATTACGTGCACGAGAGACACAATTCAGTGAATCATTAGGGATCCGCTTAATGATTTTTGCTTACAACAAACAAGAAATTGGAAAACTAATACGAACTAAAGAATGATCATTAAAGTGGGATTAAAACGAATTAAAAACAATGTTTTGCATACAGCGTCTAAGCTAAAATAAATCGATCAAAGATTAAATTAACAAACAAAAAAGCATTATGGGCTGGACCAATCAGACTATGTTGACCCATTAAAGCAGGTGTAATCAACATATAGAGGCTGTATTGAATGTATTTTTTAAATCAGTGTCATTGCGAGTATTGTGTGTGAAAAAATTAACACGTGATATTGAATAAAAGGTGAAAAAATTTATTTAAATATATTTATTTCGTAATTTCACGATATCGATCCATTATGCATAAACGACTGATAATAACAATCTATTCTAATATTCAATTTCTGTAAAACCGATCGGATATTAGTTACATTTTTCATGAAATATGCATCCAGAGTGCTCGACCTGTGAACAAGATTATCAGTCGAGGCTTGTGAACTCATTGTCAAACATGCACAGGAGATAGTGTTATCGTTGAGGTATACGTATGATTAACACACATCGTGTAAAACCTCGTACGAATCACGATCCCTGATAGTTGATCAACGCATTAATAAAGGTGTTCTTGGCTATGAACGAAGCAGTCATTGAAGTTTCACTGGACACGTCGTATAAACCAATATAAAAGAACTTGCATTTTAGTTATGAAGTAACCTGTGACATATACACATGAAGGTGATTCCTTGCGCGCCTAACTTACGTATGAATGATAACCACCAAAAAATGCAGAGTAAAAAATTATAATATAAAAAATTTAAAAATTATTGCAAATAACAAAAATCAATACTCATTAAAGTGCCTAACTAAAAATCTATAAATAATACGTTCCCCATAAGGAATGCATTAACGTGATCACATATTACGTAAGATATTAATTAGAAAGTTTATCCAGTACTCGAGAGCAAGTTGAAGTTAAAAAGATTTATGTAATTGACTGTTCATATACGTAAATAGGTATAATAATTTGATCTCCGCTAAAATCTGATTATTATAGAATCCTTAATTACAAAATGTTGACGTTCGTCACGAGTTTCGTGTCAACCCTTTTACTGGAAGGCGACAGAGTCATCACGGGACAGGAAAGATACAACATGGCGACCTTTATGGTCCTTTTCCTTTTAATCACAATCGAAGTGATCGTGGTGAAGGTGGTGACATCGGATATGGAGCAGAACCAGGATAGTCACGTCGGGAGAGGAGCAGCGGCCATATTCTTTGATCGTGACGACTAGAAGAGAATTAATGAAAATCGCAACGGCTCTTATGACAGTGGAAATTTAAATGCCTCCATTTTCGACGCAACTTTCGCACGTTGAAAAAAAAACAATCCGGCAGCAGTGACGCATTATACTTTTATTTAACGATTAATATTTATATATACGTACTCAAGACATTTATATACAGCATACATATAGACACGTATATGGTACCTGAATATAAGCCGTTACAAGAAACATAACGCTTCTAGAATAATTTATTTATTATCTAATGCGTCAAAAGCGCGTAACATTATGCTATATAAGTACAGTAGCCATTTTAATAATCGCAAACGCGAACGGATTAAGCGCCATGTTTCTCACTATGCGATATCCGACGGATTTGCTTGAGCAATATGTAATTGTAATGAAATTCAAAATATGCTTAGTAATATCAATAAATCTACAGTAACTTAAATGGTCTGATTTGTTACATCGTTCTATACCACAAATATATACTTGGTCTTGTACTATGTATTACTATTTTTTGTTTCATTATTTTTTTCAACATATTTATGCTCTATTGTTTTATAGAAAATCTACGGAATCGGATGAAAAACCTGACAAGAAAGTTGTCTTGGACGACAATCGGTGTGCCTGTTGTCTCAAACCATTTTTCATTGGACGCGGAGTTGTCTGTGCAGATTGTGGATCGCGTTCTTGTCGGAAAGGTTGCACGCGCTGGGATTCATGCGACAACGCCTGGCGCTGTCTATTCTGCCACCAGCGGAGGTTGCTGCAGTAATATGCTGATTTGTGTTGTGATATTCGTAGAAGATAACACACCTTAGTATTACACTGATATAATAATTACATCTGCTCAGTGCAGTAAGATTAGACAGATTTCTAGTGTAATTCACCAAAATTTGATATAGCTATTACACTGCATAGAAATTTAGTTCTTTGTCTGCGTTTCTGAGATATCACTTTAATCACGTTATAACGTTGTTTAGTCATTTGTGCTAAATTCTTATCTACGCTTAATGATCGTGTATATGCTCGGGTTATCTATGAATTATGATAAACTAATCAAAGAAAAGTTATTCTATTTGAACAACTACCAGGTAGTTATTGCACGAGTGTATCTTATAACGTCATGGCTGAGTTAACATTTGCATGATTACTTTTATGTGTAGTGCAGTTGATATATACTAATATTTCTCATTGTATGAAAAACTTCTACAAATCTCAATTAACAAGGACAATTTTTAATGGCAGTTAATACTAAATTATTGAAGCTCCGTATACGCACAGTCTTAATTATTTGACAATGTATTGTAGATGACAAATCGATCTTTTGTAAAACGGCTGTTACGTGATAAATGCACGATAGTTTTTGTGATTGTAATATGTTTTTTTTTATTATATCGTGACAGAAAGTCTTTTACGTGCTCAGATATCAAAACTGGGAACAATTTATATTTCATGCGTGACGTTTAATTGCATTTTGATTATAGAACAGATGAGAATTAATGGAAATAATTTAATCAGGCTACAAGAGTGTGATCATTTTTTTGATTAAAAAAAATCCTGTTACAGATCTTGGTTGAGAAGAAACAATAAGTGGTTCGAATCATTTGGCGGCGTTCCTATTGCCGAATTAGAGCATAAGTTCAGTACGGCTAAATTCAAGGTTCATGTCGCAGGTAGGTAAAATAAATTCCATTTTTCTAAGTATATTATATACTGTTAAAATATTCTCATAAATTACTGTCCATACGAATATCACTACTGAAAGTATTGATCGACTACAAAAATTACTAGGATGTCATAAGTTGCGCACTACTGCACCTAAAGATAATTCTCAGTGAAAGCAATAAGAAGTGAAATATATCAAAAATATTTCTCTTCATTTAAAAATTTTTCTTATTGACATTCGCATTATGTTAGCGAATAATTTATGTTTCTGAGCTGTAAAAAAAAAAACTTTTCTTCAGTTTCTCTTCAACCGCCAATCCCGCGATTATGCGTGAATAATGGAGAAACGTTTAATTTACAAGGCAGTAACGTTATTACACGTATACTCATGGTAGCCATGTTTTTACTCATCTTAACTTTTTCTTTTACAAAATGAAAAATTCTTCTGCGCCCTACGTGTATCCTTTCATCCTATATTCCGAGGGGGGGACGTCAAATGCTATACCGCTCGTTCTACAATCTGGTCCACCTTGAGAAACAGGACCGCGCCAAATTTGGCTATAGAGTGAATTCGAACATTGGCAAGCCAGCGGGAATAATTCGTTTTATGGAAGCCAAAGGGCTGCACGCTTGCATTCCGACGTGTACTAAGCGGGCATTGTGACCGTGCCAAGAAGATAGAGTAGGAAAGTATTAGTCCCTGAGAGGAATCCTTATACGACGACAAGTCAAGGGATACATAGTCAATAGTTATTCGGTACAATGGAATCGATCAGCAGATTTAATTTTATGGATGCGTTGAACGTCTGAACAATTCGCTGGATTACTCAAACTGCCTTAAAGTCGAAAGTCCATTAAGTACGCGATAATTAAAGAAATCACAGTCTACATTAATTATTTATTATATATAAAAATTTGTACCAAAATCGCGAAATAAAATTCGTAAACATAGAGATAAATAATAATAAAAAATAATTACAATTGCGTCGATACGCTGTCAATTATCATCAAAGAAAGTCGATCAAGGTTGGCTAGGCAATTTTCCATCCCGTTGCGCGTTGCCGAGAAGTAAATGAACTTTACTTAATTCGAGGGAGACGCGGCATTTATAATTACTTTGTCATACTTTCACTCGAGATTCACTTTATTCAAATTTTAATCCAACTGAAACATTTTAGTCAACTTGGACTGTTTATATTTTCTAGAAATTGGAATATTGGTGCAACTTTTAGAGTGACAACACCAGTAAATGGAACACGTTCACATAAATTATATATATATATATATATATATATATATGTATCTCTACATACCATAATTTTAACACGGATGTCCATTCACAGGAGGCGTTTTTCAAAATGGTCATTTACTCGTTGATTTATCCTGCCAGGTAACACGAGGCTACATATTATACGAGAATAAAAGAAATGACGAAATTAAAAAAAAACCATTCGCTGTACTTCAAATAATATACACAGTGGACTGTTTTACTTTAAATGAATTTTCTAAAGGTTCAGAAGTGTATTCGTTTATATATTTTATATATCGTCGGATAATATTTCATCATTCACGATCTTAATAAGCAATCTAATGCTCTAAGAGCTATAACGGTGTTTTGGTCCTCATCACAATTTGTTAATATAGATCAGGAAGTCGAGCAAAAAGTACTTGTAACGAACCAAGAAAGTGCGTGGTCTGTAGTCGGACGTGTTAAACCTATACCGGAGTAAGAGGTAGTGTCGGTAATGTGACATTGAAATATAATGGACCAGAAAACATTGAAATCTGTACCGTGCGAATGGGTGACCCGTTACGTTCACCCTTTCGGACACGTAACATTTCGTGTTAGTCAGTTGCAAGAAGTTTGAATTTACGAAGAGCTCGGTATTTTTATTCATTACCGGACGACCATTAAATTGCCATTATCAATTAAATATGGCGTCGAGGTACAGAAATGGGTACGGTAGTATACGGTACCACATCGATTACATTTTTCTTAAGTACTCGAAAGCTATTTTAAGAGACTTTCAATGTAGATATAGAAAGATGTATATATTTGCGTAAAGTTTCACATTCACCTTAATCACTAAAAATATCGAAAAAAATCTCTTCTTTACCATAAATAGCGAAACTGTTTTATAAATTCTTTTTTGTCCATGATTCCCATTCTTAGCTTTTATTATGATTTTGGTTTATTTTATCGAAAAAATAAGTCGACATTCTTTTTGGGAAGTACTCTCCATTTTCAAATTCACTGCTCCGGATGATATTTTTAAATAGGATACGATGTTATTCAATTTAAGAAAGTATAGCTATCGTCTCGAAATCTATTAGTGCGGTATTTATGCCGATGCGATAAACACTGTAAGTGAAAACTTCGCGCTACTATGGAAAATACTGTTAAACCATACTGAACCAATTTCCTGAAAGCGTTGCTGGTACTACTCACATAGTGCCTTTAATTCTAACATCTCAATGATCGAGCGATTCAACAGACGAAAACTCGCACGTCCATATAGGAATAACACCTAAAGCATCGAAGAGGTTGAATTCGCGGTTTCGCAACATTGGGAAACGAAGCAAAATGGCAATTACCCGCTGCCGTCAGGATATTCAAATTTTTAACGCTTCTCACACCCGGTGCCATTCAAACGATTTCTAATCGACACAGCCCATGCATGAAAAGAGAATACAAACAGCTTCCCGTTGCATATCAAAAGTGACCTAATACATTAACCAATGTCTTCAATTCAATACCCCACGAAAAAAAAAATCAGCAAAACTGTGAATACTTATCAAACACCAAGTCATTACGTTATATATGCGAACCTTGAAATTAGAAACTATATTTACCAAATCAATTTCTCTATAAATTAACACCGAACTGTCCTTCGGCCCTACTTAACCTTCGACGATACGTAAAACTGGGTGTCTGGGCAAATGAAAAAAAAAACTAAATTTTGCTGAAGAACAAAAAAATTCGCCTACCTTCGAATACGGAAACGTGTTTCCGTGGAATGGATCCAGATAGTTCAAGAATCACGACGTGCGTAGTCGTTTGGTACCGCCTAGCAATGTAGGTCTTAGGTTAGTCTTAGCGGGACGGGATCCTTCTTCTGTCCTCTCGTCGTCTTCGGCCGAGTTGGTGAACCTCAGTTCTGCTCCAGTACTCACCCGGGCAACATCATGGCCTGCCGGTAGCTCTCCTCTCTCGCTCCGTTATTCGCATCTTGGCGAAACCAACTTCTATCCCGTTTCCATCGCTTGAGATAGACTAGAAGGATACAATCGGATACCGTAAAGATCCCTTTCTTGCGGTTTATTTGTTGGGCATGCTCGCGCGCACCCGTCCATCTAAACACTCTTATACGTGAACCGGTGCGTGTGCGCCTACGCGCAAGGATACATGTGCGAAGATGCGTGCATTCGCGAACGCGTGCCTTGATCTTGGGATGATCGTGCGAAACGGGAAATGACTTTGCCGATAGAGCAACTATAGGTGTGGTGCGTATACACGTGTGCGAAAAGCTGAAACATTAATACAATAATAAGTACAAGCATTAAACCGGATATGATTGAAGTGCAGTTTTTATATATAATAATTAAAAAATGATTCAACGACTAATCTTATACATTGAAAGTTATTTGAAAATTAATCATATTTAAATCTTCGTTTCGGAAATAATTTTGGCTCTTTAAAAAAAAAATTTTTCTCTATAACAGAACCACGAGTGATTAGTAACTTAACGAGCAACTAGACTATCCCAGTAATCTGTGCCGTGTGTCACGGACTGTTATATTTTTGAGTCCCTCTGCGAAAACGAGAAAGTTTCACACTGTGACAGGAGAATGGTTATTATCAGGTAATAATGATCTTAATAATCGCTGGCGTCATTTGGCGAATAAGATTACTCGGAAATTCCGTATATATATAGTTTTTACAATAAACGCGGTTAAATGTAATAACGAAATGGATCGCCGGCAATTTCGAATTCTCAGTAGTTCTGGAAAACGTTACGTCTCTAACGAACGCATTCCCACGCAATTGCAGCTGGCACGGATTCATTAAATTCCAGGTACGATTGTTACCTTTAATCAGTTTGCCGCCTTGGGAAACGCCTTTCTCAGCACGATACACGATAACTAAATTCGTCTTGACGATAATCTCGACGACATGTTTTTCAATACATTCATACAAACTTGACAAACAATAAATTCACTTCGAGTAGGACGTGTTGCATATTGCGCTAATGATGAGTAATTTTTGTAAATATACACGAAAAAAATATTAAATACGTTATTCATAAATAAATATTCATTCATAAATACAATAGTCAATAGTCAACAAATATAATTTTGTACCGTACACAAATCTTACCCATCAACGACCACATCACATTTGCCTATAGCGACAATTATTTTTGCTTACTAATCATTGTTTCGTTGTTACCTCAGGAGCGGAACATGCGGGTGTTAGCCCAGCATTGGGCTTGGCGACAGGGAGTCAAGAAGACGAGGACACGGTGGAAACTGTACGGGACTTCGTCGAGAAGATAGTCGAAGGTCTCGTTGGTAACGTCGACGAAACAGCTATCGACCGGCTTTACGATCACCCAGCATGTAAGTACATATATGAGTATACATATATATATGGACATACACGTAGATATTTGACGATTATATAATTGCCAAAGGAACCCGCTGCGTATTTATAATGACTATCGACATTCTCGAGGTCCTCAGGCTTCCGGGTCATAGAGTGCTTCTTCTGTGGTGGATAAATTAATCTAAGCCTGGTTTAATAACGCCATTGTGAATAGTATGGAGAAAAAAATTCTTCGTAACAAAAATTTAAATTTCGACACTTAACGAGACGACGTATCGTCAATTCTATTTTATCTTCTTGTCGTTAATAATACTCGTAATTTTCACTGTACCATAAATAATGTCACGTTACGGTTCAACGTCACGATAATTATTTGCATACATCTATAAGCAATGGCTGTGTATATGGGAACATGTTTCTGTGCGCGGTTTAACCTGACGGAATGTGGTGCCACCTGGTAATGGTAAATGTTAATAAAGCGAAGCGGTAAAAGAAACGTATTCAAGTATGAAATTCGACGGACCGTAAGGATGCTGCATTAGGGTTTATCCGATGTGAGAAACGTAAATGTACTTTTTTTCCTACCTCGAATACACGGAGAATTCTTAAATGTATATATTGATCTTGGTCATGCCCCTGTAACGACTTCTTGGAAATTCGCGAGATATAAAAAAAGAGACAGAGGGAAGAACGAAAGGCGCTCACGAAAGATACGAGAATAAAGATGAAATAGAAAGATAATACAAGAATGGAGAAACGTATCTACGTAACAGCTGTCCAAATAATTTTTATCTGTAATTGATAATGCAACATTTTTTAGTGTTCTCAGTCCGATGTCTCGTCCTGTCGGTATTAAAGAAAAACCGTCTTCCCGTTCACGATTTCTAGACGACATTTAACCGCCGTTACTAATCCTGACCGAATTACAAGTTCAAGAGTGCGCGATCCTCCTTACTCGATTTGCCACGCAAAAGATTCGTCTGATACTTTTTATCCTTTTGTTTTTATGTTTCGAATGAGCAAGTCTTTTTTCTCGCGTTCTCTACTGTCTCTCGCGGAATCAAGTGTAACTGTGTATTAACGCGAACACAAAAGAATAAAAAATAAATTACTCCTTTTAAAAGTACAGGTGCTATTGTCTTCAACAATGTGAATTAACCTATATGTGTATATACCGACTGTCAATAGAGCAATAGAATTATTACCTGTCGTATATGTCTAGCAATTAACAATAATCCAATACTAACCAATTAACCAATGCGTATTAACAGATGATCAGCTTTTGGAAAAGTACAGTGTGCATTTGGCTGCTGCCTTGGCTCGTTTGGCAGTGGCGTTACAGCTGTCAATAACAAGTAAGTATGCAAACGCTTTTCTAACGGTTATTAATAACATGACATTACTTATAGATTGCATAGTAGATCCACGAGTAAAATGCACTTTTGTACTTGACAGATCCATAGCAATAGAAATCCTAAACACGTGGCTTTTTATAAGGTCATTGTAAACAAATGCAAAAACATTTATTTCAGTGCTAAATCATACGCATGCATGACATTCGTAACGTCAACTTTTATTCGCAGAGCCACGTGTACCTTATTAAGTGTTTGCAATATTTTCGAACTATCTAAAAAAAAATTCATTTTACTCGTGAACTTGCTATATGCATCATACGTGTAATATCATTATTGTCAATCCCAAGAGCTAATACCGAGGCAACATTATCTTGACGTCATAGCAATAATACATGATTTTTTTATATAAGCCATCAAAATAACACTGAATCACATTATTAAAGCACCTTACGCACTACAATCAATGAGATGGGATCTCAAAGTCGACCCATGGCCGGTGTGAATAATGTAAATCTTGAGAACAGATGCATGAATTATATAAGCGTCCAGAGATCCTATGTACAATACAACCTTTAAACGTCTGACGTAAACACGTGACGACGTCGCTATCTATTTTCCCTCGTAAACAACAGAAAACATCGGATTGCCTTCGACACTGCGTCCAACGTGCAAACTTCTATTTCTACTCGTACAATTGATTATAGCAATGTCCTCGCGAGCCAGACTCGCGCAATTAGTGACATAGAAATCGTAATTTCAATTATTATTCGTATCTTTGGTCGTTAAGGGTAATTTTGTTTACGAGGTCTTCCCACGCGAGGATTACGGTACTCGTTACAGCCCAGCAAGTACCGGTACATAAAACTAGGAAAACTGCAAGTATGACGCGAATGCTTGAAAATAAGAATTTTAATAAAAAAATTATTATTTCGTCTATCACAATCCATATTAAAAAAATAAAATATCGTTATTACTGCACCAGCGACATTAATATCTCCCATTCAGTGGTTTAAAGTACATTTATTCCTATGAGCTACGTATCGCCTCGTAGAGGTATAATATATATTATTCTGCAAATATAATGTGTTATTCAGGTGAATTGTATTAATTTTATAAAAAAGATGAACGCATTTATTTCATAGCGTGTCATCTTGTAGTGCGTCCGCAGCATCATTACTCGTATATCTTATTTCCGTTCATTCTGGGACAAGGTCCCAGGAGAACCTTACGAGTAGAAGGTGGACTAGCAAAACGCGTAATTCCCTACGATTATTGAACAATAGATCAGTAATTATAATTAACATCGAAACATATTTATACTAAGGAACGTTAGATATTTAGTAAGAATACAAGAGTAAAAGGCGTGGCGATTTCATTAGTCTCTATGAGATTCCTTAGTCACTCCAGCGTTCAGCTGCGTGCACATAAGAGCCATTATATATATCCTCGTTTCTATTGACGCTTGACACGCGGCTTCCTTCGTGACAACGAACAAATATACGTCATACGAACCTCGAGGCGTTTTTTAATATTGAGGTATAATAAGAAAAGGCTAACAACAGGTTTCTCAATTTTTATTGTACGCTTATACAAAAAATGATGATAAAATTGATCATTAAATCACAACGTATTAGAACGTGATTAGAATATTATTTGAAATGACCAATATTCATTCTCGTGAAACATACAATTTTGTAATATAATAATTTATTCTTATATTCCAGAAAGATTATATTACTTTGACTATTCCGATAAATTTTCTTTTTATAATGTAATAAACGAAATTGGCAATCACTCCTTCACACCGAATGCCGTACAATTGACGTTGACCTATTCTGATGATTTTCATTTAATACGCCATTGAGCACCTGCCGTTGACTTTCCCACTTGTCTAGGTCCCTTCATGATCTTAGCTGGTTTATGAGGTGACACACATATGTTGGTATCTCTACAATTTCCAAGCTACTCTACCCAAGAGCGTACAACGTACGTTGGCTACCTGTATGTGGATAATGAACGTTTTCTCGCGAAATCGTGCTGAGCTAGCAGTGCGTAGACCGAACTGGATTTCGATGACCGAGATTCATCAGGATCCGTATTACAAGCATCGCCGAAATACAACCCGAGACGAAAAGTATTTGCGTCCCGTTGCGAGGAATACCGATCGTGTTTAAATTAGAGAGTTTGATCTCAATTTCATGAATCTCTTTTTCAAAGGAGTGTTGCATGATTTCTTGACTTAAAAAAACGAAATCCTTGTACCTTTTCGCGATTCAGTCACACGATCCACTGATTACCCTTATCTTGGATAGTAAATGCGAGACATTAACAGCAAGGCATACGAACGGTCCATTTCTTATCGGAAGAACTACGTCAACTCATACAGGTACTTATCACCTCGTCACTTAAGACTTTTTTACAGGTATGACATATATTCTTAAAGTCACGTTTACAATTACCTGAAATAATACGAAATTAAGAGAATCGCAATTGGTTTATTTTGTTTACTCTCAACCTGTGGAGTTACTTTAACAGGCTTTATGTAATTGACAAAAATACTTCGTACCTGTTCTGATTAGAAGTGATAACGAAGTCACGTAAAATTTTAAACATTACTTTTTCTGTATTTCGAATTGAAGTAACGAGGTGCATCGTGTAGATTTTAATGAGAGTGAATAAAAAAATGGAGTAGAATTTACCATTTCTTTGAAAGTGTAGCAAATTTTAAAAAGTCGACCGAGTTGCGCGAACGCTCTCTGCTTTAAGACGAATTTAAAAAAAAATGTACACAGGTACGCACGTAAAATTATCCCCACTAAAGAAGCCATAGTAGCGTATGTGGGGTACGTCGCTCACACATGAAGTCTCCTTTGCGTGGCGCAGTCGCGACCCGAACACTCAACGATTACATGCATGGTGTGATTCTCTCGTTTCTTTGCGTCTCGCTGATTCTCGTTGAGAATTGAGATACCTTCGTGCGCGATAAACCTAATTCATAATCAACCGCAACTGCTCTAACGAAGCTGGATTACTCTCCGTTACGCATGTACGCGCAATTTCGGCAAATGGTTAGAGGGAAAACAACGGTCAAGTTGTTCAGAGCTTAAATAAAAATTGTAATATTCAATGTAAACTACGAGCTGTGACATAATGTAATTAGCAAGCGAATCAATATCGTTAAGTGATTCATTATAGCGTAACTATATATCGTCAACGAATTTATTACTGGTATAACAATTAATTCACCTAATATTACACGGGCCACTTTTTTTCAGAACGTTTATTCAATTCCATCTCAATGCAAATATACATAAAAGGCATGTTGAAATTATATACTATGTATAATTTAAAAGTGTCTCGTAATGCAACTGTTTGCTTTTAAATTAATGTTTTCAACAAAAAACATTTATCTTTACAGCCAATTAATTGAGAGACTGTAAATAGGGAGTTTAAGAGTAATTGTGACGATTATACATATATAATATATATGTATGATTAAAATGACATTAACATCTTTTACGTTTAATTCGCAAAACAAAGTTTTAATTTAGTATCAGTGAAAAAATATTTGAAACACGAATTTAAATTAAATCTTATTTAATAATTCATTAACCGAGAAAAGTGATAGTAAGGCTTACAAAGAATTTTTACTAGGGTAAAATATTTTCTTTCCTTTCTTCACTGAATCAGTGCAAAACGTAGCATTACGTAGATGCAGTCAACCAAAAAATCATAAGATAATACGTGCAGTTTCATTTCTTGGTATAATGCAGCATTGCAATTTGTATATAAGATCTTTATTGTTTATTTTTTGAAAAGCATATAAACACTAAAACTATCATTTGTTAAATCATCAAATGCTACGCGTACCTGACTGCCTTTGTACGTATACAATTGTCGACCAAATTGAATTTCTGAAAAAATTCGTAAAACGAATCACGCAGTAATTCTTATCACAATGACTGCAGCACGAATGAGCATTATCAAATATTTGCCAAACACTTGACGCAGTACTATGAATTCTTCGTTCATACCTATAAAACAAAATTTGGCACCCTTAGAATTTTCAATACCTATAACTTTCGTTCAGCGTTTACCAAACTGCAACATGTTCCCTTCTACAAGCACAACAACAGTAAACAGTAAGACATAAAGATAGCAATATTATTTGCAGACGTCTGTGTCCAAATATTATTTAAAAAAATACATCCTTCCTGTTACATAAAAATTTATGGCAATATTTTCTTGCATATCGATTAGATCGTAAAACGGCGCACCGTTATGAACGAGCAATAAATGGACTTTCTCAGTTGGCCGTAAAATAAATATCTGAAATGATAGGAGTGCTTGGCCAAATATTCTTTTTCTCTTTTAACTTCAAACAAAATTCAGAAGGTAATTTTCGCCGAGAGCATTACGAGCACTGAATATTTTCACAGTTCCATTCCTCGTGTGTTCTACATTTTTTACGTTCCTCTCTCTCTCTCTCGCCCTATCATTCCGTCATCTCTAGTCAGCAAAGAAGTCCTAAAGATGCAAGCACCAGACTCAATAGTACGATCTTAGATAAAAGAGATCAAAAAATTTATCGCTGTACTTATCAATGAAAAATATTCGTCTAGCAAAGCAAGAAAGTGTTTGCGTGTCTTGCATGCACAACTGCCATGTTAAAGATGCCCAGCAATAAGTACTTGAAGGAGGTAACGATGATTAATGATCATAATTCGTGAGAGGCATATGGATCATGCTAGTTTTGGTACGAAATTATATATTTATAAAATTATCGCGGACATACTCTACGTATTATCAGCTTGAAAACACTGAGTTATTTTATCACGATAGCAGCAGTAGATGGGTGCGCGCGCAACATCAACCTGTACTGAAATGATTCAGTGATTAGAAACTATAACTGGAAACAGCGTTACAGTGCTCTTATGAGAAGTGATATTATAAAAGAGTCTGAGGATGATATGATTTTTTAATGAATTATGTGAATCCTGTGTTAAATGTTACTACAACTTATCGAAGAGATGTTGACGCTGATTGGTGGACTTGTCATTGTCTACTTCGTCTACGTGTTCGTCACGAAGAAAAATGGTAATGATCGACTTGTGACACTTTTACACTTATCTTGTACGCGTATCTACTCTATTGATCATATCGATTATACGATTCGGATAATGTAAATCAAAATGATATACGGACGACCGGTTTTGATTTCCCTAGTGACCTGCTTTGCCTTGACTTCTGCTTACCCGTGTGTACACACGTGTAATATTATACGTACGGTACACGTCTTCACGTTCTGGAAGATTTGTCAATGATTTTAATAACCGGTTCGAGTGGATTGGAAAGCCTCCTAAATTTTGAGATGTCTGAACAAATTTTTCAAAAATCCTATTCGAGTCTATTGCTATATTATGCTTACGGATAAAACGTGAATGAGAGAGGGCTATTTTATTAGGTTGTCATTAAGCGAAGCCACTCTCGTGTATGTATCGAGAAAGTTTTTTTTTTCTATACTTAAAATACAGTTTGCACTTTCGGGCTAACGTGGACGTATTCTGGGTGAAAGGAAAGATCGAAATTTAAAATATTCAATGGAATAAAAATGTGATACTCGTTTGTCAAATTTTACGTGTTAACTGATCGACATATCGATACTTTCTACTTGAAAATGAATTTTGGACTTTCGGAAAATGACACAAATTTTACGCACTTCGGAGTAATTGAGAATATAACAAACAGAGGATTGTCTTATTACACTAAAAAAAAATAACCGCGGCAATTACGTTCATTGCGAAACAGCTAATTATCATCTAGCTCACGAACGGAGAGACAATTTTTCCGACCGTAATAACTCGTTTTGGAATTGCCAAATTATATACCTTTCTTATTTCATCCTCGTGAACTCACCAAACAACTCCCTGAAAACAGTCAAGTGTAATAACGAAAGTCTTGCAAAATTTATCTGCAGCAGATATACAGCTATACGTAAACCTATGTGAATTTATACACTAAAGATTTTCAAGTAAAAAAATGCACCCGCGTACAGTCACCTCTTATCTATTTTTTTACAACATACGCGTAATTGTAAATTCAAGGACACACAAGAATCCCAAGGATTATTAACGATTCAGGAAAGTCGTTGGATTATCTTCAGACATCAAGTTCTATTAAAAAGACGCAAACCAATCGTGCTAGACACGTTTGTACATCCTTTTCGAAAGCCTCGTACCAAAGAATAAAACGATTTCCATGTTTGAAATTAATTGACCGATTCACATCGATAATCGCTAGCGACGATGGTAGTGAATACCTGTCGGAACACAAGCACGGCCTTGACCTTCTACCTTTAACTGTGAGATCAGGCTTAGAAAGTTCAGAACCTCGGGTTATCGTACAACAGGTGCCCAGCATCATTTACCCAGAATCGAGTGTACTTTATCGTTCTGTAAACCAATGTGGACGTCACCAACGCCTAACGTCATGAAAAGAGTTCAGGAGGTCGCGTCCACGTGGAATTTCACCGAGTGGTGAAAACCGCAAGGTCGCTTTCGCAAGGTTATTACGCACAGCGAATACATGCAATCGATCTTTTCCTTATATCAAGAGATACATCAGTCGCATGCAATCTTAATGCACAACGAAGATTCGAATAACCGCAAACAATTAATTAGACTCACAGGTTAAATATTCTGTTTGTCACATACGATAAGTTTCTCTGACATTGAATTTTACGATTAATTACCTATTATCTGTAATTATCATTAACTCCTTGATACAGGAAGATGCTGATCTTGATTGTGATATAAAATCGAAAAATATAATTAACAAAATGATATATCGAAATATCAGGATTTATTTACGATTAAATTTATAATTTTATATTATATAATCAGACAAGCCAGCCACGGATACACCAACGATGGCGCACACGGCTCTACGGGAATTGGTAGAGCGTGCTGTGGAAGAAGCCAGAAAGTTACCAGGATTAGGAGGATCCGAGACCGGAAGGTCTCAAGAAGGCCGTGATGTATCTGATCAAAGTTACGAGGATCTTCTAGCTACTGCCATACTCAACAAGGTAAACAGCTCTTTGAAACACCATACGATAATCATGGCAATCCTGCAATACGTAACGATAAAGTAACCGTCGTAAATGCCCGATCTACAGCCGCCACCTACTTTTTTAGGTCATCGAGAAATATCAAAGGGAGCACATCGACGGTAACAGCAACGTCCTTCGTGAAAAATCATCGCCAAGGCCGAAATTCATAACCAGTACGTAATGCACGATGACTATAAATTAACGAAATTAATAAATAATAAATAAGAGATCTCGTATGATTGTATACATTCGGTAAGGATGTAATTTCGTATCCTAACCATTAGATTTGCAATCGCTGTTATTAAAAAAACAACCGTAGAGATAAGATAGAATTAGCGAACATCGATATTTTCAGTTCGTACAAATTCGCTCAATTAAACCCAGTCGATTTCTCGTTGCAAATACCTCGTGATAAATGGATATTCTTAGAAAACGTATTACCAAGAAAGAACGTGAGTAAAGATCTTTCCAGAAGAATCCCTATCAATACGGAAACTTTAGTGAAAATGATATTAAAAAAGAAAGCTTGCTAAACGAGTACAACAGTAGAAAGAGTACACTTTGCACAATGATCTTCCCCGAACTAATTCTCACTCGGATAACCAAATCATGATCTTGCAGTTACGAGCACTCCTTAATAACACAATCAATAAACGTACAATCGGTATATCAATCAGAGAAGCAACGACCAAGTAATGAAAACATGACGAGTACAAAAATGATTCTCGTGAACTTGCAGGTGAAATCGAGGTGGGGCTCGATGAGGGAGTCGAAGAAGGTAGCAGCAGCTTGGAACCACTCTCGCAAGACGAATATAGCAGCGATACCAGCGTACCGCCATCCAGGCACATCGGGACCCGTCAAGAACCGCTGTCGTTAACGGTATTAATTCTCAAATAATACATCAAAAGAAAACAATAGTTTTAAATCTAGATGATTGTTTCCAAAATCAATGAAACATCTCCCGAAAGTTAGGGCTTAAGAAATTTTATGAAAAATCTCCCCCAAAAAATGAATGGCGCCAAATCCTCTCTCTCTCTCTCTCTCTCTCTCTCTCTCTCTCTATCTTAAGCTCTACACGGATCACTGGCCGCCGCACGTCAACCTCCCATATCGAAGTAGCGTTAAAAATAATTTTCCAGTACGATACGAATCCAAGTAGATACGTACAGCGATGTATAGTCAGGTGAGACTCGCTACTGAATAATTCATAAAGCCCAGACAAGAACCTATACGGAGGATATTCGCGGAATAGTATCACGTGTGCCAAGATTTAACCACGTATAAGGATACCAGTTTGGATGCACATAACATCTCCTACACAGATGCTGACCTTCTCAGCTAGCGATGGCATCCTGGAACACATGCCACGAATTCTTATCGATTCCTAAGACCCTCGGTGTGCTTCGATGAGCCGATCTTAACGTTTAATGAAGGTCGTGAAACGGATGTCTAGGAGTTACAGGACAAAGTGAAGATCTTTGAACAGTTTTACGTCAACGATCCAATATCTTGGCGTAATCATATAAAACTATACGTCAGTCAGTCAGTCAGTCTTTCTGACTGAACATCCGACCCGCTATTTACCTGTCCGTTCATCCCTGTCTACGAAGATCGTTTCAGTGTATTCCTACAGCGCTAATTTCGTTACACGCATGCGGTTATATATGTGGAGACCACGCAATTACGAACTGACATGTAGAGGCACATGTGACGTTCAATATTATCGTGCCGCCACGTAAGCAGTCGCTTCTGCTAAATTACATAAAGAACTGTACTAGCCGTACGTAGATATTAGTTTATACAATTCGGTGTACAATGCGAGTCTCTTTGTGAAGTCTGTTGAATGGTAGAGACCGTGGGCTATTGTTGTATAATCAGCAAGAAGCCTTCGACTTATGACTGTAGCGCGTGCTGTAAAAAGTTGAAGAAAAAAAAGTCGTTTGAAAATTACTTGAAAGAACCGTAAAGATTTCCAGATATAATATCGCTTTTGTGTAGACACAGTAATTTAGTATATTAGAGTCTATATCACTGTTGTGATATTGATTTCAGATCGAAGAACATATCGAAGAGGTTACTACGACCTATACGTCAGACGAAGATCGCGAGGAAAATGAGACCAACGAATTGGATTTTAAGAACGCACGTAGGGTACCATTCCCAGAATTTGGAATGGACATTATTGATCGTATGTATCACAATTTTATTTACTAGTGGCACTGCTCGATTCTTAATTGGATGGTTGTATAATCGAGAGTTGATTGTGTTGCAGCATCGCAGGAATCATCGGAGGATAGTCAAGAAGAATCGGATCTGCCTTCGCACGTGGATCACGTGATACCAGTAGAATCCTGGGAAGAAAATTGGCTTTTCCAAAAAAAGAAAATGCAAGCACAATCCGAACCCGTGGCTATGCTAGTACCTAATCCGAGCGCTGATTTTCGGGCGCTGATTGGTGATAAGGACGCGGAAGACACTTCTGACCTCTCGGAATGTTCTGCTCAATCCGATGAAGAGATCGAAGAGGAACTGATGCAGGCTATCAATAATGTTGTACCGAAATCACTAAATGATTCGGAAGTAAAACGAACGTTTATCGAAGATCAGACACTAACGGGTGGAACTCTTCGGGATACAGATAAGCGAGAGAATATTGTTGAAGAATTTTTAGAAAAGGAACAAATTATTGTAAAACCAAGTAGCAGCTCTGTGCAGATTTCAAAAGTCACAGAAGTACTCAGTCAAAATGTAAAGAAACATGTGAAGGTTGAAAATAATCTTGAAAAACTATCGTATGACGTGCAGAACGCACAGGAAGGTGTGAAAGATGCTGGAGAAGTTGAAGTATCCGTGGAAGCGCATAACGTGCACAGCGACTCTAGCAATGCAGAGAGAAAATTAAAAAAAGAAGAAACTGACGATGTGAAAAATAAAGAAACTGACAAATCCGATAAAATAATTGAAGATACTTCCAAAAGGATGGAAATTCTAGCAGACCTCAGTAAACCCGATGATCATATTTATTCTAATGATAAAGACAGGCCAACGAATATAGAACCAATTATTGAAAATTCAAAGCACCAGCTAGAGACAATGAAGAATGAAGAAAACGATGATGCTCTGAAAATTAGTGAACACATAATAAAAGCAACGAATGATTCAAGTGTAAATGGACAAGGCGAAACCTTGAAATTACAACTAGAAAAGGAAAGAGGGTCGACTAATCTTTTTGTGGCGACTAAAGATGCAAATTCGCAAGATACTTCAAGCAGCATCAAGATTAAGGACAGCCAAGAAGCAAAGTTCGAATTGCCAGTTAACCGTGAAGAAAGAACCGAAACGTCCACGAGCGTCAGTAGGGAGTACAACTTGATTGATCGACAACTGATATCTCTAATAGATGAAAATCCGATATCAGAAACTCCAAAGACACCAACATCGTCACCTGCGAGAAATTCCATACCAGGAAGCGATACAGAGCATTTCATAAAACACGATCTTCGTTCTCTAGATAAGAAATTGGAATCAATCGAAACAAGCATGGATAGACAATTGGACTCGTTTGAAGTCGTCTCGAGTAACGAAAACGATGATCTAATTTCGCTGGAGAGCGCTACCAATACATTTGTAAAGGTCAATAGCGAAGCTGCGGATCAATCGAAAATAGAGAAGGGAAACGATCGATCTAAATCACAGAGCATCAACATAAATCACAATATCGATAATCAAGGTACGGCAATAGTAATATCGTTTTTGAAAATAATTAAGATTCCACAAGTGTCCATAGTTAACGTCAAACTTATTTCACCAAAGACACCATTAATTTATGCGTTTCTCTATCGAAGGTGAAGACGGAGATCAGCAAGAGAGTGAATATACAGAACATTACGATATCGCAACTCAGAGGCACTTTGACACTTCAACGAAGAATCATGTTCCACAAAGAAACAATGATGTTGATGACATGCCACCTCCGATACCAAAAAGTCCACCGCCTCCTGTTGAAACGCTCAGGTATTGTGATTCGATTTTTTCAATCGATCATTCCTCAATTATTTTCTTGACAGCCACTCCCAACGTCGGGTCTTGCACCTATAAAAGACGTATCTTTTTATATATATCTTTAGAAAAGTATACAAAGAACTCGAATGAATTTTTTATCGATGAAACCGTTCTGAATAATTTATTCAACATTCCACTGTGCAGGCAGTGCCGTGAGGCTCTGGCCGTGGCCAGTGCCAATATCACACTGGTTCCTTCATCGCCCGGAAGAAAGAGGGTGGAGGCAGATATCCAATTGGCGACTCCACCACGTCCAGGTATGAAAATGATTAGCTGAAATCCAAAATGTTTTCACTTTAATTCCTAACAATACCTCACGATTACACAGGCACTATAGCAGAGCGCGAGCACAAAAAGTGGGAAAACGCAGCGCCCATTGAAAACAATCCATACAGCGAAGAAAATATCCAAAAGCGTCTGTGGGAGCGACAATACTCCAGAAGATCCTCATCAGACGTGCTAGGGTACCTATAAATAAGATGAATGACATTAAAAACGAATATAAGATACAAAGATCAGATCAAAATATTTTTTTATGTTTAGAAACACTAATGAATTACCAAAGGGTCCAGGTGAACCGTTACAAGTAATTTTAGGGGCTACTCAACCAGATTACAAACGGTAAGTCTACGAACAGTTAAAAAGGTCTATTCGAGTTTCCGCCAATATTGATTGTCTCTCTTTAACTGTGAATAATTTTGTTTCCTTCTCTCCCTTAGATT
Organism: Trachelus iudaicus; assembly: GCA_030142595.1. Classification (NCBI taxonomy): domain Eukaryota; kingdom Metazoa; phylum Arthropoda; class Insecta; order Hymenoptera; family Cephidae; genus Trachelus; species Trachelus iudaicus. Next base: position 84,244 of record JARQTH010000535.1, read on the forward strand.
TGGAAGAGATTACTATATCAACGACGCGAAGGTGTCGAGTGATGAGAGACCGAGAAGATCAACAATGTCAAGTTCGGGTAGACCGAACAGCTCCTTATCTCAGCACTCAAGCATGACCGGAAGTGAACTCGAACATCAGGTGAGTTACGGACTTGACAGATTCGAGGAGGCCTCCCTTCGGGGCAGTCTTCATAGACGGAGCTTTCGCGGTCCAAATGCCAGCCCGCACTTTGTAATCAACCCTCTGCTCCACTTGGAATCCGCTCAAGATAGTGAGAAACTGTCTATTCCTAGGAAAAGTGATGAAAGTACCTTAAACGCGATGAAGGATGAGCCGGTAGGCATTGGCAGTCCGATGAATATGTATTCCTACGATGGCGATAACGAGGATGAGGAAAGAACAGAAAAAAATGATAATCTTCGCTACGACGAGGTTAATACTTCTGATACTCTGCCAGCAGGCGTTCTTGACAATATGTCGGATGCAGCAACAGAGAGCGCGAATGATCGATTAAAAGTCATTGATGACGGAAATGAAATAATTGTCCTTGAATCTGCGAATCTTAATAGAGTATTTAAAGTTGAAGACTCTGACGAAAGATTTGCTATTAATCCGTTGTACAATGTTGATGATAATTTATTAAGGCCTCTGGCAATTAATTTGGCGGACCGTGATTCGGGAATGTACTCAATAGGTTCCAATGATACGGAATTCACTAAGGTTGCGATTGACAAAAGTGATCCAAATTCTACGAGACTATCATCTTTCGAGAATTCTCCTAGAACGACAGCGGCTAATACGGTTTCCATTAATGGAATGAAATATTCGGATTTCGGTAATTACAAGTTTCATACGTTTGGCGGAATAAAACGCAGGAGAATCAACTGGACTGATATTGAGGACGAACTGGATGAGGACGACCATGAGCATGAGGGAGTATACGAGTATCCCGAGGAGAATCCTGAATTCGCCGACCTCAGGTTTCAGACATTCGGCGGAATCAAGAAAAGCAACGATATCGACGGGAAGCGAATCACGGCTTATCGCAGAATCAAAATGCGGCCCGCTTTGACATTTATCGAAGCAAAAAATGCATATATTGAAAATCGACAAAGATTAAAGAGAAACACTCGGGACTCCTTAATAAATGCGAATTTTGAGATCCGCGAGGATCGTCAGAAACGATACAAGTTTTGTATGGCAAGAAAGAAGAAATCGATACAGGAAGGAGGATTACGTAAGATAATGGCGGAACAAGAATATCCTGGCGATGAAACGATAATGATGAACTTCCTTCGTGACGCTGTATCAAGATCCAAATCGCGCATGTCCACCGATAACGACTCTGTTTACTCCCTGGATTCAGCGAAAAGGAGAATGCTTGGTTTTCGCGATGATCTTCAATCAAAGACAAAGAAAGGTTGTCCCAGCGAAGACGGTAGCCTAAGACTAGAACCTCCGTTAATGCCGGAAGTCATCAACAGAAGTTACGAAACTCTGTCTAGTTTGCGCAAAACAAGCTCCACGAAGGAGGAGAAAAAGCTCACATCAAACACTAGTAAAACGCATAGAATTAAAGAAACGTCGATGTGGTGAAGTTGAAAACTTATCAATTCTAACCAAAAGTTGAAAACTTTTCCTTTCTACCCAATCGGAATAAAAGTATACGCGCATGCGTGTATATTGAACTTCGAGACGTTAACAAACTGATTATATAGATAATGGTTGAAGAAATTTTAATTATTTGACCCCTCTCGACAGTCTATTTGTAAGTCAGGCATTTATCTATAGAGACAAACAAACCTCCTTCACATTTATTTATAACATATTGATTTTCAGTCATGAGTACCAAACGAATATAATATGTTTATCAATTCTCGAATTAAATGTGTGACACGTAAAATAGCAGCATTGCATGATTATACAAATTTTAACTGTGCATTCCTCCTTTTAAACTTCTTCCTATACAACATACGACGTATGACATATTACTGACTTTCCTTTCGATATATCACATACCTATATGTATATATACCTGCTCACCGTGTCATCCATTGCGATTAGCAAGACTTTTTGTGAACTTGTACATAATACGATCTGTCATCTCCTTATTTATAGCGAATAAACACTATTGTACTGTTTCTGTTAAAAGTTTGAGTGATTTTTACCCTATGCGCACTACACATGCATGAGACTCTTGTACGTACAATATCAATTGGTAAGTACTACTAGCCAAAACGTACATATATATTCGTTGTACTCATGTCGACTAATTCAAAGAAAGGTAAAAAGTACTAACGGGTTGTGTCACCTTGACTACAGACATGTTAGAAGAGCATTGAAAATCTTTAATTCATATATATTTTGTGTGTCCCAAACCGTGAAAGGATTATTGGGGAAACGAAAAAAAATTAATTAAAAAATAATCACACGTGCTCTTCTTACACATTAATATGTCATGCGCTAACTCCTATACTGCATTCAATCACTACTAACCTTGCAAACAACTTTCAACTGACTTTGAGCCTCATCTAATATATGTAACCAGGATGTGCAAGTGATAATGACAAAATTACATTATGCAAAATGGCCTTAGCTTATTAATGTCATCGAACCTAAATTGAAATGCAGTATCATCAAAGAACACTAGTGACCGTACAATAATAATGAATTTTCCATCTGTTCTAGGATCAGATTCAGTGCACGGAGTTGGGACCCACATCAAGTGGTACTAATGAGGTCAAGTCCAAGGTATCCACGTGGCAGCAAAATAACATGGAGATCAGTCAACCGGAAGGATCTCCTGGAATTCAAAGGGTAGAGGCTGTCATCCAAATAGGAAACGCATCGTCGCTGACATCAGAATCGCAGAGCGAGGAAATTCAGTACTACAGGAGTAACTTGACAACCAGCCAAAGGACGCGTGAGCATCAGGAGGTTAACGAGATCCTGGAAAATGAAAGAAAAAATAGTAAAAATGAATTAAACGCTAAGTTGAATAATCAGGACGGATACGACGGAGCGAGTATAACCGAGAATAAGAAATTATATTCGAACGAGAGTCACAAAAAGATCCAGCGCATCGACCTCAAGGCTTATGGATTTGAGAATGAAATTAGCTCGAGGAGCAAAGAGGTCAAGAACACCTCTCAAAAGCGCGTAGTGAACAAATTAGACCTCAAGTCTTTCGGCTATGACACAGGAGTGCACACAACACGATATACTAGTCAAGCCGATAGTAATAAAGTGAATAACAATTCAGAAACAAAACCAGTGATCGTCAAGATGAAAACAAAATCGAATTTGACAAAGCTTAAGGAATTAGAATCGTCTACTAGTACCAGTGACTACACGGAGTATTGGGCTTCCGGTGATCGTAGCATGGTAAAGAGTACAGAAACATTGAATGAAAATGGACTGAAATTTGAAGACCGCAATAAATTCGGTACGATGATCTCAGTGAAATCAATGCCCAACGTTGCAAAGAGTGAACACTATGCAAAGGATTCGGAAAAAGTCCGAAGCTATGAAGGTGAGGAAGACATCATCATAAAGACATTCATCAAGAAGAGGTCGACAGAGGAAAAGCTTAGAAAAGAAATGATCAAGGCATCCGCTAAAAGTCATGGTCTATGGAAATCAGAGACGATATTTGCCACTGACAATTCCGAATTATCAGACGTCTACTCTGAAGACGAAGTAGATGGTTCAATTACTAAAACGAAATCTACCGAAGTCTTCTCGTCGGGAGATCATCATCAAAAGTCATCGGAAATCTCGTCAATCAAGAGTGAATTCTCTGAAGAGGCTACGAGTTCTATCAACGCCGATGATGAGGATCTGCCAATGCCTTCAGTGAGAAGACTTGCTCAGGCATTCAGTAAAACAGAAAGAAGACCAGTACCAGCAGCCAGGGTAAGTTTTGATGGGAATTATTAGTTTCCAATTTACTTATAAGATGCAGTACAATGGCTCTTCTTTCATCCCTTTCCGTACAGATGTCCAAGTCCACCAGTAATATTTCCAAGGAGAGGTCAACCACTCCTGAGATACTCATAGTGGAAACACCCAGGCAAATGCATAGTCTAACTGCTAGATCCTTATCTAAGGAGTTCAGAGAAGGATTACGTCAAATTCCCATTAAAAAGACGCAATCTTCCACGAATCACACTGTTGACGATCAGTCGAAAAAAGTTGAAAGTCAACCAGAAATAGTATCGTCTGAAGCAAATAATCCACTGGATGATACTGCTTTCATTGAACCTGGAAAGTTGAAGAATAACATCAAATTCTGGGAACAACTACAAAAACGAAGCTAGAAATTCGTTGAAGCAATTGCGCCACAATTTTACACGAAAGGAATGAAACTTCGTGCAATTTTGGATTATTAAAATAACTGAGAAGAACACTAATACGTTGTCATTAGTCAGCAATTGTTGTGATAAATCCAAAAGTGCACGAGAAATTTGTGTTTTTGCTTGCAATTGTTTTGGACTGAGATTTTAATCATATAAACAGATGCAAATCTGTGTCTGTTGTCGTTAACCTTATCGGTGCCAATTGGACTCGTTTACGGTTGTTCTTTGATATTGCAACAGAAACACAACATTTTGTATAGTCCTGTACAATAAAACTATTTTGACATAGTCTTTGCCAGAAAATGACTTTTCTTTGTATCGCAGTAATATTCGCGCAAACAATTTAGATTTTCCATTCCTCAAATCAATCGGAACAACGAAGCATCTAATAAATTAAATTCCACAATGAAAGAGTGATATTACAGGAACGTGGATAAATGATGCAACGATCATCCATATTTTTTTTAATCCAATTTATGTAATATCCTTCAGGATGATTATGCGATTTATACATGACATGTGATTACTTTATAAAACTTCAATGACGATCCGTTACTAGATTATATTTTGGCTTACGAACTTACGGTTTCAGTCATTTGTACGACATTACAAAAATTGCCAGAACGCTTTATCCACATGGGTTTCAATTCTTGCACAATGTAAGATTTTGTTAACACTAAACATATGCAATGGCAGAGATACGTATCCAGATAATAAACAAAAATTCTTCGATTATTCCAGGAATTTTTATATGACGTACAAAATTGATAATATTACATTTGTGCCAAAGGACACTCAAGTGTCATTATCCAAAGATTGGTATCCTAAGTAACTTTTCTTAAGCTACATATAAAGTAGGACACGTAGCACGTTTAAGAAAATTATACACGTAAATTTAATAACTTCATCATTAACAGATCAATAGATATAACATGAATTTTTGAGATTGAATACCGAATTCACAATATCCATTAAAAAAAAAGGAACATAAAATTTTACTTACGTGTATTTCAGTCTCATATACGGAAATTAAAAACACTGCTTACAGTTTCGTTGGTTTTTGTTCAATCTAATTGGAGATTATATATTTTACCGATTAATGTAAATACCTATTTTCGTACCATGGGCGTAAAGTACAACTTTATGCCAGCAGGGGATCGAACACGCCCGAGAGTCGGCGTAGCCGGCCTGAGGGTCGCACGATCACCCAAGGGTGTACAGTTGTACGCCCGCGGTGGGAACATTATTTTTTGTCATGATTACGTAAAGTACGCGTTTTTGGCCTTATTTTGCGAGCGTAAGTTTCGATTTTATGCCCAGTGGGCATATAGTCGCGACTATGACGAAAATAATAATTCATGGCTGAAAAGTGTGCTCATTCTTCCATTACTCGAGATTACGATTATCATGAGGATAGAAATTTAAGTGGATAAAACTACAAATGCAAATTTTTCTTATGCTTGAAATTGAAGACACGGAATTCACAAAAATATTTGCCAATTTCGAATTGAGAATGTTGGAGATGTATAAAATTTTCAGCCATGGCTTATCGTTGTAGATATTAATGATATTTTCTATAGATAAGTGTTACTGGATGAAAACTATTTAACAGCATATCCAAGAAATAAAAATTCTTGTAATCTTAGTACATAGACGTACATATGTAACTGCATATGAAATTGTATATTTTAGAATAATAAAATATCTAAGAATATATATGCCTAACGTTTATTGCTCAGGGTAATAACTATTCGCTGGAAACCTTAAGAAGAAAGTCACTTGAATAAATTCATCTATACTTTTAACTATGAAATGAACAAGATATTAACATGGTCCCACGTTGCTGCCATAAACAAACTTACCCGAATATTATACATGGCAAAAATATCTAATTTGAGTATATCAGATAAGAAGTCCAATGTTCAGATAACCGTAAAACGAAGGTAACTTACAATCACAGCAGTCCACAGGTCTTTCTCATTTTGAATTTTTACAAAAAATTAAAAATACTAGTATATTGACCCTCGTATACAGGACTGAAAGTTTAGATCTAAGATTTGATCAAAGATAAATGTTTCAATCACCATTTTGTGATATTATAACAAGAGTGCAATTAAGTCTAAATATTTGTTGAAAACTTCCAAAAATTCTACCCATATTATTACCTCCCTCAGTGTATAAAAAATATAAGCTAATATACTTTTTGAAATGTATACTTCTCAATTGCATATAAATAGATCAAACCTTTTCTATTCCTAATCTTTTTCACATTGCAAAATGATGAATCACAAAGAAAAAGCCTGGATTCTAGTCTTCTATACATTCTAATACATTATGCAAATTAATATTCTTGCACAAGCATATTGCAAATTCCATGTGCCACTAATCAATAATAAATACACCTAACTCTATGAAAGGGTATACTTTCCAATTCCTGAGCATGTCGTCTTCGATAGTCCCATAAGAAATTATCAATCAAAATAGCATTGCAATCTGATTCCTTAAGATTCAAACTAGGATAACGCTTAATTAAGGACCTTACTTCGTCGCAAACACGTTCGACGACTTCTATCGAACAACCACGGATTTCCACCTCCTCTATAGACTCCTGTTTAAGTTCAGTACCTGTAAAAACGCATAACGCCCTACGATAAAATAGACACAAATGCAACCGACAACCAGTAGGAAAATTAAATTCATACTCGTTGCCATAATGAAAGTTATATAAATTAAGTGACTCACCAGTCTGAAGCATGCTGAGTAGTGGATTGCTATATCGCATTGCACCAAAGTGTACTAATACTTGAGGAATTCTGTAGTCCGCAAACATTGTGATCACTTCAATGTCATGAAAGGCTCCAAGATCTTTCTCTTGAAAACAGGCCCAAATATCACCAATAAGAATTTGTGCTCTTTTGTACAAAGTCACTGTAATTGAAAATAGAAACAATACATTAGGTATAATAAATGTAAAGTAATAAATAAGATGTGTGGATGCAAGAAAAAGAATAATTATTAACCTTTATGGCCATGAAAATCAGCTTCATCTCTAAAACACTGAAATTCAGTTACGATCAATTTTAATAACTCAACTGCGGAACCTCTGCACGCTTTGATGCATTCGGTAAAGGAACCTGTTGAAGAACATGAATTATAACACAGTTGTTCATCCTTGATTCATCATCTATGCTTTATAATATTACCATTATATTTTTCTAACAAAATTTTTCCAACTTCGTGCAAACATTTTAGTCTTTCATCGACCAGTGGCGCTTTTCCACTATCTTCATCACCATCGAAAATTGCTTCGAGATCATTTTTTGATATTTTCGCATAATAATTTGGATCTAGTATTGGCTTGCCTGCCTGCAAATAATAAATTGGATATATGTATAAAGGATTATGAACTAAACTACCGTTTCGTATCCTCTGAAACTGTTTAGTTACAAAACAAAAAAATGCTAATTACAAAACAATGTCTGTCCCTCCGTCATGTAGAAAAGTGAAATATCAAATTTTATTTCCAGTAACGGAATGTAAGACAAAAACATGTACTATTTCCGAGTTCTGCAACGAATACACAGTTTGCACTAAATACTAATATAATTGGATTTGATCGTAAAATTCTAATATCAAACCATCTCTAATTGGAAGAATAGAAAATCGAAATGCCTGGAAAAGGCAAGTGTATTACGAAAGAAATAATTAGTTTAAAAAAACCATCGTACGTAAAATCATCTAACGATCGTATAATAGTAAAATAGCTATTTTTAATGATTCATGTTTATTAGAGCACTAGATAAAGTAATCGACATAGTACCTAAGCCACAGGGTGCCGTTCCAAATTTCGGTTTACCAAAATGGAAAGTGATGCCTTTAGAGTCAAAAATTCCAATGATCCCTGGACCAAAAAATGCTTATTGTTTCACACGGCGAAAGCTGGGTAAAAAATTATGGCTCCGAACACAAAGTACCGATTTTGACTTAACAGATCCATACAACTATGATATAAATTTCCCATACGAAATTCTGCACGACGAGCATCTCAAATCGACTTTATCGCGCCCAAGAAACATCAAGCATTTAATAAAATTAGGATTCATAACCGAAGATTTAGATGCAAAATGTTCATTGAAAGATTATAATGTGTACAGAAGATATTTAAAAAAACTACACAATGACAGTATTAATAAAGAATTGAAATTAAAAGCTGAACTAAATGATGAAAGGAGAGCTTTACAATTAGCCGAGGAAAGAATAAACAATTATATAGAAAGGTAGCTGTGAAACTCATTAGAGTACTTTTGTTTTATTGGCTCCAGAAGATGAACTTTAATCGTGTGTACTAAATCACTGTAGATTAAATGAACAGGAAAAAAAGGATGAAGTTCGCAAAGAAGCACGCGAAAGGCTTAGATTAGAAGAACAATCAAGGATACGAAAACAAAAAGAAAATTTAGTTAAAGTTATACAGCGATGTAACTTGATTGCAATAACTAAGAAGGAGGCAGCTCTCAGTCGGCTGGAAAAATCAAGGGCCAAATCTGAATACATACAGCAGAAACGGATGGTCGCTGCTGAAATTGAACGGCAAAGAATAATTAAAACGATAATTCAATGGAAACACAATGAGCACGAGCGCAAAAAAGCCGTCAAGCAGCGGCTAATTGAGGAACGTGAGAGGAAACTTAAATCTGTAGAAGAAAAGTAATTACAAAGCAATAAAATAACATTATAACCGTATAAAGTGAATATATAAAATTATAAATGTTAATATAGATGGGAAAGGAGGCAAGAACACCAGCAAAAGCAAATGCACAGAGAACAGTTTTTAATTAATTGTCTCCAGGAAGAACAACGAATGTTCATTGAGGAATATAATAAGAAAGTAGAGAAACATAGAAACAAGTTCCAAAGTATATACTTAACCACGATCCGCTATATAGTAACACCAAATAGATATACAACTTTATTTTATAAACAATTAATTTAGGGAAACTATAACATATTTCTTTCATTTATGTAAATTCATATTGTTAGGTTGTTTGAAAAAACAGAAACGATTCAGAAAATGTTATGCAGCGCGGACTATACCAGGGCATAAAAGACGAATCTGCTGCAGAATACCTAATCAAAAGAAGCAACATCAGGTACTACATACTGTTACACAGTGATATTAATTAGGAGTGCATTAGAAATAAGCAGAGATATGAGAGTATGTTATGATATGCAAATATTTCAAACTACAGCATAAGGAAGATAAGGGTTATAAAAATACTCTTTGTCTTCCTAAAGTACAATCTTCGCGCATAGATGATAGGATAGCAAAGGTAAGGCACTAATATCTTACTCAATGCATATGCGTATATTGAAGAAACTCAAAACATTGAATATATCAAACTAGAATAGTATCAATATTTTTGAAAAACTGTAAATAACCATGCATAGATAAGAGATAAAATTGAAAAAGAAAGAAAAGGGGAGGTGAAGCCGCAGAAACCAAAGATGAAACGAAACAAAACCATTACAATCAATAAAACAAAATTCTCAAAAAAAGAAAAAAATCTGTTAGAAAAGAAAGAAGCATTGTCAGAACTTGAACAGGAACATAACATTGTATTAAATCTTATGAAGTTGGAAGAATTTGCATCGCAGCCATTACCATTACCCATGACTAAAGATAAATGCAAATGCAAGAAAATTTTAAAGCTGAAAAATACAGTTAAATAAAATTATGTTTTGTTATACGTCTTTCTAGCATGTTAATATTAAAAGAAAAGTTAAACATCATCTTCATGAAACTTAAAGATACTAATACACTGTAATAAAAAATTACTCACTTCAATGGCTCTCTTTATAGCAGCACATAGAGCAAAATATCCAGTATAACCATTCACCTTCCATTTTGGATCATTTCCTGAATTCCAAAATGAAAAGTTCAATGTATCCAACACGAACACCCAATCTGCTGCTTTGTTATCGTCAGGTTTAGGATGAAGTTCATGTTGTGAATAATTAGTGGTACAAATGCTATGATTCTTGAGTCCCTCCAACACCTATAATAGAAAAAGCTTCAATATTCTTTTTCAAAAGATCACATAAACCCAAAACAAAGAATTTTACAATAATTTTCCCCATTGGTAACATAAAAATTATACAACCAGCTATGTTTCATGCAATTATCCAGTACATACTTACAGTTTAACAATTATAGTTTAACAATTATACACGAAAATACTTAACAAAAATCACCGGTACTTGGTCTTTTAGTCGCAAGGTCGCGAACAACAAATTCACGAAATTACTCACTTCCAACTGAATCGAATAAATAAATTCAAAACACAGAAATAGGATATATTCCCATTCCATAAAAATGAACGTACTTTCTAAGTTTAATTTAAAATGAAACTACTGGCTCAATCTAATAGCAATTAGAGTACATAGTCAAAGAAAAACAACGACGCACCGCTGGTAACTCACCTCGCATGCAAGTTTTTTAACACCCTCTTCTTCGATAAATACGTTCTTCGCAAGTCTGGCAATTAGCTTTGCAGATTCTCTAGGCATTAAAGCCATGTTTATTGGATGAAATTACAAATCCAAATAAGAACTGCGAGAGAATAAGATGTCCTAAGATGCTCAATCAAACGGACAACCACCACCACAATTGTCTAATCGAATCTTCCGATCACGTGGCGAATCGTCGAATCACGTGACCACGGTAAGAAACGGCTGTTAGGCAACGGAGTTAAGTGTAAACAAATATGGTGGTATACGTCAAAATTCCTAAAACTTGCATTTTTATAGTGGCTCTCGAGATGTGCGCGAATAATCGGTTCTCTCTATGCGCTCATAATAGAATAATTAGGGCTTAAAGGGTCAGCAGCGAGGTAAGGTAAGTAATCGATCTATTAAAAAAGCGCTAGGAATTCATAATTCCTTAGATACCGTAGGTACCTGTACGATCACGGTGTTTTGTTGTATGTATTTCTATGTGTCACATTTATACAATTATGAATGACTTTGAACCTGGGAAATGGATAATCCTACATCTTTATCTTTAACTGAATATTAAATAGAGAAACCATTTTTGTAAGTACACCAGAATACATTTTCCTCTGCACTGTTAACAGTGTAGTAACAATTTTTCTTATAATTTTGTAAGAAAAGCATTTATTGAGTTGTTAATTTTAATAAATATTTTTCATACATTCCTTGTATTTAATGATACTTTTGTTAAATAATGCAACTAAACTGTAGAATACGACTCCTTCAAGTTAGCTGTGGATTGTTTATTTTTTTTTACATATAATCCTTCGAGAAGGAATTTTATTCTGCAGTTTTACCAATAATGCTTTGAACTAGAATTGGTAAAATAATTCTTACGGTTAGAGTGGGTTGAACATAGCCTTTTCTTAAATCCAACTTTTATATAGTCATAATATAAATCCCTTTCCTTGTCCAATGAAAAATAAAATAAAATAGCTAAGTTTTAAAGGATTTTATTATCAAAACATTCCCAGAGATAATAGTCAACCGGTGATTACATTACAAACACCTTGGCTAAACAGCTTAAACGTAACTTACTTAATTACATAATAAAAAGTAAGATAAACATAAAGTAGCAGATGAAAAAATGAAATTCGTATATAAGTACAGAGCCAGTTTGCGAAGTGTCATATCACTTTATTTACTCAATAGTAACATTTAATAATACATAATTTAACTGATAAACGGATTCTGTTTAAATTTTTACATAAGGACATGCGTTACTTATTTTACGATACACTCGATTGTAGGTAATACCTAATTTTATTATTCATTTAACGTAGGCAACTATTTTCTGTAGAGTGTGACAAGATTCGAAACACGTAATGTTACGTTTGCAAATTACGTACGCGACACAAGGGCGTGAAACCAAAACGATTCACGATTGAACACATTTACATCGCAGTATGTAACTTCAATATATTTCTATAAATGCCCACATCGCAAGAACAGAGTTTTGTTTTGATATCAGTGTAATTCTCAATTTCATCAAATATATAATCATTATTTCAATGGCATGCGACACATGGCCCGCAATGTAGATTCATAAATGTACAAATGTAAGAGATATAAATGCAACACACAATTCGAATGTTTCCTATTATGACAGAATTGTGACGTTCAAAAATTTTACTACGAATTACCCTCATTGAATCACGATGTAAATCGCATAATACGAATAACATCACACGGGTGTTTCGAATCCTAGCGTGTAAAGAGCTGAATGCCAATACAATTTTTTTTGCATTCATTCATTCAAATAACATATGTACACAATATCCTCTCAACGCAAAATGTGAACAGATTAAGGCTCCAGCAGGCTATAGGCTACATTCTACAATGTACAATGCATTATGTACTTCATTTTAGTTTTCGTTTTCGCGTACCTGTCTGGCTGTGTAATGTGTGGTAAGCAATAGCACCAAAAAATTCCCCAACATTTCCACTTGGCACAAATCATCTGTATTTAGCAGCTAGAAAATGATCGACATATCAATCAAGTTTATGTGAATTATAATTTACTTTATTCCACTTAATTCAATCTTTGCAACATATTGTCTATAATAAATGTAATTATTATAAAAACAATAGGACTTAACAAAAGTGTAGATATTTATTTATATTTTGTGTAATATAAAGTTCGATAAAAATAATGGGCCTTGTGTCGATTAGTCAGCAATTACTATCTTGTCAAAATACAAGTCGCTGTGTATAACAAGTTGCTAAGTAGTTGGAATTCTCGGTGGCATTCTTAATGTGCTATACTTAGAGGTGAATAAAGTACAGGCCATAGGAGAAACATGAAACATGGGACATGGTCCTCCGTGAGACTCAATCTAGCTTCTGCTGACAAAAATAATTTTTTTATCAACCAGTCTGCGAACTACGAAAGCATTGATGGTCGCAAATCAAGTTTTACGAAGTAGCCCACTCTATTTATTCATCTCAATCATCCAATGAGATTATCCAACCCAGGGGACTCTACATAAAAGGGTCATAATTCGGCGAAATAGTAACGCAATGTCGTTTCGTCATTTGTCTTGTATTTTCATTGTCTCTGGATTTGGCCCAATTTAAGATTTAACTCACATAGTACTAGAGTGCGTGCATGAGCTTCTGTTGAATTTTTTACTTTTTAGCACTGTTACATTTGCTCCCATTACACATCACACTTCCAGACTCCTCCCATGCAGCAAAATGCGCTTTTTAATTAATTCTCTTAATAATATATAAAAAATCTATCTCTATTGGCTCTTAAGCTCTTTGCCAATACTATACGACACGATTTTGTTCCAGTCGATTTTCGTTCGCATCACCGGAAGTTGCCTTCGCAGAGCCTTGAACGTTGTGTCAGACATTGTCTGATAATTTTCCGAAATCGCCGTTTGGTAATCGTTTTCGGATTCCTCGACCAATCGTATCAGCTCCTTTGCCGTTTGCTTCTCGTTCGCAATCGACAAACTTTCTTTTACCTCTTTGCTGCTAACCAGTTGGACGTTTCCATCTTCGTAGTAATGAACTTGAACTTTTAGACTACCCCTTAACTCGGCATTCCCGGAACTTGTGTTAAAACTCACAGACCATACAGAACGCCAGCGTCCATTCCAAAAATTTTTTGGTTGAAATTGATGGTCTTCTATGCAAGCAGTTAGCGTTATATTTCCTGAGAACATAGAAACATCTGTCTGTTTAGCTTTCGTTTTTTTTGTTAGTTTTTTTTCACTCAAGATCCATTCTCATCCATGCGAACATACCTCCTTGGCTTTTTCCAAAAACAGAGCATGCACCATGTCTATAATGGCTCTGCGTATAAGTAGTTATTTCGTCTTGAAGGGCGGATCTCCATGGTTCTGCCGTGGCATCTGGTTCATAGGATTCATAGTCCTGTGCTTCCTTTCTGAGGTGGTCGTATTTGAAACTTTGCTTACTACGAGCATCATAAAACCTTTGACCACCCAAGTCATTATGCTCCGTTATAAGTGCAGGATACTCACTTCCTTCTATCTATATTTAAAAATGCCATGTTTACAATTTTTTTAAATAAGCTTACGGGACTTATTCTGCTAGCTTAGCTTTATATAATAGTAAAATAGTATATTTAGTTATGAATCACTTCAATAAATCAATAAAATAATGAGATGATCCATCTGTAGTTATCGATAAGTTAGTCCTTGAAGTAATACATATGAACGTATACTATTGTACATATCTTTTGCTGCATAAAAGTACTATAAAATTTCCACGATAAGAAGCAAAAAATAACGCTATTCAATACGTTAAAAAAGTTGTATGGATGTATCATGTGTTTTAAACTAGAAAAATCAATCAAAGAAAAAATTCAAGTATTCCAATATAATATCAATATGATAGATTGCAAAAGAGTTGTTACTTCCAAAATATTTCTTTTATCTATGATACATTAAACTGTTTCCTCGATTCACAAATATTTTTGACATTTTTAGGTATTATGAAAATAATTTGACTTTCAAATAAGAAAGTTAAAATAGTCAGATATACAGAGTAAAGCTAAATATCATCAGCTATCAATGATGAGTCATTGTCTAAAATAATGTCTATGAGAATTTTAGGTTATTATTTTAAAAAATACTATATTAACGTAGATCAAAGCTAAATTCATCCATTTGTGCTAATATTTAATTCAAAATACCCATTAAAACTAAAATACATAGGTGGCATGAAATTTATATTACAAGTTATCATACCGAAGTCAACATATGAAATAAAAAAAAACAGTTGATAGTAAATTATATCACAATGAAGTGTCCTTAAAAAAATAATTTAATAAAACAATAAAAATGAGTCATAAACACTAATTGCAATTCATACAAAAAAGTGTGACAAATATAGTATTGGACAGATTGCATGGAATACTAAATAAAATAATCACTCAAATAGGTTTAAAAAGTTGCACATGATACAACAAATTATTTTTTATAAAGAAATGTTTACTAGTATCCGTAATAGTCAGAAAGATCACTCCGTGCTCCAATTCCGATGTAAATCATACGTCACTCTAAAAAAATTCGAGCGGATTGCGCTCGTAAAATAGACCAAGAATTTCCTAGGAAAAAAGACTGCCGATCGATAGAAGATCGGAGCTGCCAATACCGGTATATTTTTCGAATCGTATACGCATTACTATAAAAAAAATCGTGAAACATTATCATAGTCGAAGAGTTGTACCTTAACAGGCGTGAGCTGGTCCTTGTTGTACTGAGCAAATGCTCCGGATGCTCCTTCCTTTAACAGGTTGTCGTTGTTCAGCAAGACCCTCACATCGTTAAAAACCTCGTTGAACTCACCCGGAGGCGAATGTAGTATAAAATCCGAAACTATTCGCACTTTTTCTTGGTCGGAAATCACGACATCTCCGTCCGCCGCCATCTTACCTTTCCACTGCACGCACACTCGGGCGATGTGTCAAACCAAGGCTTCAACGTTTCAGGTTGTTCCGAGCAAATTGTTCAAACCAACTCCAGTCAAATAATTCTGTTTTAAAGTAGTAACAATCGACACACCGCAAATATACTTTTACAAATAAACTCTGTAACATATATTAATATTAACCTCTTTCAAAACACTTCCCACAACTTCTGCTAAGATATTTATAAAACAACTGGGAAACACCCGACGCGCCACCATTCGTTTAGTAGCTCCCTTACTGTATGTACTGTTAATTCTAGCGAGAGTTTATTCTATTCTATTCCCTTTGGGATAAGTAGTTCTGTTATATTAACGGAACATTTAATGTATATTAGGGTCACATGGTCTTATCTTTCTTTTATGACTTTATGGCTTATACTTAAATTTGTATTGCTTGTAGCATAGCGGTTTTTGCATGGACCTTGACACGAGCTACATACTCGGAACTGTTCGTGCTTTCTCGACGCACACTCACTACCAGGCGTGGTTCACGCTTACGATAATACATGTTTATCATTTATTTCTGTTTTCAATGCTGAAATTCAATTTTCATTAATTGTACCTATAGATAGTTTGAAAAATAGTTACACTATAATGTTTTTCTTGGAAGAACCAAGTTGTTCTCTTTTAAATAATACTTCAAATGAAATTTAGGTACAACATACATACGAATAGGATCTTGCGCCATAAGGCGCATTCGCGCCCTGATATCCGCGAAATACCCATATATGGTCATCCGTAGGAATCGTGCCCCTTAACCGCCAAGAATTCAAAGTTATTTCACGTCAAATTGACCGTATTATTCATGAATAATACAGATACATAACACAATATATCTTAAGGAGATATCACTTTTGAAAAAATAATACAGGGAGATATGATTACATGTTCTGCTTACCAATGACTATTATAAGGAGGATAATAGTTCATTACACAGTGTTTCATATTTATATGAAAATGACTGCAATCGCAGTAAAATATCATTGTATTTATAGTTACAAAAGGTTTCGAAAAAACATAATTATATCACGTAACTCATTTGATATGATTTACCTTTGCGTACGTATTTCACGAATCTCAGTAACCTGCTTATGAAAATGCATTGAAAAATAATTTTTTTCCTATTGTGTTATTCTATATATGGTGCCAGATAATTGCACATCCATAAACCTACAACGAAATAAATAATGAAGAAATGAAAATCGTTTCTCAGGTGGGAAATTTTTAAAAATGCCGGACGATCCGAATAGAGATATTTTTCCAGTAAAGGAAGGGTCCTACATTGACACTTGCCGCAGTGATATAGGTAGGTAATTGTAAATTAAATGTTTCGAATTATCTAATGTTAATGTTATCAAAAAATAATCCATTGAACCATTCACTAGACACTTACGATCTATTACCCACCGTAAAATCATTGAGAGACTAAATCGATCCATTTACAGATTCTAGAGAACGTCATTTCGTATGCAAACTTGATCGTTATCAACTCGAAGATAGATATTTGCGATTACTCGACGAAGTACAGGGACTTAAGAAATTATCGAACAATCAAGAAGATAAAATTAAAAGATTAGCTACGAAGTTAATGAGGGTTTCCGTGAATCCTCGAGTGTGCACCACTGCCTTGGATGTTGTTAATGACAAAGATCGAATTTCTTCACTCGAATTAGAAAATAAAAAGGTAATAACATCCAGTATTTATAATACCATGTAATGTGTATGGTAATATGTCGAAAATTTTTTTAATAATTACAATCTCATAAATTGATTGTCATTAAAACTTTTTTATTTAGTTAAAAGACAAGATCTGCGTACTAAAAAATCAATTATTGAGTCACAAAGCTTTGGGACGCTCTCCGTCGCGGTGTCCACGTCTTCAAACCCGAACGTCATCTGGACCAACGTGAGTATACTGACAAACGTGTACACATAAAATAAACGGAAAATGCTATAATTTGCAATAAATTTATTGGAACGATTATATTTCAGCACCTGCCGAAGCGAAAATGGACGTGTAAAAACGCCTTCCTGCCAAAGCATCATGCGTAACGGAAGTGACGACAATGATACTCAAAATTATCTCGTTAAAATAGAGGTCAGTTTATCAATTGATATATACTTCTATGTGAATTGTGCACACAGAATGATACATATATATGTATATTTATTTGATTATATTACACCTGTTTCTTATTGTTACCACCAGGAGCTGGAGATGCAGAAAAAAGAAATGGCATCCAGAATCACATATCTCGAGGACGAACTATCGATTCACTTAACGGGAAATCAAAGAGAGAAAGTAGCTGAGAACGTAGAATACATCCGACTGTGGCGACAGCTGAAGCAGCTTAACGACAAGTTGATCGCCACGCAAAATTTAAATGACAATCTTAACGCTCAGATTAACGATCTGAAAAAAGTTCTTGAAGAAACAACTAAGTACGTTCCAAAGTTTGTCTTCTTCTTGCACCGTCCACCTCTACTCTTAATGAATATTTTTACTCAGGGACAACAGAGAGATAACTTCCGCTCTTGTAACGGAAAAGGAACGCATGGTCGAAATGCATGAGCAGATGACGAAGGCGAAGGATTCTCAACTTTCTTTGCGTGAGAAAGATGAACAAATTCGAGACTTGATGAACGAGATGAAGATATTGCAACAACACAATAGCGAACTTATTGCCCTCAGCTCGAAGTACACTCAGGTTGAGATTGAGAATGTTGAACTGAAGAAAAGGATTTCAGATCAGTTATCCAATCATCAATCATTAAAAAGTGCTTTCAATAACGAGCAAGCTAACATCGCTGCCCTTCAGGCAGCCAATGAGCAACTATTGACAAAGTTGAAGGAGTTACAGAAAAATATGGATAGTTTAACAATACAGTTAAAGGTGAGTCTTTTTATTTTTCTTTTGAAAATTCTTCTTTCTTCCGTATTACTTTTACTCGCTTTATTAATAAAAAATCAATCCGAAATATCAACTCTCGTGATGTCGAAGCTAAATAGAACATTTAATGTAGCTCTCATTGAATGTACCTGTGTGTATGGAAAATAACTAGGTGAGTCACGTTTTTATACACACTTGTTAAAGAAAGAGTTATCTAGGTGATAGTCGTATCTTGTTCAAATTAGGCGAGAGATGACTCATTAAAAAAAAATAGGAATTACTACTTACTAATTATCTTCTCATAAATTGTACCTATCTGTAATGTCTTTAGTACAAATGTATCATTTATAGACGTTTCAGAACCAGAACGAGAGACACGTGAGAGTGACAACGGGTGTTCAAACAAGTTTTAAAAACTTAAATAACAGGATCAATAATCAATCCTCCACAATGGAGGATCGCTCTGGAACTTTGGATAACTCTTGCTCCAGTAAAAGTGAGTGCTGTCGAAAATGCTGTGAGGAATTCCAGAAGAAAGTCGTCTCTCTAGAAACATCAACGAATCACGCAACTTCACTTCCTTTGAAAAAGAACACGGACAAAGGAATTCAAACTCAATTTGAAAATACGACCAGCATCGCAACTGCGCCTGATACACGAATAAAGTCACCCGTAAGGAAATCCGACATACAACAGCCTCCCAATTCATTGAGCCGCGAAAAGATGTTGAAACTTTTGGAGCAAGCCCAAATTAATACACCTCTGGAAGCACAGAACGCTGCCAGAATTAGGCAAATAGATGCTACGTGCTCTATGAATTTTTCTGGAATTTCGGAAACTGTACAACGACAGAGGCAAGTGATGAACCTTGAACAATTGCTCTTCGGAGAATCTAGCTGCTTCTGACAATGGTGCAAAATAAACATCAATAAACTCAATGGACATTGTCGCGAACGATGATGAAATACGAATTAAAACTCATAACCGGTGTATATAGAGATATTTAGTTGAATATCTAGTAAATGAAAAAAGAATATACTTCCACCTGAAACCATTTTCAAAGAATGACATTACCTTATGTAATTATACCTTTAGTGGAAATATTCTTATCAAATTCAATCGATTCTATCGTGGTTTTCTATGTTTTTTACAAATCGTTTGCGATACTATCGATCCATGGCGCTTCCAGATAGTTCATCAGGGAGTCCATATTGTACTCGAGTATTTATAACTAGAAGCAGTAGCAATGAATTTTGTACAAATCAATGCGAGTTTTACGCATTTATTTTACTATTGGTCATCTGACTATACTGCGCATCTAAAGCAAGGTTATGATCGTCTATTGTATAGTGTGAAAGCACATATTGTATTATGCAATTGGAAGCTCTTTCTATTATGTAATAACGTGATTTATGTTGGATTCAATCAATTCACTTATTAATTGCAAGCTATTCTCTCGATAATTGTTATCGTCCTAGAGTTAGCATTCGCAAGTTAGATACGTCGTTTACAAGTATCGATTTATCGTGCATATTTCGTACTACTGTATCTTCATCATAGAAAATACTGTTAGTCGTATCGGTGAATGTATTAGTATAGATGCATACCTTGTATATACATATTTTTAAATAACAAAACGTATCGTTTATGATATTGCATTGTACAGTATATGCCTTTCATAATGTCCATTGTGAAATATTTTGTACTATTATTGCAAACAATAATAACTAATGATAATTCTGACGTAATATTTTATTTTCTTTAATTCCTGAATTTTCATTACTGAATTATTTATATTACAGCAAGGCACAGATCAAGAAAAATACTTGTATCAATGAAAAGTCAACAAAAATAGGATTAGATAATATGTCACGTGATATCCAAAATGCTCATATGTCTGAACCTAATGAAATTCTGAAAATCTTTTACGAAATTCTGGGTGAATATAAAAAGAAGTGTAGCAAGTACGATGATAATAATATATTCGCCCAAGAGCAATGTGAATGTAATAACGAACAATTTTATAATCAATATGTTGATCATTGCGAAGTTCAAGGGACTGACCCATTTAATGATGATCTTAATCATTGTCCTAATATGTATGACGAGCATAGATCTAATTTAACTGTTTATGATAAATTACGAGAAATTAGTAGACCGAAAATAATAAATACGGGAGAGGATAATAAGGGAAATAAAAATTCACACAAGTTCAAGGAAACAGAATGTACTTGTACTCATAGTCAGAAGTGCATTATGAATATCGATTCCAATTACAAATGCTGTCCCCCGTGCTCTTCAGAGCATGTCGATTCGTACGAAAAGGAATCCACTTCATTATGTTGTAAAACGAATTCAAGACCTTTTAATAATGCCGTTAGAAACATTGCCCCAGAAATTCAAAAAATGTTTGACACAATGTACATGTCACGGTAAAAATATTGAGAACATATTTGAAAATAAATAATATTATTATATAAAATCATGTAATTAATTTTATGCACAGTCGACGAAAAAATTCCATGAAATACGACGCACCAAATAATGCACAGTCTTATCGAACCGAAAATTCAAAGAATTGTGAAAACTGTATGATGTACAAGACTGATTCATTTCCAATGTTAATAACGGCAGGTCAAGGTCTGGTCGAAGTTCATGTACTGTGCCTTCAACTCTCCACCGCTGTCAGTAACCATAATTAAAGAAAAATACAAAAAAAAACCTGCAGATCCTCAGGTCATCAATTGATAATGATTTCAGGCAACTCAAGCGCTCTCTCTCAAATATAATTTGTCGGACATTTGTCTGTTTGTCAGCTGGAATATTTGGGGCCAAGAAAAGGCTTTCACGCCTGTCATGAAATACCCAAAGCTCAATTTCAATTCATCATCAGTTTATCGAATTGCCGAATTGTTCCCGTTCTTTGATTATTTATTAAACGATAGTATTATATTTCAAGTCCACGTTGTAAACGAAAATGATAATGCACTGACTATAGGTGAAGCAAAGCTATGCGTTAAAAATATTCTCGATTATCCTCAAAATAAAATGCACTACATTGCAAATGTCTTGAGCAACTTACCACGTAACTATGGAATGGATTTTGGACAATTATCTTTGTGGGTTCGTTTAAGCTGTGACATGGATACAGTCGATGCCTTTAAAAATCAAAAAGGTTTACTATCTCAACGTGAAAATATTCCTACTTCAGTTACCGATCCAAAAATCGAGGAAGAGACTAAAAAAAATCATGTATCGAATACTACATCTCTTGTTTACATAAAGAAGGAACCTACGATATTAAATATTCCCACAAATTCAGGACTTGTACAAAAAAAAGGTATAGTGCTCGGATCTAACAATACTTTGAAAAATTTTTAGCATTTTTTATAATACATACAGACTCACCTTTGGAATCGTACCTCAGTATATCGGCTTATCAAATGGAACCCCATAGCTCAGTATCCCATGATAAAACTACTATGGAAGATGTATATGACACAACACCAAGTGAAAGTCGTGAAAAAGCTAAAAAAATAAAAAACGTGTAAGTTTAAAAAAATTTTTATCGATCAATAATTATGAATTATCCATTAACTACATAGAAACCTAGTATCAACGATTCCGGAAAATCCTGTGAGCCATCCACCGGAAGTGACAAAAAAGGATGAAGTTGAGCAGATCGAGACATCAAGCATAGTGGAGTTCAATAACGTCCTCAAAAACGTAAGAAAATATGTATCCTTAAAGAATAACATAAAAGCTAATGTAAGTGAATCTTTCTTTTAAACGATATATTCAGAACCCTGGCCCTTATCTTGAAAGAACCAACAGTGCATTACGCGACCTGAGTGCTGTCTTTGAAGAAACTAACTGGAATCGTTATAGGAAAAGTTTTATAGCAAGCAATACACGTGCGAGATCTTACAACCAGAGGGTTGGGGTGTGAATATGAAATAAATCTTTAAAAATATGTGTAAATAAATTTACAGAAACAAAGGACAATGATAAGTACTATGATGATGGAGACATCGAGGATATCGACGATTTTATAAATAATGTACGAGATAATTCTATTAGTTTAACCTAAGAGTAAGGAGTAAGAGTGCTGGATGACTGCCCATTAAATATATATATATATTATAGAATTATATCGTAGAATAGCATATATATATATATATATATATATATCTCAGGGTATACCTTGATCCTTGTTTAATTTAGTCGTTAAATCGATCGTTAGTTCAACGACCCATTTCTCCCCGAATTAAAACGCGTAGGTTAGCCAAGTCTGCACTAGAAATCTCTGGCCCTTTATTTATAGGCCTGTATAGGTTGGCTTAAGAGGATAGGGTAAGAGTACTGGATACCAGTGAATTACCATACTATTATTTTACTTGAACTTTAGCTAATCGCCGGTTAGAATAGTAATTTTCTATAATATTTAATTTCGATATGAAAATCAATAACTTTTTCTGTATATACAACTGATTCTATACAAGACTGCAATGAAGATGAGTATACAACATAATGATACAGTTATTAATAACAAACAAAAATAGAATGGGTGTAATAAGTGTAGTAAAATTCAATTTGATTAGATTTATATATTATCAGATATCCAACACTCTCGACCTATTATTAAGCTCATTAAGAGCAAAAACTCTTAGGCTTAACTAGCAGAGATTTCGTATATATAGTAAACAATAAAAATTATCATTGCTAAACTCTTATTCTGTACTCTATAAAGAAATATGCAATGGAATTATTTTATTCTCTATATTTTATTATAGACTGAGGACACCATAACGATAGAGATAGTGAGTATGACTCTATTCAAAAATGCAAATCTCTACAAGGATCCAGATATTAAGATACTCTACGTGGAATATTCTTTCCTTGGCTATCATGGTGCTGATATGGAGACTATTTCTATTCTAAAACCTGTAATAGGTAATGGAAAAATGTACTACAACTTCAAAAGGAGTGAGTACCATCTAACACTACGCAATTCTCTAGCATATATAGAATTAACGAATATGACTCTATTCACATGCACAGTGCTATCATCAAGTTGTCAGTTAACGACTACCACACGATGCTTTTATAATCCCAGTATAGAGTCTTGAGTACCAAGTACTTCAGGACAGAAATTAACGAGAGTCGACTTCATGTTTCGTTTCAGAATTTGAGGTAGACGAGAAAACACATAGTTCTCAGAGGGAAATGCTACGCGCCATGCTGTCCGAAGCTGCTAATCCAAACATAAGATTCGTCATTGTCAGCGAGCCACTTCCGGAAGAGATGGACACTAAGGAATGCGTCGATGTTGGGTCGGTCCGAAATAACTAAAGTTTAAACAGATAATCTCGTAGCGTTGGGCATTGCCGTATATCCTTTTTCAATAGAAAAACACGTCAGCCACAGTATGGTGTCTAGTGCATTAGGATCATTAAAAATGATACTCAATTGTGTCTATGTTAGACCCTAGCGTAACTTTTCAGCTATGCCAATTTCAACATCAAGGAATACGCCATGAGCGATGGCTTCAAAGAGGTACCTCTGGTAATTATGAATACGAGACAAACCGAACAAATTGGACTTCTAAAGGTATATTGTTAAACGGAAGGAACTTGTTAAAATGTAACGGCTACGCTTATTGTTGCTGAATATTAATAATACTTACAGATTGCTATTGATGGCATCCAGGTGATCCGACGATGCTTGGCAGAAGTATTAGTAAAATGAGTCTTAAGTCTACAAATGGTCCTAAACAATTGTTTTATACTATATTTTTACAAGTATTTCAAGGTTAAGTATTTTTTTTAATAAAATTATGTGAGTGCACGCATTAAAGTTGTAGTTGCATTATTCGTTTATAGCTTTATTATTTATCTGAAGAGTATTGAGTGTTGTAAGAATTGATATTATCATTTGATAAGGCAATATTTATTAAAGTCTGTCTTTAGTACACTATAAAAGTCAATTATATCAATATTAATCCTTCAAAGGCGCCTCATCCATATCAGTACAGTTGTAACACAGAGAGTATGATAAGAGATACCCTAAAGTAGAATCTCAGCTAGATAGCACTATTGTCAATTCCATTTTTTAAGGACAAATTCTCCTTCTGTCCATTGATAGACACAGTATGATTGTCTCTTGTAAATGGCGTAGTACATTTCTCCTGATGTTTTTCCTGTATGGCTGAATAGAGTCTAGTTCTTCGTAATATCTCATGAAAAATACTTGTCGCCATTTGAAAATCTCTACAATCTCTAGGCTCACGTGAAACTGTCCACATACCTTCTATGGTATCAATACCTTGGCAAACTCGACAAGCGCCTGTTGATAATTCATAAAATTTTAAACAATTCTCAGAACGCTAGGTTGTAAAGTTAGATAAAGAGGAGGCCATTTTTGTACGTTACAAAAAGATTTACCTATAAAAACAGCTAGAGTTTTAGTATGATTGTCAGTTGCAATAAGAACAAAAGGGCCACCGCGTTTAAAAGGTGCGTGGCCGGTTACGTTCCAGGTTGTGTTTAAAAGACCTTGATAAGATGGTTGAGGTGTCAATTTACCCAGTGATACTGATATAGTGTGATTGGTAACTCTCATGTCAATACGTACTCCAGCCTGTATAGTTACCCAAGATCCTGTGAGTTTACAGGGTAAACCTGACGAATATGATAAAATGAAAATTGTAATTTTTTAATATTTGAAGTATAAGTAGCAAAAAGATTAATTAATATAACGACCTTCTCTCTGCTCAGTTTTAGAACGATCCATCTTAAGTTCCTCAAGTTCGTCAATGATTTTATTCAAAATTTGACTGGCGACTTCCTTTGTCTCGTTGACCGTTGCTGTAAGATTTGACGTATGCGTTGATCCAGCAGCATTAATTGCTTCAGCAGGAATAGTAGTCATTGGTAGTAAATGATGCTCCATGATTTTCATCTCTTTTTGTTTTCCTTTTTCTTTTCTCCTGATTTCTTCAGGTTCCGGTGGAACCGATGAAGCCTCACCTACTCCCTTTAATTTTGGATTTAATTCTGACACAGTTGTTGTTGTGCAATTATTTTTTGGATTTTCTTGTCGATCTTGTCCCTCTGTTTTGTCACTAGTCGATGGTCTCGCCATTTGAAGATTCGTTTCTGGTCCAACTGCATCGAAATTGTTTAGATCTCGATTAGCTGTCCAATTATCTTTCGAATTTTTCTCTAATAACTCGTACGAACCGCCATTAAAGCTAGATTTATCCACTTCAGTAATATTCATTAAAGTTGATGTACTTTCTACTTGATGACTGTTAGTCGAAATGAGATTAGATAATGATGGAATGGTTTGTGAAGTAGCTTCGCTGCTTTGGATAGTAGAGGACGAAGAACTTCCAGGAGAATGATTCCAACTGGAACTGGCATTGACCCCC
Organism: Trachelus iudaicus; assembly: GCA_030142595.1. NCBI lineage: Eukaryota > Metazoa > Arthropoda > Insecta > Hymenoptera > Cephidae > Trachelus > Trachelus iudaicus. The sequence goes on from JARQTH010000535.1 coordinate 110,419, forward strand.
AAGGATGCAAGAAATTTACTAAGAGGTTGAATATTATCCGCGAACTCCGAGGGAGATAATATTTTATTATTTTGAGTAGAACTTGATAGAAAATTATTGTCCAGTATGTTATTCAGATTTCGCTGGGTTGTCAATAAAATATTTAAATCATTTCCTACCCCAGATGAAAAACGTTCAGAACTTTTATGTTCAGCAGATAATTGTGATGGATTCACTTTACCATATCGATCCTGATTTGAATTGAATTTCCGGCTTTGTGTCTGCGCCAATAAACTAGGGACTGCATACTGATATTCGTTGTTAGAAACAGAAAAGGTTTTACCAGTGTCAAACATTTTGTTATTGTTGAAATTTATCTGTGGCTGAACGTTTCCATAGCCTAAGGATGGCTCTTGCTCAATTTGTAAGCCAGATGTATCTGCCATTGTGTCCTGAGAGCCACTGGCAAATGGATACACAAGGTTTCCATTCTTTTCTGAAAGCGATTCGTATTTCGGTCCATAATTAAAATCGTTATCATTTTGAATTTCCATAGATTGGCTCAGAGAATTGCTTTGGGAAATAGGAGCGTAATTTTGTAAGCTGTTCACTGTCTTATAAATACCATCATCAGACCTTCTATCTTTTATATTCTTGTAACGATCTTTTGGAATAGAAGAAAGATAATGAATATAAGAATTGCTAGGACTTTCTTGACTATAAATAGAACTACCATTAAGGACTTGTCGTGTTAAGCGGGTTCTACTAGTCTTCGATGTATCATCAGCTATTTTATTCACAGGTGGGTCATTCAAAATATCACCCTCGCTATAGTATTCTGAATATTCGACACCTTGATCGCCTGGACTCTTTTTCCTAGGGTCTCTCGTCGTGGTTTTCATCAGTTTAGCAATCATACTTTCTCTCTCCGATATATGACTGATTTTCTTTTTGGCTTTCTTCTTAGACTTTAGCCCTGCTACTTTCATCAAGTGAGGGTTGAAAGTTGGCAGCTCCTGGACGGAATAATCCATATAATTTTTACTGCCTAGATCAATGGCTCGTCTAATTTCTTTTTTCTCCGAATTTCCCTCTGACAGATCATCCTCCTTATTTCCATTAATTTCATTAAGATCAATGAGTGACAATTTTCTTCGTGCACCTTCTACCAGATTTATATGTCCTCTACGTAGCTTAGAAAATTCTTTCTATATTAATTCAAGTTTTAAAGAACACATCATATTTAAGCTAACCAACTTTACAATATTCAAGATAAATCCACGTACAACTACAACCACAAAGTCCTTTTAAACACACTTTCTAGCATACCTACCTTTGATGTAGGTTTACGCTTTATCACACGAGGATGCTGTATTCTATTTCTAGCAGGATGATCCTTGTGCCTTTTACGTTTTTTCTTCCTGGGTCCAGTGCACGATTTACAGATTTCCTTGGATCTCTTCGGGGATGAAGAATAACCATTCGCTGTAGAGGACACATAAGCTTGCTGTCGTCCACCGTCTTTTGTCCTGACATCAGTGAGTCTCTTGAACGTGTCCTGCATTTTCGACGACTGCAGGGCGTCCTTTGCTAATTTATGAGCCAAGACCTGAGTCGGGGAAAGCTTGGGATTGGAGACGATCGCCTTCACAAAGGTGGTCCTACCATGGCGTTTCCCTGAAGAAGACGAGGAAGAGGATAGCCGCTTCGTTCTCGCTAAACGAGTTTGCGAATCATCAACCAAAAGAGAAGAGTCCTGATAGCCATCTTCAAAAGTGTCTCCATTTTTCAAGCCGGACGAGATAGCTGAATCCAAACACATAGCGACAGATGAATTCACCGTGACGTTCCTAGACTGTCTGACTTCAGCTTCAATGCGAATCACGGTAATCAGAAGCGAGATGATTACGTGGAATCTAGTCAATAAAAAAATGACGTAGGTGTCAAAACCGTCTGAGGAACTCTTGATTCGTGCGAAATACTTTTGGCAAATTTTCACTGGCTAAATACCTGTATGAACTTAGCTGCATTCCTCTATGAGGTGGCTCGACCAGGTAATCAGTCTGGAGGCCATGAGTCTTTCAAAACCTAAGAGAAGAAACGACTCTGGAGCCTCGGGAGCCAAAAGACGTCAAAATGAAGTTTCACCTAAACTATTTTTTATCCGCAGCTTCTGGTCGCCTCTTATGAGAACTCGTAATGTCCTTAGCAAAAATTATAGAGGCACCTAGGATAAACTTTAATTAACCACTATCTGTCATACTCATTTTTTAAAAATATATCAAAGCATCCGCGACTCTCTTTTATTCATTCAAATATTTTTTCTATGCCTAAGCTATTGTCGCTCGATCATGTTTTACGTGCGGTAACTTATAAATAGATATTTTGATTCATTTGATTGATATCGTAACTGATGGAAGACACTACTCGATTTATCGCAAACGGCGTGTACTACCTATGTATGCAGTTCACGTAGCTGAAGTGCGATCAAAGCGTCTTGGCCATTCGCCAAGAACACGCGTCGGCCTCAATTAGTCGGATATTGCAGTTAAATATTCTACAAGCGAATAAGGTGCATTAATAACACGGAAATGAGTATCACACTACTCGTAACACAAGATCACCCTTTCACGCGTTACCGTCATTACATAAAAGCGCACGCGTCGATTCAAGGAAATAGTAACAAGTTCGCCACTTCCGAGGGAAAGTCTGAAAATATACACAGTCGACCAAGTCTCGCTACCTATTAGACATTCTCGAGAAGGAACTATAAATTAAAGGAACTAAAAATTAATTTCAATGAATACAGCCAATTTCGAAATTGCCTGGGTCAATTTATTTGTCGAATACTTCATTTATCTGTACTCACTGATATTCATATTCTTTTTGTGTCAGAGTCAATGTAAATGAAGAAATTTAATTATTTCAAAACTTCGCTAGATCATTTTTATTACAATGAAATATTCTTCTAACACTGTACGAACTGCACTAATCGAACTGTCAGTCAGATGTCTGAGCTCGACTTGACAAGAAGGACAAGAAATAGTCAAACTACTTGAATACCTTAGAACTAACATACAGACCGCCCGCACAGAAAACGAACCAAACGGACCCAGAAGTCGTCGCGAACGCAAATAGATTCTCGATCATCTGCTGAAGTACGATTGGCGTCTCGTGTACGTACAGGGCAGCAAGTAGATTTCGACTCCAACTAGCTCTAAAGATTGTATAGACTTTCAAACGCATGTATCATCATGGTCAGTCATTCGTATTTCAACAATGACTTTAGGAAATTATATGACCTCCTATCGAGTCTGCCTATCCAAGATGAAGTGGATAAATTGGATGCGTGTTGTGCCAAATTTGTGCAATCGTGTAAAGGATCAACGTAGTAGAAATAGAATGCATAGTGCATACCATTAAGTTTGACGTAATGAAACGATCATGAAATAGAAAGAAAAATGATTGCCTATCATTTACATTTGAATTAACAAATATGCAACACTGTTATTCGTGGTTCATCAATAGTCGTGAAAATAAAATATTAGTTAAGTGGAACTATTGAACCAAGTTTTTGAATGTATATATTTTTTACTCAACAGCATGCAAGCGTTACAGCATGATAGATATAGGATCACTTATAGGTCCCAACCACCTTAAGTGTCGTAGTACTGAATTATAAGAAGTTTGATGCCGGTGCACGTTGAGTGAGGAAGAGACGGAGGGCGTCGCGACGCCTTGCGCCTGGCATTGGTGGCAGTCTCGAGATAGCCTCCGGCTGGCTTCTTACCACCTCAATTTATTCGGGTATATTCTGTTCAAAGTGACGAAACAGCGGGACACTTTAATTTGAATTTCGAAATTCACGCACTTCTCTTGACGCCTTTAACTGTTTACTTCGCGTCGACATTCTCTTATTCGTTAGTCGTTTTTTTCGCAGAGGTGAGTTTTGCTGTATAACCAGCACGTCATGCTTCTAATTTTATGCGAGTGTTGTGCAAGTGTCGAATGAGTAAGACGGGATTCAAAATTCATGCGAACGAATCACTGGTATACGATGATCTTTTCGTTTAGATACTTTGACGTTCGTGTTGATATTATATCTTAATTCTTTTTTTCTAATATCAAAAATTTTACTCGACGTACATTCCGTGCAGTAATTTCACACGGACACATTATGTGTCTGATGAAAGTTTTAGTGCCTCAAACTTATGAAGGTGCATTGCATAGGATAATGCACCTGGGTCAAGTTGTACGGTGATCTTTAGTGTTAATTAATTCAAAATTGATATTAGTACCTGTGTGACGTGAAAGGGAAAAAGTGTTGGATATGCACCGTGTTTTTTTTGTTAAACACCGACAATATTTTCAGTGATAAAACAATCTATCAATATTGCTTTCTTGACATTTACAGTAGAGGAGAATTTCTGAAATACGATTTATTAAAACCAGTTGAAACCTTCTTAATTTTTAATTTGTTAAGCTAAGTAAATTCATTGGTAGAATATTAGTATAAAAATCATTATTAAATAAATTTTTATTCTATTCAGATATATATACAGTGGTACAAAAATTTTTTCAAACGTCATCCATAAGTTAACCAGTGAATGAAATAACGATCAATTCGATTATCGTGGTTATTAAAAAATAATGCATAGCTTGCCAATCATACAAAATAGTGTAATTAATATTATCCTATAAAAAGTCTCGCTGTATCACGTTCACTGTTGATCATCTTGATCAGTTAGCATAATCTCATTTTATACTAAGCGTATCAAAATACTAAAAGTGCAACTGACACCGTAAACTACTGTTATCATAGTCGCGTACGATATTCAAAAACAACTATAATGTCCTTAACCATGTCGAAAATGTAAATACAGTTAGTTCCTCATAAATTCGGTATCGTTAAACGAATTTGCATGAAACATAGGTCGAAATGAAATTCTATCTAGCGTGTTCAAGGCGCTTCGTAATATGGCTAGGCTATTTTCCTGGCACAGTTGTGAAAGTCAAGTATCTAGTGAATCAAACTGACATCCTACTCGAAGAAGGTCAAATTTTTTGGTTTGAGGTAAACGTAGAAAAAAGACATCGTGCCTACAGTTTATCTTAAACAGAACATGATATTCTTGGGTATATTAATTTTATAACAGGTGGTACGGCAATTATTCAATTAAAACAGAAGAAGTGTTATCTACAGCCACATTAAAAAAAAAAATTAAAAAAAAGAACAATATTTTGAGTAAATTTATGAGCAGTCAAAATCTTATATAGCCGTTAGGCACAGGGAAAAATTACGAAAAAGTCAAAGTTTTCGTAACTTTATTCTTGTTGGAAGTTCAATCGGCTTGTGAAAATAAATATTCGTTACTTTTTTATGGCCTGCATTCGTCCTATGTTGTAATACGGTTCCCCGCGCAAAACGGTTTATTTACACTCGATATATTTTACCAGTGCTCGATCGGATTCTGTAGGACCAAAAATCGACAACGGAAGTGACCCAATTAACGGTGAAATACAAGAAAATGCGGCCAACCGCGCAGAGGTGCCCGCCAGCCAATCCTCAAATGAGTGTCGTCCCGCGTTTTCGAAATAGATACTGCCAAACTGCTGCTAAAGGTTGATCCACCAATGCGGATTATCCGTAGATGATTCCGCGGGTGATCGATCTACGTGTTAAATAATTCCAATCGTTTGATCAAAGCATCGAACCAACCTGGATATCGCGTTGTAAAACTAGAAACAATAATATTTAGTGATCCTATAACGGATGGTGTAAAATTTGACTGTTGCATAGATGCATTTAAAACTACACTTGAGAAAACGTATTTTCTTTTTTTAATTAAAAATGTGTTTTTACGAAAAAGTTTCAAAAGTGTAACATACTTGTATATTCCATATCGCACTGATCTATGATACTGAGTTTTCTGTCTTCTTTTTATTTACATAAATCTCTTTTGACAGTTGAACTCGATTTTTCAATGACATGTAACAGATTTTTTAAATAGATTTTAGTCGGTGTCTTCTCACCAAACGTGTTACTTCCCGACTGTAGAATTTCGAGCTGTTAGCATCAAACGATGAACCAGAGAGAATCCCAGAGCTTCGCCGTTTGCGCAACTAACGAGAGGTGGCATCACCGCCGCGATATATCGATACTACTTTACCCGCAATAATATACGAAATTTTGTAAATTATTTAAAATATCAAAATTTTCAAGAATAAGATAAGTGCAGAATAAATTTAAGAAGCAAATTAATATCTAAAGATCAAAGTTACAGTATATCATTAAAACCAGTAGACGACTCCCTTATTTCTATCCACGAGATGGATCTATCTATTTAGAACAGTAATAAAATAGAAACAATCTATAATAATTTAAAATTCTGCACTTGCACTTTATTTCAGTATAATGACGTAGCAGTTCAAGAATAATGGCTTTCAGCGGATCATTCACAAGATCCTCGTCCAATAAGAAAAAAGGTAAATATTTGCATTGATTATTCGAATAAAATAAATAATAAAATAATTTAATTTTCTTTAAAAAACATTTAATTTTTCTTCTAACTAGAATTCGCAGTTGAACTCAGTAAACTCCTCGTGAGTGGAAGTACGAAAATCGAAGAAAGTATCTCAACCCAAATAATTCAGAGTTCCATCGAGGTGAGTCAAAGAATCTAAAAAAAAGAAAAGAACAAAAACTATTTTTCTTATCTCGAACATTGGTCTAAGGATTGCGTAATCGCACGATAAAGACACCGATTATGTCTACAACAATCTTTTGCGTCACGAGAGACAAAGGAAGTGAGACAAAAAGCATTGAAAGATGCAATAAAATTTTGAATAAAAATTCAAATGAAACTTTCGTCGCTGATCAAAACACGTGATTCGTCCTTTCGAATTCGAAAGCTTCCCGATAGTCACTGACTAATCGACGCAGTGGCGTATAACAAGACGTACCTTTCCAAATACGTTACATCACGATACTACCATCTAAATTAAAACTAAAACCAACGCGTACCACGAAGGTAGATAGAATCTGGTTCGATGCCAAAGCCTCAAGTCAACCAAGAACTCACCGCCATTCCAAATACTCCCGCAATGCACGCTCACGACGCTCATTCTTGTCTACCTCGATCTCCTCCTTTTACCACCGACTGACTATTAAATGAAGTCCCTTATTAAGTTTCCGGTTTTAACCATAGTCCAGATGTATTAGTTTTCATGCATCCACGTCGCTGACATTTGCATATTATCGGAGTAGTAACGCAAGTCACCGTCCAAGCCGTTCTAATAATTTCTAAACCATCTAATAAGCCCTAATAGTCCATCTAATAATTCAAACAAATATACAAAGTCCGAGCAATTTACAAAAATTTCATCAATCCTTATTTCATTCATATTATTTAAAGTCTATACATACTATAAAGTATATAAGATAAAATCGATTATAAATCTAAACTATATCCAATCAATATTTTCATACATCATCGTCATACGTATTGTCATATTACTTTCATGCATATAGTTTCCAGACAAGCACTTTTACGTAAATATGTACTTTGTACTTTGTACAATTTTTTTCACGAGATCCGAAACTAACGTGTTAACTATACTAGATCGTATATCGAAAATGTGACTCAGGCGTGACGATGAGAGATTAAGACTCGGCAGGAGAATTGTAGACTTTGGCAGTTCGTCAAAATCTTGTAGACGTGCCAATAGCCCGTTCGTACTCTTAGCGAGTATGAAGCTAATAGCTCGGTAAATCAGTGAAGACACGCCACGCGCAAACGTAATCGCATTTTAAGAGTCTGTCGAAAAGGGCCCAATAAATTCGTATAAAATCGCGTTGGTCTTATGGAAGAGGTTTTGAATGGATGATTGTAGCTATTATTAAAAAAAATATTTATCATGACAATTTTTAAATACATTTTAATACGACAGAAACTTCATTGTTGCGACTCTCAATCTCTCAAGTGTTAACAGACTGAACCAACTGCGTTTACTGTTTACTATCTTCATTGCCAACTTCACGTCTTCTGCACGTTTAACTGCCAATCTGATCTACGGTAACTACCTGTATAACAATTTGTACTCAAACAGATCAGTGGCTGTGACAAGCCCCATTATTTATTCTGTTGCGAATGATTCAATTTAACTACATAGAATTTATATGAATTCAAATACATCATACACAGTCAACCGTACGTTTCGGTATGAAAATTTGTGAGGTTATAGTAGTACCTTAAGCAATTCTCACGAGCAGACTAATATATATGTATATCAAGTCTTTGTTCTTTCTAGAAATGTACACGTTAAATTTATCCAGAGTTCTTGTTACGTGATTTTTTTTGGGCAACGTCCAGACAAGTTTCAAAACGAATACTGGGGAATATTTTACTTTGTCGGAAAAAAATATTTTATTGGATAAAAAAAGTGGCACTGAATCACGTTGATCAGATAAAATTATTTCAATCGTCTTCCTTGCATACGTCGAAGATAAATCTAAAATTGTTTATACTATACTTCAATCTTCTCTGTGCTTTTACATTCACGAATGCTAGTCGTATGACTCGATGTATTCGATGTGCTAATATTTTTCTGTAAAGCCAATTCAATTAAATGTCCGTATAACGCGTCGTTTCACTGTCTGCATTCTGCTCTAAAGATGTATTGGAGAAGTAAGAAGGGTAGCTATTTCTGTTCGAGAGGAGTGAGACTCGCCACGCAAACGGCTCTTAGCCACTTCGTATACCTAGTAGTCTGGCGTTCGCCGCGTATCGTAATACACTTTTCGAAGCCACATGCGAGACCAATAGGATGTAATAACGACGTATAAGACCGTCGTTTCGGGCAGTTTCCAATAACTTGTCAGCATAGTGTTTACTGAGAGCAAGATAAGTCACTCAGGAATAATGAGAATAAAGTATTGACGAATAAAGAAAATTCATTAGATACGCGGAACGTACGGGACGCAACGAAGATGTTTCGAACGTAAAGAAAATATTATAACGAAATTTTAAACGACTGTATACAAAGTGGGTCCATTAATATTGATCTCAACGACTTCGACGTCGATGGAATTATAATTGTAATCCTTACGCCGCTTTATTAGCTTTTTCATGCTTCGTTGCTCCTCAAGTGGCTTCCTTGATTTATTACGGCAAAATAAAATTGAGGTGAAGTTTTTTTTTTGGTGAAAAGTGAAAATTATAATTATATATATATACAAGCGTGTATGTATATATTATATTATAGATGGTTATAGTTCTTTGAAAATTTTTCAATCATCGATTATTGCCTTATTCGCGCTGTAACGAATCGGATATTTATTGCAAAGCAGTGAAGTGTATTCTTAACTATTAATGAGAGGAAGTTGCTGAAGTCAGAGAAGCTAACGAAGATAATATTTTAATCGGTATCTGTGTGAAGACGAATGCTTTCTTGCAAAGTGTATTGCTGGCATAGTGTTTGACTGGCGTATAGGAATCCGATCGAAGAGTGTTTATTTCTTTATCGATTTTGTAAAATCAAAAAGTATCGACTGCGATAAAAGTGACAGTTTTGTTTTATTGCGTGCCATCAAATAAATTAAAATCGTTAGTGATCCACGTGAAGACCCGGCTGTAATTCAAAGTCGAGCATCTGGCTCGATTCACCTGTCAAACTGTTCGACGATAAAACTGTGATACTTGGAAGAAGTGCAATTAAAAATTTGTTAATTTCAAATTTTTGAGATCGACAAAGAAGATAAAGATATAATTAAAGAGATAGAAAATACCATCGAAAATTCTTTCACGTGTCGAAAGTTTGTACATTGGCTCGTTACCAGCGCCCACAGTTAAGACTTTCGGCGGAATTTCTATGGCATCCCGGAAGTAAAAATAACCGTTTGACTTGATTTATTTAAAAACTGAATCGAATTTCAAATGTCGTAAAAGGAAAAGAAAAAACAAGAAATATTTTAAACGAAATTTCAAATAAGCCAGAATTGTACCTTGTCTACCAAAGCATTGGTAGATTTAATTAAAAAAGACAAAGATTGGATTGAAGTTATTAAAAGTCAAACTGCTAAAACATCATGGCGCATGATGCAGCTTTTAGAGATATTAAAGGCACGGATAACGGCAGAACGTGTACTAAATCGATTCAAGAGAAGACAATATTCTGGATGCATTCAATTAGCGCTTTAGTTGGAGTCTGAAAAAGGAATCGTCAAGCGTAGCTTATTAATAGAGCGAGACCTGTGACAGGAAGGTGAATGACTAGTATTAAACTTAGACCAAGCGAAAGAGTCACTAACGAGTTGTTGAATATTCGAGTTCCCGTAGGACAGCAGTTTCTGACTGATGTTGAGTGATTAGAACGGTAACACTGGGGTGCAAAGGATAATGTCCTACTGCAGGATCACGGGGAGGAGCAGGGGCCTCCCCAAGCCTAATTACTTTCCATTACTGCCACCCATAAGTCCCGCAGACGCAAAACGTTTTTGTCGAATCACAGGAAAGTCATATGGTCTGCCGACACATCATTACATTCCTGTACTCCTTGGGGTCCATTCTCATGACAAGTCCAAGTGCAAGATCACCAACGCTTCGGGATTGGGCCCACACCATTACACCGCGGGACTTATTTTGGGCGAGAAGAAGAAGCACGTGGTGCTCAAGGATTACAGATACGTGTTTCCGGTTCTCGATGGCGATGGCGACCAACAAAAGGCACTGCGCGATTTGTTGAAGACCAAGCAAACCTCATCGGAAGAGGAAGATTTGAGATTCGTCTATACCGTGGAAGAGCGTAGATGCAGTCTTGTATTTCCGGCACGTCTCGAAGCCGCCGTAAGAGATGGTGACGTGAGAGATGTTATGTTATCGAGAGACTGCGACACAGTTTTACTTCGATTGAAACAGGGTAAGAATGTCTCTGTAGATTTTCGTGATTTGGAGAACTACGAGAATCTTTATGATGGTCTTGGACCGCGTGAAGATGTCCTCAAGGAACGTCAGAGGCTTGAGACTGAGGCTAGAAAGAGAAAGAAGAAACGACAAGCTGGGCTTAATTATGCAAAGAAAATATTTGAAGACAAAGAGAAGGCAGCTGACGAAGAAGAGTCTAAGCGAATGAAACAAGTAAAGCTTCAAAGCGTTAAGGAGGAGCATAAAGATGAGAAGCAAGATTGGAAGCATGTTGATCTCGATCATGCCAGATCACGGGGGTGTGACCTGGTAGTGTCTTCCGGCGATTGGCACGATCTTGTTAAGCCATTAGGGGATACCTGGGATTGGGACACGTTCAAGAACGAAGCTACTAAGCCTGTTGGGGTACCTATAGTCGACCGGATGCCACGACCTATTAAAGCTCAGGCTCAGCTGGTAGATCTGGATGCCACTGTATCAGGAGTGATTAATACACCGATTTCTGAAGAAACTGGTGGTCTCGAAGCGATCCCACTGGTAGAACCATTTACGCCGTTGAACGTGCAACCGGATGCAGCACTTCAGATCGCTATAAAAGACATTCCACCTCAAGAACTTGAAAGTACGTCTAATGTAAACGCCAAATTTCTGGCTGCTGGTAAACAGGCTGTAGAAACGTTACCTAGGATAGAGGAGATACCTGAACTGGTGAAGAACATTGATAGAGGCGTCAAGACTGAAATGCACAATGTTAAAGGTCTGAAACTTGATATCAAGTCTGCACAAAGATTTCTGTCTGGTCAGACTGTTGAAACGCCGACTGGGCCGATATTTGTACCCGGACAGACTTTGGAAACACCTAGCGGGCCGACTTTTGTTCCTGGTTTTACTGTACATACTCCGCAAGGTCCTTTATTGATTCCGGGACAGATTGTTATGACTGAGGAAGATAGTGGTAAACAGACTCCTGTCTTTGTTGCCGGACAGACTTTGCTTACTCCCAGTGGTTCGCAGTTTGTGCAGGGTCAGACTATGCATACTCGCGAAGGAGTTAAATTCGTTCCGGGTCAAACTGTTTTGACTGAGGAAGGACCAAAGTTCGTAGCTGGACAAGTCGTTGATAAGGATAAATTTGTTCCGGGACAGACTGTTATCACTGGTGATGGAGCGCAATTCATGCCAGGACAAACTATTACTGATGAGCATGGTGAACAAGTATTTATACCTGGACAGAGTGTTCAAGTGGATGATGGCTGGGAATTCGTACCCGGACAGTGTGTCAGGTCGCCAACGGGCTCCCCTAAATTTGTACCTGGACAAACTATGTTCACTCCGGAAGGACCGCAATTTGTACCTGGTCAAAATGTCATCACGAATTCTGGAGAAACCCATTTCGTACCTGGTATCACAATGGAATCAGAACAAGGCATGAAATTCGTTCCTGGTACAACAATCAAAATGAAAAACGGTACTAAATTTGTGGAAGGTCAAATAATGAAAACACCGGAAGGACACAAATTTATTCCTGGTATTACGAATATTGGACCGCAAGGATTTGAGTTTGCTGCAGCAAGAAACATCGACGAGGTCGTCTTCCTGGAAGCTGGGCCAGTAGGAATTCCAGTGGATCCAAAAACAGCTAGCGCAGTATCTCCACTGCAACAGCAAGAGATATTCGGCCATATAGTTCAAACCGAAAAAGGAGTTGAATTTGTTCCGCAGACAATACAAAAGGAACCACAGGGAAAGAGAATAGTTCCTGGACAGTTAGTAAATGGCGGAAAAGATGGTCCAAGATTCGTACCTGGCATAATGACGGATGATGGTTTTCTTCCTGGTCAAATAGTCATGACGGAGAAAGGAGAACAATTTGTTCCTGGTCAAGTAGTTGAAACTAGAGATGGTCCAAAATTCGTACCTGGTCAAGTGGTAGATACAAAAACTGGGCCAAAGTTCGTACCTGGTCAAACAGTAGAGACAGCAGATGGACCGCGATTTGTACCTGGACAAATCGTAGAGACAAAAGTAGGTCCAACTTTTATACCAGGTCAAGTGATATCTACAGAAGACGAAGGTTCACGATTTGTTCCTGGACAAGTAGTCGATACTCCAGAAGGTCCAAGATTTGTACCAGGTCGTGTAGTCGAATGTGGCGAACTAGGTGTGACCTTTGTACCAGGTCAGATTGTGCAAACGGAAGAGGGTCCTCGTTTCGTGGCACCTGATCTAATGGATACTCCAGAAGGTGGATTGGAATTTTCTGTGCAAGGCTTTGAAGTTACTCCTGAAGAACTTAGATTACTGAGACCTCAGAATTTGAACTACAATACACTGGTAACTCAACATCACGGTGAGACAAGTATAGATGCCAGAATGCTTCGACAGTTGTCTGAAGCTGGAATGTCAGTTGGTAGACAAGTTCCTGCTGATTTGCCATCAGTAGATTTCGATGTTGATCCAACAGCAATTTCCTTAGAACACGCCTTAGTGGTTGCTGAGAAATTGGGTCTCCATGGCAACGCAGCAGTCAGAATGGCTCAGATAGTCTCAACAGTGGCCCAATTTGCGAAGAAGATAGTGCAGCAACAGAATTCTGGAAAAATTACTAACGGCAAAAAATCACCAGCAGGAGTAACGCCGATGATGAATGGTGGCCATGATAAAGAAAATAATGAAAGCGATCAGGAATGGCTGCGCGACGCTATCAAAGCAGCAATAACTGCTGCAGTCATATCCATAAATGGTAATTTAACACTAGACGAAGAAAAACAGCAAGAAATAGTTTTTTCATCTATCAGCGAAGCTTTCAATGTATTACTCAGACAAAAATCAGCGAATATTGATAATGCTGTGGATGAAGTCTATAAAACCCTTCTGATACCACAAAACAGAAATGCACTATGTTGCGGAGCGATACTGGACTTACTGGAATCTAGCAGCAACAAAGTAGACATTCTAAAATCCACCGTAGGAAGTCAAGTTTTAAAAGATGAAGTAGTCCTAGAAAGACTGTCCGCTGTTCTAGAAGAAGAGCACGGCAGTGATATCGTAGGATCAGCATTCAGAACAGTATCCAGAGGAAATCCAGAGCTGGTATCGCTCGTCTTAAAGAAAGTCTCCGAAGAAGTTGCTGGTGTAGTAACTGAAAAGGATGCTGCAGAAACTGTACACAAGGCTATCGTCCATGCGGTACGAGAGTCGAGTGAAATTCGTGTACGTGAATTATTGAATGAAGAAGGACCAAACGTTCGTGAGATGTTACTACAGGCTGTAGGATTAGCTAGAGCTCTGGGGATGTCATCAACGGCTACGAGCCTTCTGGCTGTGATCAGCGATGAGAAATCAACCCAAGCCTTGGCTACCGATAAGGTCACCCTTGACATTCTTAAAAGGTTAACTGTCATGAGACAACTGGCTGATGAAAGGCCTCAATTTATGGGAGCACTCAGAGAACTCTGTAGCGATCCTGAACTGGCCAGGTCTGATCCAAGACTAAGAGCTCTAGTGCGTGAAAGTGCTGCACTAATGATAGTCCCTGAAGAAGCTCCTCTGCAATCCTCGGTAGAGGTCCCTACGTCCTTGCTACACGCAGAGAACAGTTTGGCCATCGAAGAATTCTTACTGAAGAGAAGTCATAAACGTTCAGCTATATTTATGATCCTGAAACAGGGTATGCAGGCTGTCGTACCTAGAGAAGCATCTAGGGCGGTTCTGACTGGACAAGTCGCTTATACTGTCCTGGATGAAGATGGGATCAGTCACTTTGAACCTCTGCATGTCTTCTCAGCGTTGAGACTAAACAGACCAGCTGCTCATAGATTCTCCATGTACCGATGTCCAGTTGCTCGTGAAGAAGATGTCGACATGGAAATGCTCTCTACGACGACTGGCACCATTTCCGTGACTTCAGCGAGTAGTCTAGAGGGACTAGCCAATGGGCACGGAATTAAACAAGAAAGCAGTGGTGTTACCTTATCCAGATCGGACCAGTCCGGCGGATATTCAGCCAGTCGAGAAAATACGCCAAGCTTTCGTAGACTGAGCAGTCTCTACCAGGAAAACAGTTGCGAACGGGTAAAGATTTTTGATAATTATTTCTGTGCCGTTAATGAGTTATCAGGAAGTCATTAGCGAACTTCGTTTGATCTTGTGTTGACAGTTATATCGATATGGATCAGTAAGGTCACCATGATGAATGAAATTGATTTCTAAAATAATTTGCCAATTTTATCGACTAGATTAATGACTTTTCAAAAACAATTTTTTTTTGAACGTAGAAGTTGACGTTGTTCCTCTGAGAAGTTATAATTGAATTCTTATTTAGATTTATTTCTCAGGCACCTGAACTTAGACTGGTCACAAATAGGCCACCTATAATGCTATAAATGAACCCTAATACATATCTCTTCTGCCAAGATCGGAAATATCATTCTAGGTTAATTGCTTTAATAGTCTGAAGGTCGCAATGAATCTTTGGATAATACGACCAATAGTGATAATACTTTTGATTACAATCATTGAAGCACCATTGCCCTACTCAAATTAAGGATAATTTTAATATTGCCAACAGGTTTAATATAATTATCTTAACTTAACTTCAGGTATCACAAAAGAATGAATATTTTTAATACCATAAGATTGGTACTTGATCACTTCAGGCTGATAAATCCATAAGATAACATGAAAAAATAATACCTGCGAAAATAATATATATTTAAAAATAATATATATTTTAACGTCATTTTTCAAACTCATTCCACTCGCAGTCTTGAGGGTCTGCCAAGGTTTTTCATGTATAATAACAACTATCGGACAGAAAAGACAAAGAGACAAAGGCACAGAAGCGCCGAATATCTTGGCGTCTGCGAATTCTAAAAATAGCATATAAATTAAATCCTTCGGTCTGTTTCAGGCAACCACGGAACAATATGTCGTTATCAAGGATCACGAGGCGGAAGGTGAGGATGGAATATCCGTAAATACCGGTGAAGTCGTCGAAGCAATCGACTATGCGGAATCCATGAAGTAAGTAAAATTTTTGCATCTTTCGGTTCATTTGCATTTCTCAACAATAACAATGTGAACATCATATTATAAAATAATAAACGTCATGGGATCGTTGACTTGTCGTGAGAGCATATCAAGCTATTTCTATTGTTGCTATTTCTGCCCGGCTAAAAATACAACAACCATAACACATCTGATGATAACAGACGGCCCATCACGACTACAAGATAATTGATGAACTTCTGACGATCACTGTTAGTCCCTAATATCTATACAGGAGTAAAATCTGTAAGAAAATTTAGTGATATTTCAAAAATTAAAAAACAATCTCATTTTGAGACTATAATAAAAAATTTGAATGAAAGCTTAAGAAAAATGTATATTCCGTTCTTCTGTGAATCTTCAAGCAAATTAAGGTCAAGTAAGAAGAGTATAAAGTGTGCTCAAAGCGTCGCGACGCACTTTTATAGAAATTTAATTCGAAAAGTTTACGCTCATTAAAGCGAAGAGATGACGTCGAAGCAGGTGCACTTTAATCTTATGTGAAATAACGTGTAACGTTATAATACGTTAAATAGAAGACAGTTTGTCTTGCGTCGAAGGAAAACTCGCGACACAGCAAGATGAAGAATATATATTCAAAAAAGTATAATTAGTCAATAAAGATGGTACACGGGGTAAGATCGTTGCCCTGGGCATCGCTCTCCTCATTGCTTATTTTCATAGTTATATTTTTACCCCCGGAGCACCGTTTCACTGGCTCCTTTTTTTTTCTTTCTCTTCTCCCTTTTCTCAACGACGGCTAATATGCATCCACGAGATGCGTGGGAGGTGACTTTTACATGGCAAAATGGATTGCGAAGACTGGAGATGCTTACAGAAGGAGCAAAACAATACTGAAACAACATTTTATTGCTTTCGAAGAATTTGGTGTGAACTGCTTCTTTAAATGTGGATACAGGGCTATACTATATTTTACAGTGCTTTTATCCAAAGTGCACAAACAATGAAAATATAATTGTTGAATGCATATTGAAAATGACAAATAAAAAACTGCTTTTCGCTATTAATACAGAATATAATTGATGCTTCTATGCATATATCAACAAAGCATGTGTGATAAATTGATAATAAATAAACAATAAAGACTAAACATTCTAATAATAAATGCTTCCGGCTGTCCAACTACCAGCAATATAATATTTCCTCATTGCTTTTAAAAGATCCGACGTTCTTATAACAAATGAAATTCTACCGACCGGAACTGTTAATTTTTATGAAAATACAGAAACGAGGAATATTATTTTTAAACCAACTGTCAAATTGTAATCTACATTTGTCAGTGACGTTATATTTTCATACATTACAGTATATCGTACTGACTAACAAATAATGGACTCTCACTTGATTTCGGTAGTATTGCTTAATGTACCCTGTAGCCGCAGCGCCACGTGTAATTCGTTCGCGAATAATGAACCGTAATATAACGCACGTCGCGTGCGTTACACAGTTTATATATTTTTACGGTCCCGGTCTCCTCATCTACATTACGACGACTGAATTTCATGGTGCATCGCGGTGATTCTTCGCTCCTGTCACAGCAAACTATTCCAGTAAATCTATTCTGGCTATGAGGCTGCTATGATGTTCGGGCCGATTGACCAGAAGTCCCACATACATAAAAGATGAACTACTGTATTCTCAAAAGACTACGACTATAACTTGCAGATAGGATACATTGCGTATCCAGTTTAAGTGTGATTTTAAAAGTCGTATAAAGTTTTCGCTTTGTGACGCATATTTCGCTTTAAAAAATTTCTATGAAATTTACTAATACAGTACCTGCAAAAATTACTTGCTTGCTTGATGATGGCTGCCCAAGAAGAATTATATGTATGAGCATGACAACAACTGTTTGCGTTGTTTATGGATTGTCTGGACAAGATCGGAGAGGAGGGGAAAAAAAAAGAAAAAGTGACTCCTCTACGGGAGAACTTGGAATGTTGTAGGAAGGCAAAGACGGATCCTGAATTAGACGTCGGTGAGGTCGGGGACCGACTGGACAATTCTGCCGCCAGGCACAAGTTGTCCGTACGACCTCGAAGAAATCATGCTGATTCCAGGACAAGAAATATTTCCAGATCGAATTCCGGCATCGTTGCTCACAGGTACGTTAATCGTCGTGAGAAGCTTCAAGCATGGGAAGTATTGTGTCGGATGAAGAATATTCAAGTGTTCGTAATAGGAAGTCTTCGAAGCTTAATAATTAATATGAACGCATCCTAGAGAAACTAGACATTGAACTACAGCGTGGAAAATATTCGAAAACTAAACTTTTATATATTATAATATGAAGAAGCATATATAAAAAGTAATGAAGAATGCCTATGCCATTTTCAAAGGCAACGACCCCGTCACGCCTTTACAGCCGGGCATAAAGTAATTTTATATCAAGCGTCTTCGGATTTCTCAGGGTCCGTGCCGTTGCCGGATCTTTCAATCTGAATTCATTCTGTTTAAGAATCCAGAATAACTACGGTGTATAATTGTTATATTAACAAAAAATTCTCTTACAAATAATTTACCGTCGCAAGACAATTTTTATAAATACCGTTAACATCGTGCTCAAATAACCATTGATCTTGCGTTAGTAGCAGCTGGAGATTCGTCGCTACCAGGAGTTGTGGGTATAGCAAAAAAAAATGATTCTGATTCTCTTTCTTCTAGTTACAGTGAATAAGAGTCCTCGCGAAAATGTATCGTGACGCTAATGAGAAGTAAATTTTTATAACGTGTCGTAATCATTATTATCATTGTACCTATATCTGCACGTAGCAGTATAGCTGACCATATGTAAAGCAAAGTGACGTTAAAAAAATGTACTAAATTCTAAAAAAAAAATCTGTCCGAATTCTCGCATGCGTCTAAGCCCTGTAAATCTTTGAAGTTTTCCACGAAAAATCAAAAGGCTGCCGTTTCTTTTAATTCCAAAGCAGTGGCACTTCATCAAAGAAGATAATAATTCTAATAATAACGTCTTCGTACAAGTTCTTTTTAACAAATACACAGAGCTTCTATCTGCTTCCGAAGGAAATGACTCTAAGCCTATACTATAAATACATCAAGATAAAGGTGAGGTTCAAAGCTTAACGCATAGCGCAAACATGATTTTGGCAATGACGACGTTCAATGAGCTGCAAACCATTTAATAGGAACGTAGAGGTGTTGCTTGGACGACGTCCATTGAAATGCATCGATAAACATGCCAAGATACCATTAGAATCTTAAAAGACAGTGAAAAATGGGTATCACAAAAATAAGCATAATGGGATCTGCATAATACAGATGCAGATCTAATCTCGTATAATCAATTGTGCAAATCACCCAGAAAATTGAAACCTTGGTTATAACAGAAGTATGCAAGCATTTGAATTCCTCTGGGAAACAACGTATACGGAGTTTATAGAAAACATCACACGCCATGCTTGGCTACCAGAAATATTTCAGGCATTAACCCAAAAACTTGAACGGATCGTTATACGGTTATTTCTACGGTTTGTCTATACTTATAAAATTACTTTGCGTAGTGCAAAGCGTTGTGCCTTGCGAATTTTAACGACGCCAAATATAAATCAGTGACGTATTTAAATAAATATAAACAACTTAAAATAGATACTCTTATACAATTATAATTCGTACGTGCACGTGATATGCTAATTCGAGACGATATTTGCAACATTAGATAGTCGATTGTGCAAATAGATTGTAGATGATTAAAATCATTGTTTTGCAACTGTACCCACTAACTTTTTCTAAAACTATATTATATAGATAGATCGAGCGTGGGTGATATACGGTTATATCAGGACCAATGACTAATCCGAGCACGTTGCTTACGTCGGACTGCTGGTTCATTCAATGAACGCAAAATACTTTGCTGAAACAATTATGATAACCGGTATAGATACTAGGTCTGTAAAATTGTTAAATTTCATAAAAATTTTTAATTATCCTATTTATATTCTCAGGGTGTACGTTCGTACAGCTGAAGGTAAAGAAGGATGGGTGCCTGCAAGTGTGGTTAAGCAAAATACAGTCAGCGAAGAAAGTTCGACACTTACGAGTCATCATCGTCCTGAGGATTCTCATTATCGTAGAGAGTACGTATAACGGTGTTTATTATTTTATTTAAAAAAAGGAAAGAATTTATTCATATACAATATTATAAATTAATTACATTTTCTTTGCAGGGCTGTGATAAAAGAGCTGGTGGAGACCGAAGAGGAATTCGGTAGAGACATTCAACAGGTTGTTGAGCGATATTTGAAGCCATTGGATCAACAAGGTGTTCCTCGTGTTGTTCGTGATAACAAGGAAATCATCTTCACAAACCTTAAACAAATTGCTGATTTTCACAACACGTATGTATTCACATTGAGCCAGTCTATGATTTCTGGTTTGTTCGTTCAATGCGACATTTTTCAAGCAATTGCTGAAAATACAATTACACCTGAAAAATACTAATTTACATGCCATATGAAAGACTTGGTACAAATAACGTCCAATCGTAGATACAAAATGAACACAGAACAAATTATCATTCTACATACCATACAAGCTGAAATTCTGTATACATCAAATATGTGCCTTATGCATTAGACAGTATTAAACACGCATATACTTACATATACATAAATATTTGACACACATGACTATCAATTATTGTCCAATTTAGCAGTCGAAATGTAAGAAGTAAGTTAAAAAAATTGCAGGTTTTTTGCGTGTTCGTGTGCTTTTTCGTATAATAACTTTATTATTGTTCCCGTTAATGAATTTTGATACTCGTAAATTGTAACAAGTCGGTCTTATTACACCTTCTGCATTGTGTAATTGAGATAATTATTTAGCACCCTAAAAAACTAGATCATTAAAATAGTATCATCTTCCTTTCGATGTTTTTTTTTTTTATCAAATCATCTTAAATCATTGCACATCTCGTACCACATTTCAGTTTGTTGGTAACCATCCCAGCATTTTGGTATTTTAACAATTCCTCCTCTTAGATGAGTCCAACATTTCGACATTAAGTGAATCGTCGCACTCGATGAACTATTCCAAGATTTTCCTTAGTTCATAAGAATTGAATGTGTTTGGCATGCCATTAATTCCGGCCTTACTTAGATCGTTCGGCAGGGTGTTGATCGAGGGTGTCAAGTACTATGCAGATCAGCCACGTATGCTGGGCAAAACTTTCTTGAGACTGGTGAGTGCGTGAGAATGGTTATTATGAATGGAATTGCTATTATCTTATAATAAACAAGTAACAAAATTTTAATTATTACAGGAAAGGGACTTTGACAAACACGTGGCTTACTGCAGGGACGAGCCTGCCGCTCAGGAATTCCTTCAGACGAATTATGAAGTCCGAGAATACTTTGAGGTTAGTTAACTATTTGTAAAATGAAAATTAGTAAGTTTTACTATACGATATAGGGAAATAAACTTCGAAAATATTATTTAAAACTTTAATTACAATCGTTCATGTGAGTGACAGAAGGTACAGTACGGCTTGGGAATAATTATTCATAGATTTCAGTTCACATTAACAGGTATACTCAATGCAGCACGTTTACGTCTGGCTAAAAGAAAATAAATATTGGAAAGTCTGAAAACCAACGCATAGCAGCCACTTGACCAACTGGGTTAGACAGATTATAAGAAGCAGCTATAGGGGCAATAACTGCTGGTTGTTGTGCAGGTTGTTGAAATGTTTGTCTATTTCCTGAAGAACTTGCTGGTCTATATCCTGGTCTATGTCCTGGTCTATATCCTGGTCGATTTCCAGGACGACCAAATGTTCGACGACTTTCTGGACTGCTAGGATGATATGAACTAAATGGATTATTAAGTGTTTTGCTTTGTACTTCACCATATAAAGGAGGTGGCATCAATGCAGATGACCTATCAGAACTGATATCTGAAAAATCACCAGATTCATCATAATCATCATTAGACACTGATCGTAATGATGGCGACTTCCTATGGAAGGGATCAGGATTCTGAGCAGGAACCTTTTTGTTTTCAATCATCATGTTCATGAAAAGATACTTGTCATTGGTACTCTTATTGATTGTCTCATCTGCAGTTACACTATCGTATCTATTAGACACTTTTTTAGATTTGTTTTTGGGATCTTCTTTATAAAGTAGCTTTTTCTCTTTGGAATACAATTTATTTAGTTGCTTAATACGCTGATAATCTGTTGCTGAGGAAATTTTATGATGTCCCTTAATTCCATTGTTTGTATAGTTAAATGATACTGGTTTATCATTATATGTTGATAATTTTTGCTGATGCGAAGTGACTCCGTTATTTTTCGCATTTAACGAATAAGAAGTATCACCACTGTCACGTGGTGCACTCGCGATAACGTCACTAGACTTTTTGAATTGATTTTCTTGGCCATCCGTTGTAACTGATACTCTTAAATCACCCAAATTCTCATTTCTGATAGTAACCGGTGCATGTTTTTCAATGGTTGTTGTTTTTGACTGGGATGTCTCCAACAATTGAGAATAACTCCGATGAGCATAGCAATTCTTAAAAAAAATAACAACTGATCACACGACACTTTTTTTATTTTTTGTCTCTTTCTTTCAACAGATTGCAAATTACTTAAACTTACCAACAATAAGATCCAGAGCACATAAGGAGCGTATTGAAACATTATTCGAATATGAGAAATAATTCATTCTCATGACGGTTATATAGAGCGCCCTACCTTTATATTGTTTGTTTTCTAATTGATCGATCACAATCAATGACAATGTTCTACTAGAAACGATTGTCAAACTCATTTATCAGTCAACTACCTTCAATTATTTCTTTTATAAGGCTATCGCGCATACTTGCTCTTCGTATGCTGTGTTAAAAAATTATTGACCATAATTTCAAGATTTTATATCCTGTTCAAAATAATTAGAGTATTTCGCAAAAAGACCAAAAAGAATTTTCAGATAACGTCGGTATTTTCAATCTTCTAATAGTCATAGAGAGGTAATTCAGGTTTCTGTTTTACCTTACAAAATTTCGGTACAGACTTAATTCGTATAAATTAAAAATAAAATGCAAGCTATACAAATCCATGTTATACATATATTCCATTTTCAAAACAATTACTAACTAATGGATTGTCCGAGAAACTGATTTATGATTCGAAGGAGAAGTTTATGACTACCAAATATTCTTCGTTTTACAGTAGATGGCTATTCGTCCAATAAAGTTAATATCTTACATTCGTCCAAAAATCAAATCTGTATACGTCTATAATGCTAATTAAAATAACGAAAACGAATATTTTACGCAAAAGTAATTTTTTGTCTTCGTGATAGCTCAGCGATTCGAAAGTTCAAGCGGATTCGCGCGTCACCCAGAAAATCATGGCGATTTGTGAATATTCGCAATTACATAACGGCAGGTCCAAACGGGCTTCCGTCCAAAATAGCTGAGTGTATTTTTAACAGAGTAAAATCTTGCATCTTACTTGCTCCCAGCCTCTGCCGCGACTTCTCGGAATTTTAAAAGAAAAAATGCCATTACTATCACCTAGTGACGTAGCTCATGACGCAGCTATCGTTTGTCGACTAGAGCTTTTTCTTACTAGACTTAGAAAAACACCCTAAGTAGCCAAAAGCAAAACAAACTAGTATGAGATATATATTCGGAAAAGGATGCTGGAGGCATATAATTATCCGCAAGACTACACATATGAGCTATCTCTAAAAACAGAGATTATCTAACTGCTGGAGCGTGTAGTTAAATGTGGATCGGATGAAGCAATGCGAATTTAGATTTTGCCAACTGTAATCGAAAGGCATGAAATTTCATCGTGGACTTAAGCGGTTCTTCGTATAACCTCTAATTGGCTGATAGATACCCATTCAGAAAATGTCGAGAGAGCAGAGTGGTGATGTCATTGATGACGTTTTGATACGTCAAAGCACTTTTCTTGGCTATTATACAAACGTGTTGTAAGAGTCTACGCAAGTTCCCTGACTATTCCTCATTGTGAATCAATGCACGGAGCTTTCTTGTATTTTAAGAAAACTCTCATCGTTTCTCGCCATAAAATATACTCTGACTAATCCATACAAATTTTCAAATTCCTTCCATATCATTTCCTTATAAAAAACACACCAAAGAAATTTCTTAATTTTTCCAAAGAAAAAAGCATTCCATTACTCATACACGAGAATTCCAGCAGTATTATTATAAATCTGTAGAATCCACCATAAAGAAATATACTAATCGCAGCAGGAGATTGAGGCAGGTCAGTCGTGAACTTTATATTGTACCAAAAATAATTCCTTATTCAACATGTGGTTCTACGTAGACTCCCTTCTTCAGCCCTTTGTCAATTCTCATATCACATACCAATACGGGGATGATTCCTTTGAACCATGTACTTTCTAAGCCCTGAGTAAAAACATCGACCTGATAATATTTCTCCATAAGGAAAATAGCAAAAGATGGTAGCAACAGTCTCGGCTCTCATGTTTGTATTTGTACGTGGTCAGTCTTCGCGTCTCCGGCTAAGTATAGCCCTAGCCGTATTGGTCTCAGTGGTGCAGAGTGGTAGCGCGGGGGCTTCGGTAACCACTGACTATGGATCCCGAAGAGAAGATCAACTGGTCCAGTCTGTGACCAGCAACGTAGCCTCTCCAAACCACCTTCCGAAGCCGACGTAGTGTTAGGTCCCTTAGCCCTTACTGAGGTGTGTTCGTGTACCCTTCGTGTGAAATTTAATTATTTTTCATTCTTAGGTTGCTCCCCCCTCCCCTCCCCTCCCCACCCCTCCTTTTCGAACCGACCTTTAGATCAGCTCTCGTTCTGGAGTGGCTATCAAGCATGACCAACAACCCTGCCTGATTCAAGTGTCACGATGCTTCGCTACGTCATCGCGTTGATAAATGCTGATGACGATGAGTTACTCCTATGTCAGATGTGGACGCGCCAAAAATACATGTGATTCGCCAAACCGCTACTGGTGTCGTATTACCGGAACGGACGTTGCTTCTTCTTTTGGAATATCCAGGATATCGTGTGTGACAGGACCAATCTTTGTTGAGTGCGCCCTTACAGGATTTTGAGGAATAAAGAGTGTCCAGTAGAATAGGTGGAAGTAGACAGGAAGATAAGAGAACCGTGTAAAGGGAGGAATAGGTCGTATACGAGAATCGTGAAGAAATGACGTAACGAGTTGGGAATGATTATTAGAAAATATCGATTTTTTGTGATAAATTTGAATTTGATTATCGATAAAGTTTATGTGGATTGAAGACTTCATATTTATTTCATAAGCTCTCATATATTTGAGTAATCAATGACTTTTAATGTGAAAATCATTGTGCTTAAGGCTTTTCGAGGTCTCAGCCAAGATCATCGTCATGCGTTGATAACATATGAAATTATTTCTTATAGCTTTGATCGCGCAATCTATCCTATTAATATTTCGAGTATTGCCTAGTGCCTGTTTTATCGATGGATATTTATAAGTGAATGATCTTTCCTTCGTGCAGGAGCTGAGCCAGACTCTCGGAGACGACAAGAGCGTTTCGGAGCACCTGAAGCTTCCGATACAACGCATCAACGACTACCAGCTCCTTCTGAAGGTAAAATCTGTTTGAATATTTTTATTCGATTATATACAGAGTCATTGAGGTGAATCTTATCAGCTGAAATTATTATGTTCGTTTGAATTATCTGATTAGTGTTAGTTTGGTTAGAACCAACTTCAATTATGCACTCGTACTGACGGACTCTGTGTATGGTTCCTTAAGACGTTTCAATGTCCCATAAGATAATTCCAGCATAAAAGTTGCTTATGAAAAGAAAGGTTGTAAAATTACTGGAAAATTTTGAAAAATATTCATAGATGTCTTGAAGCCTTAGTTGCATTTTGGTCAAGATTGAAGTACACATTATTTGGCACAATGCCACAATGTGGTCATAGACAATATGTTATCCAGTATTCCAAGTATTACTCAATACTATGTAATTACCTATACAAACGACATATTGTGCAACTGTTATTCGACTGGTTGGAATTTATCCAAATTGCAAACCCCGTTCGGAACCGCAAGAAGACTATCGTGTTACTTCGGACAGTCATTTTCGCATGAAATGCGTATTCCCGCTGACAATTGTACGAGAATTAAACTTTATGGTTTATGTTTATGTAAATTGAATTATGATAAGCGGTCATTAAAGTGGCATCGAATAGACACGAGCAGAAGTACTATTTGGCGTAAGTATACGATGACTGTCGCAGCTGCTACTTAGGAATTCGAAAATCAACCGAAGGCTATACTATAATCTTGAAAAGCAAGTATTTATGAGTTCTTTTTTTATCGCAGTCGCAAGTCTTTCTACATCGCTAAGCTTGCCGTTCGTAAATTCAAGCCGGATTTCGAGAGGCTCCGACAGAAATACGCTCTAAAAAGTTTTTACAGAATTGCGGCGCCTGTATTAAAAAAAACGATACATAACTTTCAATTTACATATGAAAAGCTTTCACACGCACAATTTTGAATCTGCACGTAGTAAATAGCTCGATGATAATTTCTTGGTATTATCGACAATGACTTTTTCAAAAATGTGTAGAATCCGATTTTTGATCAACTGAAATATTTCGCTTTGATTATTTGTATATAATCTTGAAAGATAGCGGAAGATGGGTCGCGTCTGACCTATATTTCTGTTTAGATTTTATTGCGACCAACAGAAATAGCATGGCGTCCGAGTGCTCTCCGGCTTGCCTTGAAAACAAATCTATGTCAAGTAATTAAGATCGAAGTGATAGGACAGACTCGTGATACTGCAAAAGCGCGATTAAATATTATAACAGAAGGTTCAAAAGATAATTCATAAGCATAACAGACCATAATATTCATGAAACAGCCTGAAACACCTGTTTATGAGAAAAGCGAAGGCAGCATTAAACAAGAACAATGTTTATAATAATTACTCATTTTGTTAATGTAAACTTCACGCTACCTCGAGCATGTTGATCCAACATTGATATTACAAAAAAAAATGTACTATAGCGATTTCAAAGTTAAATTTTTTCTGTGAAATAAAAAAATGTTAAACTTTTTCAATCTTCAGTAGAAAAAGGAATTGGATTTGTATGTCATAAGAATGCGTGAAATTCTGTTATCGATAAAGTCGCTATGTTAATCGGCGCTATGTATTTCTTAAAATAGAAAAGAATATTTTACTTAGAGCCGTCATTGTAAACAAGAAGTTTTTCGTCACCTCCGTTTATACCTTAATGAGACAAATGAACCTTCTGCTCCTTCGGGTTGATGCAGAATGCATCTTAAGACTTATTAATATTTCCGGTACATTGCACGATGCAATGATAAAGATACTGCTGGATGTCCTGTGATGATTGTGGTTGTGAGTCTGCGACATGTACGTTTATGCTGGTGTGAGACCCAGTGGGCGCGGTACGGATTTAGCATGCTAAAAACAGGTCATCTTCGTGGCACCTTATCCTGTCCGACGGTTCTCGAATGCCACAGAAAAACTGAGAATCTTCGCCAGCGAATTCATGAATTCGTAATTTTACCAATCATTAGATACTTAATATGTTTAAGTACGTGGGGAACTGATAACTCCCATGAAACACCCTGTGAACTGGAATTTTTATGTATCCGACTATACTTTGATTAAAATCTGAGTATATGGTTATTAATGTTATCATCGTTTTCAGGAGCTGGTGAAGTATTCGACCCGGCTAGGCGAAAACTGCGACGACCTCCAGAAGGCTCTGGAGTTGATGCTAGGAATCCCCCACAGAGCAACCGACAACAAGTTCATAAGTAACATCGAGGGATATAAAGGAAATATACATAAGCTTGGACGACTTCTCACGCATGTTAGTATTTTTTATGATATTTTGTAAATTTAATATTAGCTGTCATAAATTACGTGAAATTTGAACTCTTGTTACAGGAATGGTTTACCGTCACTGATAAAGACGGCAAAAATAAGGAAAGATACTTATTCCTGTTCAAGGCAAGAATTCTTGTTTGTAAAGTCAGACGCATCTCTGAAGACAGATCGGTTTTCGTTCTAAAGGATATTATTCGAGTACGTATTCTTAAGAGTCTCATAGTTTTCATTTAGTTTTTTTTAATTAACATTG
Source organism: Trachelus iudaicus (assembly GCA_030142595.1). Lineage (NCBI taxonomy): Eukaryota > Metazoa > Arthropoda > Insecta > Hymenoptera > Cephidae > Trachelus > Trachelus iudaicus. The sequence continues at coordinate 138,538 of JARQTH010000535.1, forward strand.
AGGATAGGCTGAAAAATATTACTGATACTTTACGGATTGTGTTAATGTATTGTATTAATATATTTAGCTGCCGGAGGTAGAAGTAAAGGATCACCCAGAGGATCTGCGAACATTTGAATTGCATCATCCAGGTGTTTCGGGTTATCCAATTACTTTGTCAGCTCATAAGGACCCCGTGAAAGCGTACTGGTTAAAGGAAATTCGACAGTACGCGAGCGACCTAGTGGCACTAGCCGAACACGCAGCGGACGATTTACAATTAACGGAAGTTCCAGAACTTAAGGAAGAATCTAAAGTTCAAGATAGACCGCAACCAGTGAAAGTAGAAGAACCTAAACCGGTAGCAGTGAAAGTTGAGACTGTTAAACCGGTGCTACAAAAGGTAGAACCGGTGAAGGCAGAACCATCGAGAGTTGAACCTCCTGAACTAGAACAGCCAAAGCCAGAACCACCAAAGATAGAACCAGCAAAACCAGAACCACCAAAGGTAGAGCCACCAAAACTAGACGCAAGAAAGGTAGAACAAGCAAAACCAGAACCAACAAAGGTACAACAACAAAAGGTAGAACCAACAAAACCAGAAACATCAAAGGTAGACCCACCAAAACCAGACGCAACAAAGGTAGAACAAGCAAAACCAGAACCAATAAAGGTACAACCACAAAAGATAGAACCAACAAAAGCAGAAGCGCCAAAAGTAGAACCATTAATATCAGAAGCACCAAAGGTAGAGCCACCAAAACCAAAAGCACTAAAAGTAGAAGCAGCAAAACCAGAAGCACCAAAGGTAGAAGCAGAAAAATCGGAAACACCAAAGGTAGAGCCATCAAAGACAGTTGTAGCTCCAAAGGCAGAGGATCCTAAAGTAGCTGAGAAGAGAAAAGAGGAAATAAAAACGGTAGAAGTATCAGAAGCAAAAAAAGTCAAAGTTGGCGAAGAAGACGCCGAGATGTCGGGCCGTTATTCATCGAGTCGATACAGCTCCTCCTCTTCGCGAGTCGTAGAGGGTAAGTATCGTCGTAGAATTTTTTAAATACATTCGTAATCCATATTTCATCATTTATAAATCCATCATCCGGCCTTTCTACATACACCTATTAGTCTCGGCTGTTTTAAATGTTGTCACGTCGATGTTGAACGCTACTTATAGTTAAACCTAGATTTCAAGAGACGCAATGTCGCTTTCATCGTGATCAAAATTGTTAAATATTTTAGCTGACTAGTAGTAGAGCTTATGCTTTATATCCACACTAACTCCTGTAGAGTACTCATCAGTGTCAAGCAGTCGTAATGGTATCTCCTCCCATGTGGAGTCATCGGCTGCATCAGCAGCCGCTTCAAGGACCTCTTCATCAACCTATGGTGCTGAACAAATCTCCGAAAGCCAATCCTCTTACACTACTGCTATTGGTGGTTCTGATTCAATTACCGACACGAGGACGGCAAAACTCGCGTTAACAACTAACGAAACCGGAAAACCTGTGTTCTCCAAGACGATCGAGGGTTGTAATGTGGAACGTAAGTGGAATTCATATTATTTCCTACACTGCGTAAATTAGTACCGTGAGTTTATTCAATAGTATTAAAACATATGAATTATATAAATTGTATCAGAATTATAAAGTCATTACTCGAAAAATACTTACACTTTGGAAAAAACTCACTGTACGGTTACTGATGGTTAATATATTTATTTTGATGGTCTTAAGTATTAAGAACTGAGTTGATACACAATAAATATCGATGATAAATTACTATAATTTTTTTTGTATGGTTCGTAATCATTGAAGTAATTTTATGACAGGGTCTTTAAAAACACAGTCGTGAACAACTAGATGCAATGGTACATCAACATCACGTAATACATTTTTATTGTTCTAGCAATTCGAGCAAAAAAGGCTTTGATACACGTAATAGGTAAAGTGATCGTAGCGTGACTCACCCTGCCATCTTCTACGCCTTTTTCTGTACTTTACTTTAAATTGCAGCGTACCGAGTTTTCAGTGTCTCTTGTAGCAGCAGAATTTCAAATGCTTTTAGACGTCTCATTCGTATTTTGATTGTCGGTTAAAACTGCTTCCATGCTTATTACTAGATGTCTACTATCTCTATCTCTCTCATTATACAAAGTCTTATTCAGTTCATACGTGTTTATCAGATTTGACAACTGTCATGCAATCGTTTGGATTAAACGTCTCTTCATAATAATAAGTTGCTGTCAAAAGTAAAATGACTTTTTCCAGTAGTCGAATGATGCTTAATCAAGACAATTCGGTGACAATTGTTGAATTCAACTAGTACGTTGGAACTGGATAGTCTTGTGTATACGCACTCACATACATACATATACATACTGGCAACGATTTTTTTAACAAATTTTTGAAAATCACAAGACTCACGTACTAAAAATGAGATTTTTTATTTTTTAATTTTTTAATATTTTTTTACACAATTTTTTCGTATCTTTGAAATAATTTCAAGCAATTATTTTAACACACAAGTACACAATTCTTCGAATGGAACCCCCACCTCAGCATTTTTAGCCCACCTAGAGGTGTATCCACTAGATCAGTCTGGAAAAAATACTTAAAAATATATTATACATATTACACATAATATGCTTCGTTGTTAACACATCATGGCGATGTATATTTCAAAGTCAATGAAGAACGTTAAATTCATGTAAATTCTTCCTTGTTGCTGGATCTTTGGGAGAAAATAATACATGACGTACCGAATAGCAAACAAACAAGTTTTATACAATATTTCAACGATAAAATTTACGAAACTTTGGAATATATGTTGTATGGAATCAGAGTCATGTAATTCCAGAAGACTTTAAATGTTCGATTTTGCGAATACGATAACAATGATATTTATAACATACAATTTGTATAAAATGTATAACATTTTAAAACACAAACAACGTTTAAACCAAAAATTTAGATTCTCTCTTTCCCAAAACTTTATAAATATATTTTGTTAGAATTGTCATTTAGCCCATCGACATAACTTATGAAAGTATCGATTATCTAATTGACATATCATTTCATTTATGCTCAAATATATATTGTTTAATTGACATAAATTAATTTATTTCCCACAGCTGGAGAAAATGCAAACTTCGAATGCTCTTTGAAATCCGTTGACTCGTCCACTAATATGCAATGGCTGAAGGATAACAAACCCTTGGACGACAAATTGGCGGACAGAGTAGTAACGAGTAGCGATGAAAACTCATTCAAACTCCAAATTCAAAATGTTCTGGAATCTGATTCCGGTATTTATATTGCAAGAGCCGTGAATGGTGATGGTCAAGCAACTTGCACTGCGCAACTAATTGTGCAGGAACGTAAGTAGTTTATAAATGGTATTATAAATTAAGGAAATACATCCAAAAAATAGTTTTTAATTCAAAAATTGTAACAGTAACAGCCGAGGAACGAAAAGCCAGGGCTGAGGCCAACTCTCCCATTTTCCTGGTCCGTCTCAAGGACACAGAACTCCTGGAAAATACTTACCTACGTTTCATGATCAAGGTTAAGGGAGATCCGAACCCTGAATTAAAATTGTAAGTATATAAGTGAGCTCTTACCTTGCAGCTGTAAAACTGTATAATGAAATAACTTATTCTTATGCTTAGCTACAAGGACAATGTCCTTATCGACTCGAAGAACGAACGCATTAAGATCGTCACCGACAAAGCTGAAAAAGGCTTTTACGAACTGGTTATAGCTGATGTGCATAACTGCGATGCTGGAAAATATTCATGCACGGCTATGAATAGATTCGGTGAAGCCTCCTGTGAAGCCACGGTGACGGTCACCGACGAGAAGAGCATCTTTGCCGGACTTCCGGAAGGTCTTTTGGAACCCGGCGAAGAGCCCCAATTCAAGTGGCTCAGAGACGGACAGCCTTTTGATCCTGAAGAGAGGTTCAAGGTGCTGTTCAAAGACAGCGAGGACACCTTGGCTCTGGTCTTCCAACATGTTAAACCGGAAGATGCTGGATTATACACATGCGTCGCACAGACCAGTACCGGAAATATTAGTTGCAGTGCTGAGTTGACTGTTCAAGGTTCTGTAAACCAATTAATGAAGGAGCCAATCAAGCCTAGTCTACAAACAGAGTTCAAACAATCGGAAGTCAGTGCTGGTGGATCGGCAATGCTCGATCTTCAAGTTAAGGGATTCCCGAAACCGGATATCACATGGTCCAAGGATGGACAGGAAATCGTAGCTGGTGGACGAATCAAGTACCTGTGGGAAGATGAAGAGTCTTTATCTTTGGTTATCAAAAATGTTACTGCTCAAGATGCCGGTACTTACATGATCAAGGCTAAGAACGAATTGGGTGAGGACAGTACCCAAATAGAATTAATCGTTAAATCCGCCCCAAAGATCACTAAGAAGATATCCGATATCACGGCCAGTGTGGAGGAAACAATCAAGACCTCGATACAGGTGCAAGGTTCACCTACTCCAGACGTCAAGTTCTACAAAGATGGTCAACTGATCACAGAGTCAGAGAGAATCAAGATCATAAAAGAAGAGAACGACACTTATAATATCGTTATCAAGAGTGCCAAGATCGAGGACTCTGGATCGTACTCGATCGTTGCCAAGAACGAGATCAGTCAGACCTCTGAACACTGGAACGTAAACGTTACATGTGCTCCTAAGATCACAAAGAAATTAGGTGAACCTAAAGTGATCAACGAAGGTGATAGCCTTACTTTAGTCATTGAGGTCGACGCTGATCCTGAACCAACTGTCACCTGGTTTAAGGATACCGAAGTAATCGTAGAAGATGATCATATCAAGATCGTTCAGGACGGTCAAAAATATATGCTGAAGATCACCGGAGCCGTTAGTACTGATGCGTCAACTTATAAAGCCGAAGTGAAGAACAAGTATGGCACCAGTGTGGACGAAACTAAGGTCAAAGTTCGCAGTGCTCCACGTTTCAAGACCAAACTAAAAGACATAACTGCTAATGAAGGAGAATTGAACATTGAATTCGTAGTAGAAATCGAAGGATTTCCGAGACCCAATGTCCAGTGGTTCCTGGGGGACGTGGAGATCACAGAAACTCGCAAAGAATATACGCGCATTGAAGAGGGCGATAATTACAAACTAATCATTAAAGAAGTTAAAACTGAATTATCTGGCAAATATACTTGTAAGGTGAAAAATGAATTTGGTGAGAGTGAAAGTAGTTCCTCGTTTACGGTAAACTCGAAGCCCAAGATCGTGAAGAAGTTGACGGACCAAAAAGTCAAGGAGGGTGAAACGCTCCAGTTGAAGGTTGAAATATCTGGCACACCGGAACCGGAAGTGAAATGGTTCAAGGATGGACAGGAGGTGTCAGCTGACGCTAAAATCAAGATCACCAGGGATTCTCAACGTAGAGAAAGCTACGACCTTACCCTTAATCTTGTCAAAGGATCTGATGGTGGTGTCTATGAGGTTCGTGCCGAGAACGAGATGGGTTCCGTGAGCAGCAAGAGCAAGGTCACCGTACTCAGTAAGAATAATTACTTCTTATCAAAGATTTACCGTTATCTATCCAGGTCTGTATGATCCACTGGTAATTGACGTTTGACGGAATAAATCTATTAAGTTTTCCTGTAAGAAGCAAGACATTCTATATTGCCTAACAAATATGTGTCAAATACAAAAACTTAGCTGTAGCGCAAGTTGAGTACGGTGAACGACGTTTACCAGTGGAATCCATATCAGAAGGGCCTAACTTGCATAAGAATCTTTTTCCGGCAACCAACGATGGTAAAGCATCGTTTTTTAATCAGCGGCCAGTAAGTACAGAAGTAAAAGACGCCCTTTTTCTATTGCTTTCCACAAAGCCTAGACCCATCTCAAAGATTTACAGACAGTCGCCATGTATTTTCATTTTGACTGCTGGTGTTCACCAACTATTGAAATTCTTTTTCTGAAAGCTTCTACATCCTGACTTAAAGCTTCACATACACATATACATAAAAAATGGCAATGATACGTTTGATCAGTTTGATTTTTTTTTTCTTTTTGTTTTACCACATTACAACATGTCTCACCTTTTTCCTTTTTGCGTTATTTACTGTGTGGCCTTTTTTATATATAAAAAATGTCATACGCCAACGTTATCTTAATTATCATTAGTTTCGTCACCTGTCAGGCCTTATTTTATGTTATCCATTAATTCGTGTTACTAGTTATACATGTATCTTACTTGATGTTACGTCATTAGTTCATCCATCATGTTTTTCACATGGCCCACCCATATAGTAACTAGAATCCCATAGGTAGCATGTATAAAAGAAAACAAGCCCATTAGACGACTTGTACTTCCTCAGCAAAGACCGAAGAGATTGTCGAGGAAAAGAAAGAACTGAAGAAGGAAACAGCTGAAAGTATAGAGATAGACGAGGATGAGATAACACCGAAGAAGATGACCAAGATGGATGCAGGACCAGAGAGCCAGCACGCCGAAGAATCAGAATCCGAAGGTAAAGAGATCCTAAAAAACGATTCGGCAAGATCGACAGTATTACGAATGCATGAAAACCATGAGCAGCTGGTACGTTCGTACTGAACGAGAGCGTAAATAGAAATGCGAAGGTGTATCAGTTGCAATCCGTGATTAAAAACAATAAAACCAAAAAAAATAATGCTGTAAATAAAATAGCTGACGCGCGTGTGAATTAAGTGAAAAAACGGTAAAACGACCTGCATCCGCAAACTGATAAATGCAAAATAAATTTAACCCGATTATATCGGCAAGCCGTGAATGAGGAAAATATTCAAATCAAATGGCTAACACACAGTAGAGTAGCGTAGAGGTAGTTTTAGCCGATGATTAATATACATTCAGGTCGGATCTCACTGGAGAAACAAAGCATCCAAATAACTCGAGGTGAAGGAGACACGATTACCATCTCCGTGGCTTCCACGACCACCCACGAAGCTGTGCTTTCAGGTAATAGCGTACGGATTGAACACACTAAACATCATATACTTACTCACAAAGAATAACACAGCATCCTGACATAATCCATAATTCAAATTTCTCGTATCAAATAATATATAAATACAAAGATTCCTGGAATATGATTATTCTTGTGAATTATGGAATCGTCATGATCCGTATGATAAAAATGTTGATACACAATATACATATACACAATCGCTGTTACACTACGCAAGCTCTGTCTAACAGCTATTTAACCAGGACACGTGTTCTTTCCTGCGATGTACAGACGCTTCCTATTCTTCTACTTCTTAAATTTCTTTTACTACCACTTCTACTTCTTATTCCTGTCTACGTGTATGGATCTACTGCGAAGTCGATCGATCATTCTCTATAGTCGCGTGTGCCATGTCTTTTGAGGATTGCATTGCCTGTTAGATTATAGTAGTCAGGTTGTGTACTAGACTGGGATTGTGATAGGCAGAACCTTCACAGGTCCTGACGAGAGGCACTCTATTAGCAAGATGACAACAACTAAGGTCGAATGCCAGGAGCTGAGCTCCGAAGGACCTCAGGTAGAAGAGATCGGCTCGTACAGTTACACGATACAAGACGATAACAGTCAGAGAGCACAAAACGGTGTATTGATCGAGGAATTCTCTGAGGGTGAAGAAAATCGTGGAAGACTCACTGTCAATCGTGGGGTCTCCATCGTTTCCGTTTCCGATGATGAGTCCACTCTCAAAGGAATATCCCGTGACGTAAGCGCAGATGACATCAACAACGCTGATCTTTGGGAGGCGCAAAAACTTATCAATGGATCCTACGAAGAATCCTTCACTGCTAAGATCATTGAAGAACGAGTGATGGACGACCTCAGGCCTCAGAGGGCTATGAGACTTACCGAGACCATCATCGAGGAACGCTCCATCGAGGAATCTCTTGCTGAGAAACAACCGGAAGTTAGTGAAGTCTCGCAGCCTCAGACACCTATTTCGGAGATGAGCAAGCTCTCGAGGCAAAGCTCAAAATTAGAACGATTAGACTCCAGCGAGCCGATCATACCGATCCAGAAAGAAGTATCGACGGAAAACGTACAGAAGGGGCTCAAAGAGGTGGACGAAGAAATTGATGATGAAATGGAGGCACTCTTGAATCGCGTTAGACAACAGCGCAGTGTCCTTGGTGATATCCTGAATAAGGAAGGCGAGAGAAGAAAATCAGGTAAGGTCAGGGAATAGGTACTGGTGGTAATAGAAATCACCTTGAGGTATTAAAAAAAATCTTCCGACCATAACGAGGAAAAGACAGTAGAGACTACTAAATGATTATGACGTTAATTGAACTTTAATAAATGTATATAATAATGTTGTACCTTTGTGAAACTGTTTGAGAGGTATTGTCGCGCAACAATGTGCTATTCGTAAAAATCACGTATAACTGATTTTTTTAGCATTTTTGTAACGTAGTGGTTTTTTTAAATATTATCAAATGTCCTGTCATTATACTCTGACATAGCCGTTTCATCTGTCATCCATTTCGTCCTCCGCATGACACGTGTAATAGGTTGTTTATGGGATTCTATGATTGTTCATCTTGTGATTTATACGTATAGAAAGAATTATTAAGATTAATTATAGTTTAAGGAATGGCAAGAGAATTTAATTATGTGCTTTATATCCTGATTCACTCATCTACGTACAAAAGCTTTTGATCCGTGTCATGCATGATGCTAAGCATTTTCAGAATCGCGAGTATTTATTGCACTGAATACTGTATTTCATCAAGAAAGATGCCTCGCTTGCTTCTTTGACTCCATTGGTAGTATTTCAGTGCGCTGCTGAAAATGCAAATCAATGTGTATTGCAGAGCACAGAGATATACCGCGAATTACGCATTATCACGCTTATTATATAAAATAAAATGCGAATGGCTTGCATGTTACACGAAGTTGGTCAATCACCCTGGAAGTTCATTCAATTTTGCAGAAAGGTAAGTAGCTGGCTAATGTTGTTGTATGTACATGAAGAAAAACGAAATCAATGGAAAGATAAAGTGCAAGATCATCGAGCATATATAGACTCGTTGATTTGATTTGTTGTAAATAGCATGTAAAAATGATTATCCTGCGCTTTTAATGAAGATCATCAAGAAATTTGACTGATTAACTGTACAAGCTTTTTTTTATAAAATTATATAAATTGCTTTAATTTTCCACAAATAATCTTTTGTTCACTCAGCATCGCCAGAAATCGTGAGCTCCGATCTTGAAGATCGAATGATCTACCAGGCGCAGAGTACCACATTCGAGATCAAAGCGACTGGTCAACCAAAACCTGAAGCCAAATGGTTTAAGGATGGAAAGCCCATTAAGAATACAGATCGTCTCAAGATCACTCACAACGGAGATTTCTTCCAGTTGGCTATTGCCAACGCTCAGGTGGATGACTCCGGTATTTACAAGTGCATCCTGAGTAACAAGCTGGGTCAGAAAGTTCTCGAGGCGAACCTGACTGTGGCTTCTGCTTCGGAGTACAGAAAACCAAGATTCGTCAAAGGTCTAGAGGATGCCAATATCGTTAGGAATGAACCAGTTGAACTTAAGGCAGTCATCACTGCCGATCCTATTCCTGAGGTTGCTTGGTATGACATTGAAAAAGTGTCTTTAGCTGAGTAAAAATAACGTTTCGATTTCAATATTATTCTGCATTATAAAGGTATCATAATGGCGAGGAGATTCCTGTTGACGACGCAAGAATCAAATTGAAGCTGGAAGCTAAACCAATTGAAGATGGATTGAATGAGTGTACTCTGACACTTGCTATACCACAAAGTGATGTTGCTGATATTGGAGAATATATTCTTAAGGCGAAGAATAAGTGGGGTGAAGACGAAGCTAGTGTAAGTCATTAAAAAGTATCTTGAGGCATATTTATGTACATGAAGTTGTTATTTTTTATATAAATTTACAGGCCCGCTTGGATCTTTTGATACGGCCCGAGATTGAAGAATTTAGCGATATAAGTGCTGCACCACAAGAATTAACTCAATGGGAAGTTGTAGTCAAAGCCAATCCAAAGCCGATCATCATGTGGGAAAAAGATGGGAAGAATCTTAAGAATGACAGTCGTTTTGAGTCAGTAGAGGATGCTAAGAACAACAAATACAAATTGATCATTAAAGACGTCAGACTGGATGACGTCGGTACTTATAAAATCACAGCGTCTAATACTGAGGGTGCAACCAGTGCTCAAGCCCAACTTAAAATACATTGTTAGTGACTTTTCTTAATTTTCCACATATAAAATAGCCTCAGTAAATATCTAATTATTTATTTCCTTAATTTTAGCGGAAGCACCGACCTTCGTCAAAGGTTTGACTGACCAAACAGTAAAGGATAGAGAAGATGTTGAACTGAAAGTCCGTGTGAACGGACTTCCTAAACCTGACATCAAGTGGCTTAAAAATGGCGTGGAGATCACCAATTCGGAACACTACGTTATTGAGACCTTTGTAGAAGGCCAGGTCGTTAGCAGTCTTACTATAAAGAATTTCACATCTGATGATGTCGCTAAGATAACCTGCGTAGCTAGCAACATGTCTGGCAAAGTTGAGACTTCCGGTAAATTAAACATGATACGTGCAGCGCCATCATTTAGTCGAGCACTACCTAGATCGGCTGATGTTGATGAGGGTGAACCACTGGAGCTTAAAGCCAAACTGGATGGCAGTCCAATACCAAGTGTGAAATGGTTCAAGGATGGAGAAGAAATCAAACCTGATGCTCGTGTGAAGATAGAAGCTCTTCCTGATGGCACTGTTAAACTTGTCATCGATAAAGTCAAACCAACTGATTCTGGAGCTTACAAGCTCGTTGCTTCAAATCCAAATGGAGAAAATTCAGCACTTTGCGCAGTAGCCGTTACACGTAAGTCTTTCAGTGATAAAACGTTGATAAAGAATTACAGATAGGATATCTAATAATTGTAAAATGGTTTCATGATTTATTTCTACAGCCGAACCAAGAAGACCGTCTTTCTCAAAATCATTAGAAGATGCAAAGGCTGTCGTTGGTCAGCCATTAAAACTGGAAGCTCAAGTAGTAGCTTTTCCAAATCCTCAAATCCAATGGTTCAAGGATGGTGTACCGATAAGACCCACTAAAGAAATAAACTTTGTCAACGAGCCAAATGGTTTGATTGGATTATCTATAGACAAAGTTCGTCCGGAAGATGCTGGTACCTATTCTCTGGTAGTGTCCAACAAACTTGGACAGATCACGGGTAAAGCGAAAGTCGAAGTGGAAGAGAAAGAACGCAGACCTGCTTTCCTGACGACTTTGCAGCCTTTGACGGTAGTTGAAGGATTCCCAGCTAAGATGGAAGTGAAAACCATTGGTAAACCAGCGCCTGCAATTAAGTGGACGCACAATGGAGTAGAGGTTTGTAATAAAAAAAAAGAAAATAAAAATATTTTGAATAATAACAATTAAATTGTGCATATTTAGGTTGTGCCAGATGGCGAGCACGTAAAAATCGTTGATCAACCCGATGGAAATCACGCACTCATCATCGACAAAGTTAAACCAGAAGATGCTGGAGAATACGAGGTGGTTGCCACTAACTCTCAGGGAACATCAGCAAGCAAGGGCAACCTGGAAGTAGCCGGAAAAGGACAATCGAATGCACCACAAGAAAAAGCAGGCTTCTTAAGCCCAATGCGCGACGTATCCGTCGAAGAAGGTCAACCTTTGACTCTTATTGCACCGTTCATTGGAAATCCTATTCCGGATGTCAGCTGGACAAAGGACGGTCAAGCGTTGGCACCGTCTGAGAGAATAATGATGACCTGCGACGGAAAGAAGGTCGGTCTAGAAATTAATCCAAGTGAACCAAATGATGCTGGAGTATATCGTTGCCGTTTGGTTAATCCTCTTGGCGAGGATACAACAAGTGCGAATGCAACCGTGAGAAAGGTCTTCCAACCTCCTAGTTTCACCCAAAAATTCTCTGATCTTCAACAACTTCCTACCTTTGACGCCAAATTCCCAGCTCGAATTAATGGTATACCTAGACCAGATGTCATATGGTACTTTAACAATGAGCCTATTCTTGGCGATTCAGACAAGTACAAGATCAAGAGAGACGGCGATGCTCATTGTCTGTACGTAAAAGATTGTACACCTGCTGATTCTGGACGATACAAGTGTAGAGCTATTAATAAGGACGGTGAAGCTGAATGCGAAGCCAACTTGGACGTTGTTGATAAAATGTAAGGACCAAATAAGTTTGGATTTTTGTGTGGTACAAATTTCAAATTATACAAGTTTCTTTAAAACCTACCAAAACTTTTAGTGAGAAGAAAGAAAAAGCCGAACCTCCATCATTCTTAAAGAGAATTGGAGACTGTGAAGTCTTCAAAGCGATGACTGCCAAATTTACTGCCTGCGTCACTGGTTACCCTGATCCAGAATTTGAATGGTTCCGCAATGGTGAAAAAATATGGCCCTCTGAACGCATTCGTATGGACAATGAGGGTAATGGATTACTTAGACTAACCATAGCAGGTGTGGATGAGGGTGATGTCGGAAAGTATAGTCTAAGAATATTCAATCCGCACGGAGAAGACACCTGTCACGCTGAGATGACTTATGACAGTAAGTATTATACTTCGCTACAATACAATAACGCACTGACACTAATACGTATCAATTCTTATACAGCGTTTGAACCACGTGCCAAGAGACCATTAGCAGATCAGTATACAGACTTTGATAAATTCCGCAAATCCGGATCTCCTCTGCCTTTAGCAGACAGACCGATAATCAGTCGTATGATGGATAGACACCTAACATTATCATGGAAACCATCAATTCCAATTGGGCCACGAGTTCCTGTCACGTACCAAGTAGAAATGTGTGAACTACCTGATGGTGATTGGTTCACAGCACGTTCCGGTATAAGAAGCTGCGTCTGCGATATCCGGAATCTGGAACCCTTCCGCGATTACAAATTCCGTATTCGCGTAGAGAATAAATATGGAATAAGCGATCCTTCTCCATTCGCACAAACATACCGAGCTAAATTGGAACCAGATCCACCTAAATTCTTCCCCTATTTGCCACCCGGTATAGATTTCCGCCCTGAGACCAGTCCTTACTTCCCTAAGGACTTTGATATTGAGAGACCACCCCATGATGGTTACGCACAACCACCAAGATTCCTCAGACAAGAACATGATACGCAGTATGGTGTGAAAAATCATAATTGTAATTTATTCTGGTTTGTCTACGGCTATCCAAAACCGAAAATGACTTATTACTTTAATGACGAGTTAATCGAATCTGGAGGTCGTTATGATCAAAGCTATACACGCAATGGACAGGCAACTCTATTCATCAATAGAATGCTGGATAGAGACGTTGGCATTTATGAAGCTGTTGCGAGAAACGAACATGGAGAGGCTAGACAAAGAGTGCGTTTGGAAATTGCTGAATATCCAACCTTCATTCAACGTCCTGATGAAACTGTCATCATGATTAGAAAATCTGGAAAAATTGAAGCTCGAGTCACTGGAGTGCCTTATCCAGAACTTAAATGGTACAAAGATTGGAAACCACTTGCTGCTTCCTCGAGAATTAAGGTATGCAATAAATATTAATATTTGTAACGTAATTTTGTATTTATATTACTGTTCCAGATCTGTATTTAATACTTATATATTTTTTAGATTCAATTTATTGAACCCGATACGTCTATACTCACCATTAACGATGCCATCTCCAAGGATGAGGGTCTTTATTCGCTGAGTGCTGGAAATGTGGCTGGTTCTGTCTCTAGCTCCGCTATGGTTCACATAGAAGAGAATGAGCAAGAATATGGTTACAGAACGTATACAAAGAAACGTGATATCAAAGCGCGTACTAAACCAATCAATGATCTGTATGACTTGGGAGATGAGTTAGGACGTGGAACACAAGGAGTCACTTACCATGCCGCGGAGAGATCAACTGGAAGAAATTATGCTGCTAAAGTTATGCACGGTCGTGGAGAACTTAGGCCATTTATGTACAATGAGATGGACATTATGAGTAGTCTGAATCATCGAAAACTCCTGCGTCTGCACGATGCCTATGAGACTGACAGGTCTTTGACTCTTATTACTGAATTGTATCCTTTGCAATTTATTCTATGAACTCTTTTATGAGAATAGTCGATGTTTAACAAACTGATACCGATTGAAGAACACCTGTAGATCCTTAACCATTTAAATTCAGAGCTGCTGGAGGTGAACTTGTAGACAACCTTACAAAACAGCCCCATTATACAGAAGGTGAAATTGCAGGGTACATAAGACAACTTCTATGGGGTCTAGATTATATGCATGGAAATAGCTATGCCCACCTTGGACTCACTGTAAATCTATTAAAATTATTATAACTCTTCAATACTTTAATTCCGCAGTTATGTACAAAGATGAATACTTTTAGCTGGGCGATCTTCTAATTTCACATCCTGGCGGAGATGATTTGAAAATCGGTGACTTTGGCCTCGCCAGAAGGATTTCATATGGCAAAATGATGAACTTGTTTTACGGAATGCCGGAATACGTGGCTCCGGAAGTAGCCAACAACGAGGGTGTTGGATGTGGCGCAGATATGTGGTCCGTTGGTATCATTACCTACATCCTCCTCTCGGGTATCTCGCCATTTAGAGGGATTAATGATCGCGAGACGTTAACCAGAATCAAAGAAGGAAAGTGGGAATTCGATGATCGCTGGTCAAATATCTCCAAAGACGCTAAAGACTTCATCAAGAATCTTCTGGTCTATCACGCCGACGGTAGAATGGACGTGAAGGCAGCCCTACGTCATCCATGGCTGAATTATGCAGACAAAACGTTCAACGACCCTTACAAAATACCATCAGAAAACTTGAACAATTATTACAAACTTTATCGGTAAGCATTTTGAAAGGTTGTGCATATATTTAGAACAGACGCAGCAGATCTATGTACGTTTGTAAATGATCATAATGAGGGTGGGGTAAAATGAATCGTGTCACGAGTAACAGAAATAGATGGTGATTACGTTGCTGGCCATTAGTTATTTCGAGGAGCTGCCACGTTAACGAGCCTCGTTAAAATCTTGGACAAGACTATCTACTTGACAACGTCAACGTCAAATCAAACTCAACATGATTCTTAATGGGATTCTCGACATTATATGGGGCGCTCTTGGAATCCTGATATGTTGTTCATATGTTTCGTAAGCTGTTGATTATGTTATGCATTTTCTAAATAATAATAATTATTCTCTCTGCTTTTAGGGATTGGTACACCAATGCTTCATGTCGCACATGGTACCGCAGGCGCAGGTTAAGTGGAGCCTTCGAGCATCCTTCGAAGATGGTTTATCCACCAGGACAAAGATACACTCCGGAACCAAGCCCAGAGAGAAGCTTCAGCCCCAGAGCTAAGCCTATTCCAAAATCTTGGGAAAATCGTGTGCCCTCGAGAGAGCCAATCGACACGGAAATTGGTGTGATCAAGAACGAGAGCCAGTTAGTAATTTTAATTCATCTCGTTATGGAGAAGCAAATTATGCCCTTTGATAATAGAAAAAAGTATCTAATCTCATCGAATCAACTTTGTCCATAGCTATCAATATGGACCTGATACGTATCTTCTACAACTTCGTGATACCGATTTCCCTGTACGTCTACGTGAATACATGAAGGTTGCTTATAATCGTGGACCAGGATTTTCCCGTACAATTACAGATGACAACAGTTATGATTGGAGGGTAAGTTATGATTTATTCATGTAAAATGAGTCAAAATATGTTATACTAATTCGTTTATTCTTTATAGACACCTATTATTCGCGAGCGTCGTCGATTTACTGACGTTATGGATGAAGAAATTGATGACGAACGCAAGGCAAGGATCAACAAGTACGGATCAGCTGATACATACACGCTAAGACGTTTACGTCATGAATTGGGTACAAGATTGGATAGTTATGCCGAAGCTGAAGCTATCATGGAGACTAAAAAAGATGGACACTTACCGTTCTTCCGTGAAAAACCCCAAATTTTGCCAATTGAGGAAAACAAACCAGCCCAGCTGGCCTGTCTTGCTGTAGGCAATCCCAAACCATCTATTCAGTGGTTCAAGAACGATCTGGTAATACAAGAAGGTAACAGAATCAAAGTTACTGAAGACGATGAAGGTAGATCTATTCTGCGCTTCAATCCTGCTAGACAACACGACGTGGGAATATACAAAGTCGTTGCCAGGAACAAAGTTGGACAAACTGTAGCTAGAACTAGAGTCTTACTAGCTACTGTACCTTCAGCTCCAGACTCACCTGAGGTATAAGAGAAGCAATAAATCTACGATATTTAATTTAACATACGTATAAATATTGTCTGAAAAGATCCAAGTAGACATAAATGTGTTACTTTTTTCTAACAGGTCACTGAAGTCTCAGACACTGAAGTACTATTACGTTGGAAGCAGCCAAAGGATGATGGCAACTCTGCAGTGCTGTGCTATAATCTTCAGTACAAGGAAGGCGATTCAATCGAATGGGTAGACGTTGCCAGTAACATAGATCATGAATTTTACGTAGTCAGAGATCTTAAACCAGACACCAGCTACAACTTCCGTCTAGCAGCCAGAAATCGTATAGGGTGGAGCGAGAAAGGAATTCCAACGAAACTGATTAAAACAAAGGATCAAGGTGCGCAGAAGGTGCAAGTAACACGTGCAATGAAGCACCTTCAACAGTTAACAGAATCTGGCCAAGAGATTGAAGTCGAAGAAGCTAAATCTCACATAAATTATTCGCTCGAAGATACACCAATTGAATGGTCAACCGAAAGTCAACTAACCGACAAGTACAGCTTCATCTCAGAACTATCGCGCGGTCAGTTCTCCGTCGTTGTCAAGGGTGTTGAGAAGTCCACGGACAGAGTAATCGTAGCCAAGATCCTAGAACTACGTCCAGAAATCGAAGAACAGGTGAATAAAGAATACGAGTCACTGAGGTCTCTAAGACACGAAAGAATAGCCGTCCTGGAGGCAGCTTACAAGATACCTGGATCATCGGTAGCAGTATTCATTCAAGAGAGGCTCCAGGGTGCTAACGTCCTGACCTATCTCTCGAGTAGACACGAGTATACAGAAAACTGCGTGGCTACTATCGTTACACAGATTTTAGATGCACTGCAGTACCTGCACTGGCGGGGTTTCTGCCACTTGGACATCCAACCAGACAATGTCGTCATGGCCTCCGTAAGATCTGTGCAAGTTAAATTGGTAGACTTGGGTTCGGCGCGCAAGGTAACCAAACTGGGTACCACTGTATCACAATTGGGACACCCTGAGTATAGGGCTCCTGAAGTGTTGAACGAGGAACCAGCATATCCACAAACGGACATTTGGATGGTTGGGGTGTTGACCTATGTGCTACTCTCAGGAATATCACCCTTCCGTGGAAAAGAAGCTGAGGAAACCAGACAAAATATTTCATTTGTTAGATACAGATTCGAATATCTTTACAAGGAATTAAGTCAGGAGGCTACAAGATTCCTTATGCACGTATTCAAGCGTATGCCTAGGTGCGTATGACATTTATATTTGTGAACTTAATCATATTAGGATTTTTGTTATGTTAATATTTATTTTTACAGCAAAAGGCCTAGTGCTGAAGAATGTCATGAAAATAGGTGGCTATTACCGACGGAGTTTATGATAAAGAAACGTGAGAGAGCAGTATTCCTTGGCAATAGACTCAAGGAATACAACGAAGAATATCATCAAGAGAAACAAAAATTGGCTTCAAACAGTGACAGTTTAGCAGAGGCGTTTGGCTCTGCGCGACAGCTAATCAGATCAAATAGCATACAAGATGAACTGTTCACCACCTTCTAACTTCTAAGATAAACTATGATTTTCCAAATACGTATTTATTTATTTAATTGTTTATAATTCACAGACAAGTCTAGTCAATCCCAAAGAGCTAAGGGACACAGAGAAGAGCATATGCTGAAAGTTGAGATTTTCCTTGTTTTTTTCTTTTTGTTATTATTTATTTGTTATAACTTGTAATTACGGTCGCCGTTATAATTGCCATGTAAACCCTATTCTATACGTAGATTCCGTACACGCAGACATTTTGATTTTTGGTCCGGGATACGTTTATGTGGTTATACCGCCCCATTAATTGTAAGATGAAGATGAAATATTATTTACGTTCTGAACAATCGAATTGCGAACGAAACTCTAATAAATTGTACAAAAGTAGCAATCACGTACGAACTATATTATAAATTACGGACTAATAAAAATCCTGTCATAAAACACCTGTGTTGTGATATTTTTTTGAAACAAGTGAATTATATCCTAAAAGGATATCACTTTTCCGTTGTGATTTTATATATCCTTTAGCCCTAAAAAAATAGCGCTTCTTCGCTTACATCAGTTTTATAGTTACAATCGATATAAAATTGAAATTTAGAGAACTATTGGTAAAACGACATTTTTGTAAAATATAATCCATAGAAAATGATACCACAATTTAGTATTGACTTGTAGCATTTTCAGAAATATTCAGCGAATATTATCACAGATTATATGAATGGAATTAAAGCATAAGAAAAAAAATGGTGAGAAAATTCATAGTAGGGACAACCTTTTTGAACGGATATGACACTGAAGGATTTTATGGTAAAATTAGAAATAGGTATTAATTATTATTAGAACGCACGTTTTTATGATACCATAATTTATTCGTTCATTCGAACAGACCTAAAGTAAAGAGAACATAGGAAAAACTACCTTACAATATTATAGAAAAATGCATTACAAACACAACAGAGTAAAAACGTATTTGAATTAACATTAACAGTTTTATCGCAGCTG
This sequence comes from Trachelus iudaicus, assembly GCA_030142595.1. NCBI lineage: Eukaryota > Metazoa > Arthropoda > Insecta > Hymenoptera > Cephidae > Trachelus > Trachelus iudaicus. The sequence continues at coordinate 157,431 of JARQTH010000535.1, forward strand.
TCACGATAATTAGGATCAATTTACTCACTAGCGATACATTATTATACACTATAATAAACAAAAATTGGTTATATCTTTTTGTCAATAACTACGCGTATTTGTGCACTGGATTATTCTCGCATTAATATGTGAAATTGTGACTCAAGTCATAATTTCTTACATCAAATTGGAAGGACACTGTGATCGGTAGCGTAGCTGAAGAAATTTCAATGAAAAGAACAATTTTTTTTTTAGTAAAATAGAAGAAAATATATTTTTCCGCAACAAATTTATATCAATAAAAATGTCCGCTTGTCTTCGATAAATAAGCATAAAATCCTCGAGAAATTATTGATTGTTCAGAATATCCCTTGAAAATATCATCGCACGTGTTCCATATCGCATTGTCTTGCGTCACGGATAAATCGTAGAAAATATAAAAGCTATCGACGCTTTATAAGAAAAAGAAATACTATCAGTCTGATATATAGGCACAATTATTGTTAGTTACTTTTTATCGCACACCTTCAGGATTTTTCTTTGACTGAAGAAACTTTTTTCATATATTCAAAATGGTCTTAGAATCAGCTCGTGATAATAAATCATTGTATGTAGCGACGTATCACATCAATATTAAAAAATCGCTGAAGCATTATTATGTCGGTTCACAAATGAGCAAGATGGTCTTTATTTTTTGCTTCAGTACATATTTTCCTACTTGGAAGTTTCCTTAAAAAATTCTGAGGATTCTTTTCTTCAACATCAACTAACACATTTTCAAATATAAAGCGTGCTAGCGAGTAAGATAGACAATGGCGGATGACAGGCTATAAGAATTATTATTCATCAAATATGATAAAAGGGTAGGATTCTCTTTACGTAGGTTTAGGAAACTTGTCTTTACCAGAAGCTTTTAGTTTCTGATGATACATTAAATATGCGGACACCTGCTGGCGACGATTCCGGTTCAACATTCGCTCTCTGAATAATGATGCTGCAACTTTTTTCTGATTTTTCTTAATCTTTTCAAGGCTGGCAACTTGAAATTGTGTTGTACCACCGGATGAGCTTAATGGAATAAAAGTTTCTTTCGTCTCTATGTGGCAATTTGATGTTTTACTAGGGCTGAACATTGATCTTGACGGCAATATTTTTTCTTCCTTCTTCGAGATCTTTCTTCTCTTTTGTGGCCTTGTTGGAACATCTGATATGTTTTCAATTACATCATCTGGAAGTCTCTTTAGACTCTGTTTAGCTGGGTAAACTTTTTCCAGTTTTTCTAATTCTTCAACTTTCATATGTTGATCGTGTTCAACCTTTTTGTTGTGCTTCATATTCTTCTTTTTCTTAGCTTCTTTTCCAGCTTTTACGCTTTCAGCAACATTCTTCATTTCTAATACTGCTGCTTGACGAGCTCTTGCAAATCCTATGCTTTCTGGTGCATCGCTGGCATCGGATGAAGAATCGACAGTGGAATCTTTTTTCTGGGTTTCTATCTCTTGAGAACTTAGGACTTGTATTTGTTTTTTGGTTCGTTTCTTTGACGTGGATTCCTCGACAACTATTTTGTCTACTTTTTTCAGCTTCAACTTTGCTGCCACTTCCAGTTGCGCGGACTCCGTAGCTTCTTTTAATTTTCGTTTTCGCTCCTTCTTGCTCTTATGAACGAGTGATTCTTCACTTTCGTTTGCCGAAATCGCTTCGGGAAGATTCTTATTTTTCTTTTTTTTCTTTTGTTTCTTATTGGATTTTTGCACTGATGCGACACCCTCTTCATCAACCGATTCGCAAGTTTCGATATTTTCTAAAGCTTCGTTAGGCAAGCTCTCTTGTTCAATTTCCTGGCTTACTTCAGGCTTTTGCTTTTTCTTATTTGATTTCTTTTTTAACTTAACACTCTCTTCTGCAACTTTACTTCTTTTAGTACTCTGTGAATCATCATTGGTTGTGTTGTTCACTGTTTCAACGTTCTGCTTTTCATTATACTGCTTTGGTTCGGAAGAGTCTTCAGTTTCTGCTTGCTCGAGGCTTGATGTTCGCGATAACTTTTTCGCCAATTTCTTTCTTTCTTTGCGGAGAGCACTCCTATTTTTATTACTATTAATTCGTTTTTCAGTGACAATTTCCTCCTTGATTTCTTCGTCTTTCTCTACTATCGCCATTTCCTGTATTTGACTTCCTTTCCGCTTTTCTAGATCAATATCCAATACATCTTCCGCTTCATCCATAGCTTCTTCTGCATTTGATTTTTTACTGTCCACCTCAGTACCCTCTTTACCTTCCATGCTGACCAAGCTTCTTCTTTGTTGAACCATTGACTTTCGTTTCAATTTTCGTAATTTCTCATCGCCAACATCCGCTGGTAAGCTTTCATTTAGCTTTTGTTTCTTCAAATACTTCGTTAAAGGAGTCTCACTGTTTGGAGTAGCCATTGATTTATTTAACGTATCTACCTTTAACGATTTTTTTCTTGAAAGATTTGTCGCTTCTGTAATATCGGGTGGATCTATAGGCAAACTTTGCTGCAAGGCCTTTAGTGTTTTAAATGATGGCGTTTCCTTTTTCTTGGAATTACTTGCAGTTTTAGTGGGTGTTTTGACATCAGCTAAAGTTTGGGCACTTAGGGATTTCTTCTTAGCAAGTCCAACCTCTGTAGCAACTATGTCCAGCAACGAGTCATTCGGGATGAGTTGATTAGTTCTCTTCTCGCTAGTCTTCTCTTTAGCAGAAGTTGATATCGGCGTACTACATTCCATTGATGAAAGAGATTTACGTTGTTTCTTCGTTAAACTCTTCCTTGATTGTTCTAAATCAATTTTGGACTCTATGATTTCTTCGGGTTCGTCTAAAGTTTTGTTCTTGTTCAATGATTTTGAAATATTTTTACCCGTAGACAAACGAGATTTTGAGACCTGCTCGATTTCAGCTTCAGAATCTTCTTCCTGATCTTTATCAACATCCTCCGACTTTGTATTATCATCGTCGTTTTCTGAGTCGACTGGTAATGAAATTCTGTTATACTTTTTCTTATTTTGCTCATTACTGGATTCTTCTAACATGTCTTCTTCTTCATTTATGGAATCTTCATCTGTTTCTTCTTCCATATCCTCCTCATCTTCAACAATCTCATCATCACCCACTACAAAATCAGCAAGATCCGAACCATTATCGTTTGAATCAGAAGATTGTGATTCTGAAGCTCTACAATCATCCGCTGGGACGTCATCGTCCGAATATTTTAGACTGGTATCGCCGTTAAGATTCATTTCACGAGCGATATCAAGATCCATACTGTTTTCAGTGTCATCCTCGTCTTCAGTAGTGCTAACATTAAACAAGTATGATGGAATTTGTTTATCACATTCATCGCTATTCGAACCGCTTTCAAGATCAGAACCATAACGTGCAAGCGTTGAAATGTTTCTCTTAAAACTGGCTGTTTTGCCACGTATCATCTTCAGTGGAGAATTCTTTGATTTATTTTTATCATCATTATCATTAGAATCATCTTCACTGAATTTCGCAGATATATCCTCGTCCGAACTTTCTTCTTCATTAAATGCTATAAGTCGTTTTGTCTTTTTACCAACTGATACATTCTTGGATGAATTACAAGACTTCACTTCAGTCGTTGAATTCTGCATATTATTTTGTTCCATTTCTTCGTCGTCTTTTTCTTCTTCATTATCTGATCCAGTATCCATCATAACAGCTTCCTCTGCAATAAGCTTCTGACTCAAATTTTGTTGAGACGTATTTAAAGATTTTCTTGTCTCTGTAGATTTACGTGAGAAGGATTTTACATTCTCTGGTGTATTATCACTTGTTTTATTACCCTGATCTTGATCTTTGCTCGATTCAAGAGGCATGGCATTAGAAGACTTATTTAAAGATCTTTGAAAATCAGCAGACTTACGGGAGAAAACATTAATGTTGCACGATGAATTACAGCTAGTTTCTTGCTCATCTATTTTCTCGTCAGCTGTCTTACATTCGCGTGACATGTTTAAGGATTTCAACGCGCCAGAACTCTCATCCGTTAAATTACTGCTGAATTCTTCGTCGTCGTTTTGTTGTTTCTCAATTCGGCTCGTTGATTTTTGTTCCTTAGACGTATTTAGAGACCTGTTACTCAATGATTTACGAGATGACATATTTGCTTTATTTGATTTATCATTATTAACGTCTTCGAGTACAAATTGTTCGTCATCGCTAGAACTGGTGGAATTCAGTTCTATAGTGCTATTTATAGGTTTTCTATTCAATAACTTGTGGGTAGAGACATCACTCGATTCATCTTCTGGATTATTTTTACTGCTTTTCGAGAGATTTAAGTCTACTGATTTATTTGACTTATTCAAACTTTTTTTAGAAATATTTAAACTGTCCCGTAATTTATTCCAAGATTTTCGATTCATGGATGATTCCTCTTGAGATGAATTCATATTCAACTCATCATCGGAGTCATCATCATTCTCGATAACTACCGATTTATTTTTCCCAAATGCTGTTTTATCTGATTTATTCGACGTGTTCAGTACACCTGAAGAATCTCGGGTTTTATTAAGTGATTTCCTATTACTTAATGATTGACGTGCACTCGAATTTGATGCATTGATGTCATCATTAACGAAAACGCAATGGCTCTCATGATTCTCTATATTGGTCGATGATTTTCTTCTACCTACAGATTTCCTTTTCGGCGAACTTAAAGTTTCCGTCCTCTCCTTAGTTAATTGTTTCTTAGCCGATGACTGATTGTCAGCAATGTTACTGGCTTCATCTTCGCTAACCACTTCCATAGGCTCCTCCTCCGGAACTTTTTCAAGCTGTGTCTGCTTCTCACCTTTTTTAAGTTCGGATTCTAGCATCCTAGTTTTCATAATGACAGTATCATCTGAATCATAATCAAATTTCTGATTTTTCCTAATGAGTTTTTCAGTCTCCGCTGCGTGCCAAGCGTCACGATCTACCAGGACAAGATCGCACTCAGCCTCGCTTTCGTTTTCGAGTCTTTCAGTAGACACTGAATGCATAGAACTATTTTCGCATTCTACGAGTTTCTTATTTTTTACCTTTTCCCATTCATCAGCCGGAATGTCTTGAAATAGATTACCGATATTTGAATCTAAGTCACTTTCGTCGCCACTCACCCCTTGAGTAAGCTTACTTTTTTTGTTGCCAACTTGTGGACTTGTCACAGATGACGATTTGGCAGTTTTCTCAGTTGTTTTACTTGGCGAATTCGAAGTGGTACTTACGGACGTTTCAACCTCTTTGACAGATTCACCTTGAGCTAGTCCTCTGGTTAAGTCTGGAACAATTGAAGAATTCGTATTTTTAATTGTACACAGTATCTCATTTCCATTGCAGGTCTCAGTCATGCGGATCGGCGAATCTGTGACTGACGATTTCTCGTTTGGATCAAAAGAAATATTTCTTATGGACATTGTATCTGACATACTGCAGTCTGTGACATATTCATTTAGCTCCACTGTAGTATCTTTCGTTGGACTCTCCTTCTGAGTACTCGCATCTTTTGATATTTCAGCATCATCTTCCTCAATATTCTGTGGCAACTTACTCTTGTTTATAGGAGAACCACCTTCTAAATTGCTTATATTTAAACTAAGTCTTTTCTGTTGAGAATCTGTTGAATGTTCTTGCACAACCTCGCCAACTGTTCTTCTGGAAGATATTGTTTTGCTTTCTAAATTAGTAAGAAATTTTTCACGTAACTGGCAAACTGTATTAGATTTCACTATTGCCGATAATGATTCGGAACTCACTGCCGACTTGTCCTCTCGATCCGCATCTATTTCCAATTTTTCCACTGCTGAGACCTCATTTAAGTTCTGTTGCAATTTCACAGGGTGACTGTCTTCATCATTTTCGTTCATTCGTTCGCCATCGTATTCTATTTTGTCTAATTTAACAAAAGCGTCCTTCAGGACTACGCTTCCTATTTCCTGGAAGGTGACTTTGTCGCTTGAAATATTATTTAGATTTTCCACTGTGATTTCGTCGACTTCCATCGGCTCCGAATAGGATTCATTTTTTGGAGAACTCAAATTTGAATCCTCTCTCTCTGTAGCACTATTCTTCAGGGAATGTCTTCGAGTGAAAATCTTCGATTTGGCAGAATCAGGTTGTTCCGAATTGTCAAAACTTTTACGAACAGTAACTGTTTCCTTTGGCGTGTTTTGAGACTCTGAAATATTGGACAGAAGTCGATCGTCCGCAGACAAATTATGCTTTTCTTTCGAGGGCGTCTCAAGGAGCGATCTCAATGATTTTTTACCAGTCGATACGACGTTGGCTATTATTGTCTCTAAATTTCTTTCGAACTTTGTGTCAGTAACGTTTCCTTTTTCATTCTCCTTATTGCCAGGACTCGTTTCTTGTTTTTCAGTAGATTTATTAAGCAAGCTTTCTATCTTAAGACCCAATTCCTTGGAAGTCTCTTTCAGTGTTGCGGAATGACGTTTTGGTGGAGTCGCAGATATACCTTTATTGTTCACTATGGTTTCCGATACAGTTGTTTCTACTTCTACTACGACCGTCTCGATGGGAATGCAATTATCTGATTTCTTCGGTGTTGTCGACTTTGTGTCTGCTGTCGATGTATCACTTGGAGATGCTTCATCTCTTTGTGAAAGTGATTTTTCAGAGGATTCGAAGACTGAATCCTTGGCTGCAGTAAATTGAAGTAAATATTTAAATGACTGGCAACCCATAGGAAATCCGTGTACAATTTTTTTAAGGGTTGAAGAAATATTTATTGGCAACTGATAAGACAAAACAAGACAGGATCATATTTAGAATTTAGGTTATTTCTGTTCGGTGAAACTTACCGAATGACTCTTCAACAGGCTTTTCTTCATCCACTGCCTCCAAGCTAGTATCAGATGACATGGATTTGGATGTTTTCTTGATAGAGGATGATGATAAGTTATGGGATTCTATCGTAAGCAGAAATATAAATATTAAATCTTTCTTTGCTTTAAATTATTACAGCGGAATCTAATTCACATACCATCATGTTCTGATGTTACAGAATCTAAAACCTCAGGTATGGCACTTTTAACTTCTTCAGCTTCTTCTGCTAAAACAGGTTCTGATGGCATTGCAGATGCTCGCCTACGTGTTTTGGTATTAGTAGGTACCGTTGTCGACTGAGAATCTGATTCTTTTTTCAATAATGTATCGATAGGAGGTTCAGACTCCACAGAGTTAGCTCTAGTCCTGCGAGCTTTTACAACTGGTGGTGTAGACTTAGATTCCGAACCGGCTCTTAAGGAACGTCTGTGAACAGAAACAAAGATATATAAAACCATTCTGGAGCAAGAACAAAATTGTTTATCAGTAATTGCTTACTTAGCGCGAACAGTAGATTCTGGAGTATCTACAATCTGTGCTGTGAAGCTTCTTCTTGTTGAACGTTTTTGAGGTGTGCCAGCATGAGACTGAAATTCTGATATCTCGCTAACATCAGATGAGACAGAGTTTTTTCTGGATCGTAATATTCTGGATGGTTCATTAGCTCCAGATTCCATTGTACCTGTACGACGTCTTGTGCTTGGACCTGTATTACCTTCGGTTACAGATTCTGGAGATGATCCATCCTGATGAGCAGGACGTCGAATTCTGCTGCTACGTCGTAGAGGAGAGCTCGTGACCGAGGATGCTGCGACTCCTCGAGTTCTACGGCCTAACAGAAGAAAACAAAAGATTTACACATTCGGCTACATGCTTGAAATTCTTCGAAAAAAAATTATTAATACCAAGTAATGTAGATTTGAACAGCCACCGGCGTTACTGACATATATATGAAATATACTAAAGTTGCAAGACAATGCCTAAATATCGCTAAATATTGAGTGCCTTCCAAGACGATCACGACCGTTACAAAGTATTCGGCCAAGTTGGTCCTGCGCATGCAACAAATAAAAAGAGATAATACAAACCGATCTTCATTTCCGTATCCTCATCTGAATCCTTAAATACACGGGGCATCTTTACGATCGTTTCCAGCACTAATCGAAAACCAATGCCGCGTATAAATTAAAACAAATTAAATCTGTCTTAAGATTCAATCCTATCGACACGTGTTCGTAAGAAATTCAACCATTAAACTACTGTTTTTCCGGTATTCCGCGCGCCAATGGCTCGCTTTAGAATATTACACTAGTGACATCTTATGCTTCCAGTGCAAAATGTATATTCTAAATGTAAGGAATGGGTAAGCCCAGCAAAAGGAAGGAAAATTCTGATGAAAGCAAAGGTCGGTCTGGATGATTTTAGTCGATAATTAACTAATCAATAGTAAGTCAAAAATTGCAATTAGCGCTGTTTCAAATTTTAATTCACTATACCTGATAAGTAATAATAACCTTTTCTATTTATACATATTATATATAATGGACACAATAAAGAAAACACCCTTGGGGTGATATAATCGTTAGTGCGTTTCTATGCCACTCGTAGCGCAAGTGTTTCAAAGCTTAGAGTTTATATTTGTTCTTACTCTAGTGAAGATTTCTGTTTTTCTTGAAAAATATAAACCCTCGATATTCAGAAATAGTCCAGATTAAATAAACGTGTTTGCCATGCATCGTATTCCAAATCATATCCTAGGTAACACACTATTTCATGCTTAAGAAGTAAAATCGTGAATTATGCGTTTTAAACTCACAGGTGCCATGTTCATTCTGTTCAAACAAATTTGTACATTTGACTTTCTTATTGCATTTTATTTTCGAAGAAACAAAATATTATATTTAGTTATTTGTGAATAGCGATATACTTCCCACAATTAGTGACATATTTTTTGAAAACAATACTTCGTTCTTTAACCTCCAGGCGGCCGGGATTTTTTTTTTTTTGATGTTTCGAAGTCATACTTTAGGGATTTTATTCCCTTGTAAAGTTTTTAAAAGGTCCAGTGGAGGGTTTTGGGGGGCTGAGTGATTACCTAGAACCGTATTGGTTTATATTTATTTTGGAAATAGGGAAACTACCCCTATATATAGGGATAGTTTCACTATTTCCAAAGGAGCCGAACAACCCCCTTTTTTTACAATCCTTTATTGTCTACTAGTATCATGGGTTCTACACTTTATCTTTGGATTTTTATTAGTCAGGTTCAGGTCATGAATTGAGCCAGACTTTCCTTAGCATCACCCAGGGCTAACGACGTTGATGTGGGAACTATGTAGCCCCTTTTTTCTGTTTTTTTTTTGTATTTTTGCTTTTTTTGTATATTTTGTTTTGAAAATCTGAAGTTGACCTCCGAATGACCTTCAAGGTCATGGTCAAGGTCAGCGCTGATGAGCAAGGAAACAATCCTAAAACTTTCGTATGAAACGTTTGCTTGAAAATGTATCCCAGGCGGCAAAGGAGTGGAAGAATAGGGGTTATTTGGCTCCTAGGGGATTGTTTTACTCGTATTCTTTTTTGGGGGATGGACATACTTATATACCCTCTAGATCTATTATGTGTATATACTGAATGGTTTTATACAAATTAACCTTAAGTTTGGATAAATTTTATTGAGTCGAAATTGATGATACCAAAACGTGCCGACCCGACTGCCTGACGGTTAAGAATCGTCCTAAATAAACAGATATCCGTTAAGAAAGTACTTGTTAAGCATTTCATGCCGATATGCGATGGTTTTATATGAAAGTAAAAGAGTATCTCGTTTACTTTTATAGCCTCCCATTCTTTTAATGTATGATATATTTCTTTCCTCTTAGCCTGTGTTCTCGAATGTTTAACATATGTGAATACAGTTTCTACCGTAGTGGTCGTTTTAGCTCAATTCATCAATTTTCAAAAACTACCATTATAAAGTGTTACGCTAAAGTATCAAATGGGCGAACATAGAATTATCAAACAGCGACAAGAAAAAAAGACTTGCAATATATTTCTGCAAAGTGTCGAATACGACGTCATACGAGTATAAGTCTTTAACTTCCATTTACTCATGCACTAAAGCACGGTAAAAAATATGATATAAAAGAAGCAATGCAAGGAGAAACCTCTCAAACTGATCCCTAAAATGATACTCATGTACTGGCTCACCATATTATCCACTGATAAATCTTGTAACGTAATGCAATACAGAGTTTGTTTCTCGTCAGTCATATTCACGTAGTGTCTCTAAATTTATTAAAAATAGAATAGATACTCTGCCAAAAAATTAGAGTGCATTAAATAATATACTATTTTATTGTTCGACGACTGTCCAGCTAACCAACTTACAGTTATAACTTTATATCACATACTACTCGTGCATTCGATATACACTCTGTCCCCATTGCATATTCTATCATTGAATTTCGGTGTGCAACTTCAATATGTATTGTTCCATTCAAGTACTGTGCATCAAATTTTCAAAATACTATTATGCCATATTAGTTGTACTGTTATACAAAAAATTAGAAAAATATGCATATATGATATTGCTTTGAACGAATGTAAAACACTGTTATATAACGTACTATGACATAACCTTTAATTTCATTACACAATGAAGTGCCAATATCACTGTTGAAACTTTTTTTTAATGAATGAGAGAAGGTCAATAATCCCATTAGGATGATCATCCCTGTTCTCATCATCTGATACGTATGGGGTGCACCATAAATGAAGGACGTACAAAGCGTCGTTCGACCAGTAAAACGACCCTCTATCAGTCTACCGTTCTGTCGCTGACAGATTATTGGCATGTACGAACATTCTCGAGCATTGCTGTGGAACCAAACCTTTGCGAATTAAAGGAATTGAAGGGAAACATATCGGAACGTGGTCCAATGTCTACCGGAAAACTGGACGATTGCGAGAGGAGGACTCTTTGTGAAACCTCTTCTATCTGGTAATTGACCCGTACTTTTGATCGCTCCAAGCTGTCTGATAAAATCCTTCCTAATGCTTCCTAATACTACGACTTCCGATTTCCAGGACTTTCGAAACGCCCACGTGATAGAATAGAACTGATTTTACACTTAACATTTCTGTACGTATGATTGCACAGAATAGTATATAATTGGGTTATGTATATGGCATTAGATACATAATCGGTGCAATGTACACGTACTATATGTACGATTAGGATGCGTCACCGCTAATAATCGGGATTACAAATTTATCGTAGATTGCCTGATATAGGTATAAATGGGTTTGTTATTACGTGGGTGAATGCTGGTTTGTTCAACCACTATGTTTATACTGGTTTCGATCTGATTAGCTTGCAATTAGTGACTCGAAACGTTCGGAAGGTCTGGAATGGTATTTGAACTATATTTTCATTTTTAAATATTGTATAATATATCTATAGTATAGTGATATAAAAAAATTAAAACCAATGAGTATTTCGAATCTAGCTTATCCGAAAGATTATCCAAGATTTTTTTTCTGAAGAGAAATCGACCGCGAGGAAAATGATGTATATAGAAGATGGTAAGGGTGATGGGTAAAACCCGGGTAATTTTACTCTTGTGGAATTCGCGCGGCTCACGGAAGCGGACGGCAATTTGACGCGAACGAGCACGGACGGGAAAATTGAAAAGGTAATTTAACGAATCCACAGCCCATTGAAAAGCCCATCCCTGTTATATGGATTAACGTCTAAGGAAATTTTATCTCTCAGATCATCGATACCCATACATTTTATTCTACACAAGAGTACAAAATTTTATGAATTAAAAATTATAATGAACGAGTTAGCATGGATTCGATGATTAAATAAAACTAATAATATTTCCAACGAAATCGTTAAGACACTACCAACGCAGTCTGTTTACAATAATTTAAAACTAAGAAGGATAACATTTAAATAGTAAATATTATTTCCAAGCCCAATATATTTTTAATTGAGGCTAGAAACAGGTTATCTTTCTAGGGTAATTAAAATTTAATAATATTCCCATGAGCGCATAACTTCATAAATTCATGTATAAGAATTCTTATATTTTTATCATTGACTACATTTTTCTAGTTTTTGAAATTTTTAAATTATAACTCGACATCATATGCTGTAACACGTGCGTGCATAATGAACCCCAGGTAAAATCAGAGTTTCGTTAATAATGGATAGGGGGGCCAAAGGGTGAAATTCTAATTAAAAACGTACTCTAGTTTACATAATACACACACATGTTCACCTATGAGCATATGAGAGTCTAGGTCCACTATCGGCATACGATCGTCACAGTTCTTGAAACTACTATTACCAGTAATATGAGCAATGCCAGCTGGCGTTGGATCAATCCTTCGTATCATTATTATTATACGGCGATACTATGCATGGGGGTATTCATGGAAAGCGTGTTCGGACGTTTAATCGAAAATTCGGACGATCGAAGTACCCCCGATGGTCAGTGCCAATGCGAATAGGTTGCGCCGATGCAGGGAAACAGGGAAGCACTATATAACACAAGGGACACTCGAATTTCGTTAAATTCAAACCTGGAAGTAACGAACCGAATCTATCTATTCGTTTCCCAGCGCAATTCGTCGAAACTGGATAGTAGCAAATTGCCTAATCGGATAGCAGTTGTAATTAATTGAATTATTCCGTATTTAACAGAGGTCCTAGTTATCTGTATATCTCTGAACTATCAGGTTCAGCTGACAGAAATCATCTTGGCTAGAAACACGAATGCTATGTGTATAATATTATTTGCTAGTTTTGGGAAGTTAAGGGTAACTTCTTTAATAGTCCATTAACGCCTGAATTCACTCATGCGGCAACGGTCTTAAATTGCGAATAGGGCGACGTGGATCGTGTTAATTTGAAAATCAATTCCGATCAGCTTGGTTGGAAGCAAGGCAGCTTGCCTCCACGCAAATGTCACCACAGCTGGTGCAATAGGGGTAGGATTATCCCTTTGACGCGATACCAGGGCCGTAGTCATTGCTGGCAATAAATGACTCTCCTGTATTTTTCTTTTATAGCCTAAAAATTTATCCTTCTGGATTCTTTGTGATAAAGTTAAAGGTGAAACTCTCTATGGGGTCTATTCTATTGTATTCAATGAGCCATTTTAATAGGGTAGTCCATAGTATGCATGCACCTCTTAAAATATATGTATATACCTATATTATATAGAGTGAGAGGACGAATTTTCCTAGGCTCTTCCTAGCGTTCCTACGGGAATACCAAGAGGAAGAAAAAGCATTCCAGGTCTCGAATATCGACCGACTCACTCCCATTAGCAACAGCCGCGTTTCCTTCGCTGCTAAAAGTGCACAGCCAAAGGACCGTCGATGTTCGTAATTCGATAGCCGATATTACATTTTGGCACGATTTTCATTTTGAACCTCTTGTCGGAAGCCCTCAGGCTTTGCCACTTTAAGTCCATCACATTATGTACGGCCCTGAGTTGGCCCTATGAACTTTGCGGATCCGACCTCCTGTCAGGATCCGATATTCGCTATAATTATGGTCCAAATGAAATGCAAGAAGGATCCTTGCTTAAATTTGCAATATCGCTATCGGGCTTTCAAATTCTTATGTAAATCGTCTGCTATATCTATATATACTATATACCTATACTTATAATCAATAAGTATGTATTCCCTTAACCACTTTAATGCATAAATTTTCAATCTTTCTGATAATCTCGATTTTACATATTTCAATTTATTTATTCATTGTTTTCATTTTACCTGTAATGTAATAGAAATAATTTAGGCAATGATCTTAGATGCTTTAGAAGCCAGACTATTTGTGTTCGGTTGATTGTAATTGCTGCTTAATCGATAGCCGCTAATTTTTAATTTACAGTTCATGACAATGTTTATATATTGTTTCTTGCAATAAGCAAGTGCGAATATGCTCGACGGACACTTTAGCAAATGATTATTGCCTTATGTTAGCATATAGTAAAACATTGTTCCCGGGAGTGCTGGTTGTCACGCGACATTTCCTCATCCTGTCTGGTGTATCGTGTCCCTTAAACATCTACTATATTTGTATGTGTATGAACGCGGTCTGATAACGTGTCAGGTTCGGATAATTCAGCCCGTTATCGGTCGGACGTTTCCCACTCATTGGAATAACAGAGTAGCTCGTTTGATTGTCATGAAAACGCACCGATGACATTGAGGAAATCTCAATGGGGATCGTACAATCAATTTATAAACTCTAGTCACTTTGCCAAGTGCTGTTTGCAAATTGTCGAGTATTCAGGACCTGGTACTTCGTCCCAACGTCAACGATTAAAACCCATGAACAAAGCTACTGGTACGTGTGCAGTGGCGATATCACGTTACGGAACATAGGACACGATCTGTAAATTGTATTTTAAGGTTTGTAAGAATAAAAAACGAGAAATGAGAACGAAAAAGATTAAAGTCAAAAATGTGACAAAGAAGGGTAGATAATATATTTTAAAGATCTTTTGTCATATTTTTAAACACTTTGACAGTGATTACCTCCATTCATAACAACACCATTGAGCTGTGTCGCTGTAAGAACTGATTTAGTCATTCAATTTTATTTTTTGAAAGTTTTATTCTGAATATTCTTTCGTACAAAGCCTTTGAGTAATATGGACCGTTCCTTAATTGAAAGTTAAAACAATTTTGTAATATTCCTTATCAGGAAATACATGTTCGAATAGGATTGTTCGGGTCTATTGCATCAGCTGAGTTTAGCTTAATCGTTTATTTTATACAGTAGAACCAACTTTAGTTGGCACGATTGTTCTAAATAAACCAATAAAACTAGAACAATGGACGATATATAAAAATTTTTACAACAGGAATGCTGTATAGTTTTATGATCCCACTTGTACGTGCTTTATTGCCGTTAAGCGTGCGATGCGTGTGTCAATGATTTGGAAAAATATGCGTTGGCGCTATGACAAAAAATAAAAAGAGTTTCGACTGATATATACTTCATTGAACTACATATGAGAGGTGGTGAACAAGAAGTGCTAAAGGTCAAGGGTTGGTGATAAGAGAATTAGTAAAGGGCGCCCCAACTGTCCTATACCTTGCTGATTCTCGCTCCTTCATTTTCATTTTCTAGCCACCAGCAGCTGGTTCTTCTAGTGGCTGCCATGTCTCTTCCGAACTTTTTGCAATCACCTCGTAGCAGAATGGCCTTATTGCTCATCGTCCACGCTTCCAAGTTCTTCCGTTAAACCCGAAAAATTCGACACTGGGGGGAAAAGAAGAAAGATCGTATGATGTATGTCTCCTATCTCTTAAGGTACGACAGCTGTTCTACGTTATGATACTCGCTAAGAAACGTCCAATCTCCATAATCCTACATTATTGCAATTAGAATTACATGACATTAATCTTCCCTTATATCTCTTAGGATGGTAATATTCAACACGATACCTACCCTGCTCACACTTGCACTGTGAAAAGACCACAGACCATTAACAACGAGGTAGTTATAGTCTCAAGGACGTTAATAGGCAAAGGGCTTAATTGTCAGGTTTCACTAATGGCTCTGACCGGTCCTAACACTCTTGGATCTCGTATTTCTCCTAGGAGAGAAGGACGTACCATACTCAGCCTGGGAAATTCAGACTAGCTTACAAAGTACCCTGATCAACCCATCAAATGGCTATGGTGAGTTATACTGCTCATTTCTTTGATCTATACATCTTTTTTTTTCTTTTTCTTTCTCCCTTTTATCACAAACTGATGTAAGGAGTATTATTGGCGGTTTTTCATGCTGCTGATTCGTTGGGTGGTATGTGTGATTATGCTGTTTTTGAAGCAGATCTGTATGGTTGCAGACAGTTTCGGCTGCATTGGTGAGGATTAATATCAGGGTATGAAGGTTAATGAGTAAAGTTATTGGTAAAAAATTAATTAAATATTAATGAGAAGGAGGCTGACTGATTGATTTATAAAATTATGTAATGCAGTGCGTTATTATACATTGATGAATATGAGCGTTACAGCACTGAACAGAAAAGAAAGAGATGATGAAGCAAAATTGAATGGTTAATCAATCAAAATAGGTTACTATCATTTCGAAATAGATTAATTAATTTTACAAAGACGATGATCAGTTTGAAAAACTATGCTGACTGGTTTAAGAAAGGGTTGTCTGATTGACCAAGTGACATGGCGGATAATAAACAGACTGGTAAATTTAAAATGAATCCAATTTCGGTTTTGAAAGAAAGTAGTTGATTTTCGATTATGTTGTTGGCATTGAAGAGAGACAGGTCGATTTAGAAAAGCACTTTAAAAGCAGTTTAAATTGATTGCTCGGTACATAAATCATCATTTTCAAGACTATCCAATTTGAAACTATATTTCTAGAGAGCGCTACCGCCCTTTGTCGTGCGCCCAGTACACGTGTCGGTCTAGTGTTCTTAAAAATGAGATCCATTTACATACTCATTGCATATAATTTGTATTTTCTCTTATCTCTCCCGAACAGCAAGGTACTCGATACGTGACAAGAGAATTGATCTGAGACGAATTTAGTCTTTAGTCAATAGTAAACTTTTTAGAAACGACACTATCTATAAAATCCGGTGCGTATATGATAGTACAATTTGACATATATCGTATGCATCTCACACTATTGGGACCTTCTTGTCATAACTGTACTTCACTTTACGTACAGGAGTCCTGTGATAATTAAATGTCACCAACTTGCATTGTACCTGTACCAAGCCACGAAGGGATGGAGATTACTATGCTTCGAGCATGACAAAGTTGGACGCATCATCGGATGGAAAGGGTGAATGAAAGGCTAGGTTATGGAATGAGAAGCTAGGTAACTTTCCCGGTGAAGCTGTCTGAACTTGGTCCAGGTCCCCCTCACTACGCTTAACACCCTCACGGCATAATTAGGCTCGTCCCATGCGGTTTCGACCCGTTAAGCGTCGCTTACGTGTGAGAGGCTATCAGGAGACATGGCACTATATGCACGTATGTACATACATTATACTATATGCACGTGGATGCATTCATGTAGCCACATATTACTTTGGCACGCTACAGGGAAGTAATAATGGCTGCGATAATAGAAACAATGCTGACATGCTCCCTAGTTTTAATGATCAGACGTAAAGTTCTACAATTAACGTTGACATTTATGTACTCTTTACTTTAGACAATATGTGATATTATTAAATACCTATTATAACGTTAAAATGATAAGGATTGATATCGATATACTCTATTAACTTTTAATTTTTTTTGTTTTGGTTGGTAACGCTGTTGTTCGGTACAGTGCTAGCTATTAATATAACCTATTTTTCCGTTTATATGACGTTAAGAACTGTACTCTTTTGGTACGTGGAGGTATAAAGAGAGTGGTATAGGAGGGACATAAAAATAAGGTCAGATTTTACCGAGGGTGGATAGGATATCCGCTTATCGCTAGTAGCAAACTCTAATATCAACCCCATTCCAACGTCCTGAGAAATGAGTCCCCTTCTCTGGCGAATTCCCTTCTTGTAACTCCTTCCTCCTACCCCTTTAACATCGTCCCAATGGGAAACTCTGATCAAACAGAAAAGATTCGTCTAAGACGAACGTGTGCTCGATTGGTGCTCAATCTGCTGTGTGAAAATATTTCCGTTTGTTATTACTTCAGACTACCCCGATTGATTTGCATATTACACATGTACATCTCTCAACCTACCCTACTTCCAAATTCTTTCTTTACTTTAATATTAGTTCAGATTTTTCTTGGGGGTATCCCTGATACCCTCAATTTATAAGGAAAGTTTCTCGCCTATTGTGTGTCTTATGTTACGTTGTTTTCATCAAAATTCGCAACGATGTCTAAAAAGATATAACTAATAAGGGTAGCTAATATACCAAGTAGGAATGCTAACAGACTTTTTTAAATCACAATTCCGAATAACTTAATCTTATTTTTATATAAGAGGATCCGTAAAACTAATTATAATGAATGGCAGTGGTCAATTAAAAAAACTCCTATAAAATAAGCTTTGGACTTGAAAAGAATTTTGAGGCAAAAAATTATTTATTCACGTTTCTTCTGTTATGCCTGGCGCTCCCAGTGGTTGGTTCTCGTATTCCTGCTCGAGGGTTGAAGCGGATCCGAGGGGGTGGAAACGCGAAGTAACCCTGCGCGGCTGGTCGCGTAAACGCGGCGACTTGTTAGTTCACGTTCGCTACCCTGCGAATCCGGACGTCTTTCGCCGTTGCGTAACTCCATTGTAATTTTACAGTTTTTATCGTCTTAAAAGTCGTCGCTCCGGTTCCTGTTTGTTTCTCCTTTATTTCGTTACTTGGGGTGGATCGAAACCTTAGTCGGGATGAAGTGATCATCGTGGGACCGAGTGAAGATCCAAAAGGCGGGCCAAAAGAATGGCACGAAAACTCGACGCTTCCTTTCTGGCCCTGTTGCTACTTACGACTGTCGCTTTCGCAGTTGGTGAGTTTATCTATTTTTAGATGTTTATCGTAAATCCTTAAACCTTCTCTCCAGAACCAGCAGGTTATAATTTTAACGTCAAAGCAACGTTATATACTTTAAGAACAGATAATAATCTAAATATGTAATTCTTTAACAACTTTAACATTGTTTATGCTTTATTATCAAAGCCTGTTAAATTTTCCTTTATTATTGTACAAGTTTTCATGTATCCTTAGGACACATAGCCTTGCAGTGTAACTTTATAAAGCTTTTACAACACTAGGTCATGCGCTTTCACGAATATCACCTACACTGAATCGGCTACCGTGAATAATGAAATAAGGACAAGATCAAACAAACTCCAAACAATTTAATTCACGCGAACGACGAGAAAGAAGCCTTCTTGGCAAAGGGCTATCAAAATTTTAACCATTCCCTTTGGTGGCACTCTATCACTTCTTCCAACTTCTGGACGCAGCATCTTGCGCGTTTACTGCTTATACAAAGACTACGTAATTTGCTAGGCGTTCAACAGTCAGCAGTGTGAGGTCCTTTTTTGGAACTGTAACAGCGGATTTCACTGCGTTACGTAAGTCAGTTGGGTATAATATTCCAAGAAAGAGGTACCGCATAAAATTTCCAACAAAGAAGGATCTCAACTACGTTTCTCTCCTGGCAGTCAAAGAAAATACTAAAACTTCTAGACAGTAGAAAACTTTGCCAGGAAAACTCTCCAGTAACCGTGAAACGTATGGATGCATCCTTACACGAGTTTTCAAGAAATCGATTGGATATCAGTAAAATTGATTGAAAATGCACCTGGGTTTTTGCATTTATACAATGGTGACGTCCCGCTATGCTTCTCTTACAGTGATGACAGAAAGCATATAGAAAAAGAATAAATAGTAGCTGGGGGTCTTTAATAAGGATAATCATAATGAGAATAATTCATATAAATTTTTATTGGAGCACTGCCTGTAATTTAATAGTCAACTGTACACCTCATATTTTTCCATGGATTAGTACAGTGGACATGACGTAATTATATTACAAATTTTTTTATCCATTAAAATTTGGTCGTCCAATTACTCATATATTCTACCAATATGTCTATGCTTTTCAATATAATAAATGGTTCATACGTGCTGCATATGTATATGCATCTACATAGGTGAATTTTTAATGGATGATGTAGAACGGCTCCCACTATCCGGAAGAATTCTTCGAAAATAAACAAATCGAAAAGTTTGAGCGGAACTATCGTACTGGCTTTGAAACGGGATTGTCCGGAGGAGCCTGGGTAATCCCGCGGGAGCCGCTCGACTCTTTCTACAAATATTTACGAAAGGGCAAACTTAAAAACCATCCACGCAAAATACGAGATCATGATTTAAAAAATAGCTACTAGAATCCACATGGATCCTTTACGCGAAAGAACAAAAAAATATATTTGCGAGTAAAACGGATAAGCCTATATACAGCATGAGAATAAAAACAATATTTTTCAAACTCAAATAAATCTCACGTAATTGCGTATTAGGTTTGAATCTTCTTAAAATGTGCGTAATTCTTTTTTTTTCCATTAATAAGAATAATATTAAGTCACAAAAGTTTGGACTGTACTTAAAAATTGTGAAGCATTCGTTAAAAGGTAATACACTGACAATTAGATTGACCTTAGCGCACAGCCGTTCGATTTGTGCTTTGACGTTTCACGCGTTAAAAATAAAAATGGTATTGAAGAAATTCGCGCATGCGCAGAAACTTTTTTTTTGTAATACAGCAGATATATTCAGGAACTCATATATTTCCTGCAGACATGCTTAATAACTAATTTAAAACGGAATTTAATAATTTGACCTAATTTCATATTGAAATTTCCACTGTCTTCGAGACTGATGTCCAACATAAAAAAAAGTTCCTTCGACGTTCTTCGGCATTGGACTCTCGAAATACAAGCAATCTTTCCCATGCTATTCCAAACTCGTTCACATTGAACGTTCGCCTCATTTATCTCTCGTGAATTCAAAATCCTTTAGGATTCCTCTACGACTATCTGACATAGCTCGTATGCATCGTTGCATCCTCGAGACTTCTGATATACGGTTGGTTTCACGTGAGATACCCACTTCGCTGTATAATACATCTCTGCGCGCCATATTAGAGGTACCATTTCGCTCGGAGATGCTTCGTTGCCTACCGGTACACACGTACTCACCTTTTCCTTATACCATGTACTCGTATACACGGGAAACGTAACGCGCTTGTGGTTCATCCAACTTTACACTCCCTTCCACAGGACTATCCTAGCGCTCGTTAACGTGAAACCAGTCCTTGTAAATGCGGCTAAAGTTCCAAAGCGCACACGTCTAAATTCCACGGACGGCAGGAATACGTTCACAGAAGGAGTTCAAAGAGTGTCCAAGGACTCTGGGTAAAAGGATACTCATTGTGTATGAGTATACGAGCGATGGAGACGCGGTGAGCACTTGGCCGAGCAGGTCGCTGGATCGATACGTGTCGCGTTGTAAATAGCAACCTTATACCGCTAACCGAAACGCAGCCCGGTTATTTTGACATGTAGGTTAACCTAGCGCGACCACTGTCCTGGTTTCTCGTGTTCGTGTATAGGCATTCGTCCTTAATTCGAGGCCAGACGGAAGTCACTCGAGGGCGTAGAAATGTCACAGGGTTGTGGATAGAGGGAGGAGAGAATAAGAAGGAAAAAAAGCAAAGTAAATGAAATGTCATGAAGCATTTGAAATGTTACGCCACTCCAGTTTGATGTTTTTAACTCGTATTTATTTAAAGTGGACTAAATATACGAACTTTAAGGGCGGGTTGTATTTATATTGTCCAAATAGGATACATGGTTTAGTCGGGCTTTGAGTCAAGCGGTTGTGTATGGCATAGTGTGTGCTTGGCTAAATTCCTGGATATACATGTGCACATGTGTCTTCGGGTAGAATACATAATTCACCTAAGAGTGTCAGGTATGTCAGACCTATTAGAGGCATGGAACCGGGTCGATGATAAATTCTTTATCAAAACTCGAATGATTTATTCATGATTATCTTCTTTCACCAACTTCAGATTGAAGTACTTAAATAATGCTTTACTAGTTACACAGTTAAATTAATTAAATAAACGCAATGTTACTCTGGTGCACTGTACTCGTCTTTGAAGAAGCTAATAAAGAAAAAAAGGTACTAATCCTCGCAGAGGTACAAGCTGTATCTAAAAGTCATGTATCCACTTTGTATGGTTACTGAGCACGATTTTCATCTGGTTTGACATAGGAATT
Source organism: Trachelus iudaicus (assembly GCA_030142595.1). Classification (NCBI taxonomy): domain Eukaryota; kingdom Metazoa; phylum Arthropoda; class Insecta; order Hymenoptera; family Cephidae; genus Trachelus; species Trachelus iudaicus. The sequence goes on from JARQTH010000535.1 coordinate 179,093, forward strand.
TAAGTTTTCAATGTTTACGTGAGTTGGTGAATGCCATTCATTAAGATTATAAATTTCATTCTATGAAATTTCATAGATTATACATTTTTTATTCTAATATTGTTTACGGCTTGCACGGGTTGAGTGAGCTTGCATAACATTCTATAATTCACAATATAAACCCAGTAAACACATTAAGTAACAGTTTTATATATCGGAAATGTGGAAACCTCCCAGTTAAAGATTTAATACTTATAAAAGACTTTTACATTCATAGCTGTATTCAATCGTGAATAGGAAATCGTAATGTTGCCGATATGCAATTGTTACATTATGTTTGTTGGGACGGTTTGTTCTTACAAGACGTAATTTCTACCTTGTTTATTTATCTTTCCTATGAAGTCCTAATACAATGCTAAGAACTCACCCTGTCAGCTCATTGTTCTCTCAGATTAAGCTAGTTTAAGGATAATATATCTGTGGTAACAATAGCAAAGATAGAAATACATTGAGTCTCATGTGATATTTAAGCTTCCTGTATTCTATAAGAGGCTTTACTCTCTTTCAATGATGCCACTCTGGGCGTTGCTGATTTTTCAAGTAGTCACTCTTATACATCCTCTAGCAGGAGTCATGCTTTGGCTTTCTCTAATTACATTGTACTTACACGAAAAGAGTTTAATTGCCGTACGTTTCAGAAGCTATTGTTACGCGCCCGTTTTGAACAACCGTAATGAGCGTTGCGCTGTTGCTCGATAGCCGTATTCTCGCGTAACCTGTTATAAATTAATATTCTCATTATAGTTTTTTTCTAGAGCAATCTTTTGGTATATATCACAAAGATACGATCGTGTATAATTGTATATAAATGTCAACGGTTCATAATTAACTAATTAACGAGTATCATGAAAACTTTCGTGAAACTTGCAAAAATAATGAAGCTGCATTATGTAAAATATGCAAATAATTCGCAACCGTGCTCGACTGTTATGACTATTCCAGGATACGTATAGCACAGTATAAAATTAAAAAAAAAATATCACAAATTATAGTCAATACAAAATATCGTCGTGTCTACCGAGTTACTCTTTTCCAATAAGCTTCGTACTTTTTGCCCTCCATGAAAACGTAGGTCTGTCGCGGCGAAATCCCATGAGAGCCTTGGCGCACATACAAGACGGGTAGTTTTCATCGAGAACCCTTCATTTCTATGGATCCCGACGTTCTGTGCGGGACGCCTTTTCATGAATCCAAATGTGACCTGTATTAAACTCCTCGGGTGCCAGGAATCCTCTGGACTTAATCCTGCCGTTCGATCCATGGTTATGAGCTGGATCCTAGTCACCATCTTTTTTTTACTGACTTATATGCTTTCAAGCGATAGGTTAATACGCATTGACATTGCTGCGTCAATAATGTCAATGCAACATTATTCAATTTCAATTCTCGTTTCATTGGGTCTGAGAGAACCTGATGGACATTTGAAAACAGTAGGAAGCGAGAATCAAAGAACCTTTAATTTCCGTTCATCATTGGCTTTTAGGGTTGATGCAACTTCATGGTAATCCGCCCACATGCAACGGCTTACGAAACCCCTTCTATGTCTTGTGGACTTTGCTAACCTCAGCCAACATAGACCATAGTGAATATCCGATAACTGTGTGTAGCTTCCTGAAAATGAAAATTTTAAATATAGCTACCTAGTTTAACGTTTACGAGAGAGTGGTGGTTATCGATTCACCTAGTGGCAGGATTTAGCACTAGGTGGAAAGAATTGTTTCACATAGTTATTATTTTATATATATGTACTTATTTACGCGAAGGTTTGCCAAATACTGCCGACACATTATGTCCTGCAGTTTTTTTCATAGAATTGCGAGGCTACGAATCCTGGCGCACCATGCAGACAGAATCACTGAAAAAGTTATAGATTCTGTCGCTGCTGGCGATGCCTCGGAATCGCTTTCTTAGACGGCGTACGTCGCGCACCCGTAAACCGGCGCTTTATGGCGTCGCGAGAATCACAGTGGCGTTAACTCGGATCATAGACGTCCCACTTTATAAGCCCCGCATAGCCATAAATTTACCCATAAAGCCAGGTTTCCTGGACGTAAATCATCGGGGGCACGCGTCCTGGCTTCTGCAGGAAGTGACAAGGACCACTAGACTGACCCAGGGTTAACCGTCAACCTTCCGGAAGGCTTTATTTGGGAAAAGCTGTGCACATTCTCGGAAGAGAGAAAATGAAAAAATCTGTTCGGAAAATCCTAGTAAGTGGAGAAAAAAGTATTCACTTTTAAATCTCGTTTCCATTTCGCTTCGTCGTTTACTTACATTCGTCAAAAATCTTATAAATCTGCTTTGTTTACTCATGAGTCTTTTGCAGTTTTAAACAGAGCGAACTTAACGATTTTACGCTGTCTTCCTGTCACAGTGAAAATAACATTCAGCGAGTGGTCCATGGAAAGACTATAAGGAGTCTGTCTACATGGTTCATTTTAATCCATTTATCATGTTGTTTTCTTATTTGCTCTCTGCTGTATTACTCCATTGCCCGGGAACATCATATAACTCTAAGAAGGGTGAAAAATTGACCCTAAGCTTGTGAGAATATTGTGAAAGAAGCGAAATAAAATTTGCCACTCTTTAATTTACTCTCTTGAGGTAACAACATCCCCTAAATTACTGTCAGTTACAAAAATACAATATATATGTATTCTCCTGGTGATACTTCTACCATCCCTTAGCTGTGGAAGTTACGCAAGAAAGTTTGTGTCGGTCTCATGGGGATCGACGGACGGATTCTAATTTGTTTTTCTCATTTTCACAGCTTCTGTCTTACTTTTCTTTAACAGTCCTTACATTTCCACTCAGCATCCTTCTTCTTCTCGCAGGATTCCTCCTGAATACAGTAAAATAAATCGAGCGTGATACGTGAGCCCATCTTTTTTATAGCTTCTTGCAGTCGCAACTATAGTTATATATCGCAACTATAGCTGGGACTTCTGGAAAGATACTATTCATGGATTTTATACATATATATTGAATAATAGTATACAAACATATATACATACACATACACACGCCATTCAATGGGAATGGAAAGAATAAACGGATTTTAACTCCGAATACTTTATTTCTTTACCTCGAGGATCTGCCTTATATTTTTCTTCCATCATACTATACTTTCCTGATATCTCATCTCGCAAGCAATTCGTTCGTTTGTCCCAACCACTAGGGAAAACTGCCTCTACGGATATTCTACTGAAAGTGGCAGGTGAATCCGCTTCCATCACCTGTGGGAGACACCTGGGAGGGTGTGAGACCTATCTCACGATCAGCTTTAGATCATTCTTTAATCCCTCAGCAGAAAGATCGAATATCCATTCGAAGTAATTTTTTAGCATTAGGGGTTGTTTTACGTGCCGAAAATACATAGTGTATGTGTGTCTATATATATATGCTGCTTTGATATTTTGTACTTTCTTACAATGTCATAGCAAAGGTTAGTAGAAAACTCATATTTGGCCCAAATGTCGAAAAACATACTGTATATCTACATAGTATTACAGGGGTGGTTTTGGTTTGGAAGAAACTATGCCAACTATGACGATGGTTAGGAGAGCTTTGCGAAAGTGTAGGTACTCTCGCTTCCGAAAAGGCTAGACCGCAAGGAATCCTCTGTGATTTGGATCAAGTATTCTATGCCGCCATATTGGAAATTCATCTTTATGGTGCAGCTCTTACACAGGAGACATTGTCATCTGCTTACTTAATATGCTGAAGATAGCCTCTGTATGTGATTGACGTAAATAAATGCTAATATTCCGGCTATCCAAAAATTCCGAAAGTTTCGTCTAAAGGAAGAAACTTAAAATAACGTCGTTGTACATTTTTAGGATAAAGTAAACACATTAGTCAATGGATAATGTGACTTGTGAAAACAATAAAGTTTTCTAACAAAACTGTCAATCTGGTTCATATATATAAATATAACTGTACCCCATAAACGTTTTTATTGGACAACAAAAGTGTAATAAATATGGCGAGCTTCGGCGAACAATTTAATTCGCAATATCTAATTGACACTTCGAACGAACCATTAGCCTCGATAATTACCTTCGATGTAGTGAATTAACAAGAGTTCCTACCGTTCGCAATCTGGTACAATTTTCAGAACTTTCCCATTCATTTCTTCCGTGGCTCGCACCAAATATATTATATTCACAGTATACGTAAATTTAAGTTATTAAAATTAAAATTGAGTTTTTCTTACTTCACAATTTGTACTGGTGTAAAGAGATTTTATGAGATTATTATACTTTTTGTATAGAGACCTTGACCTTTGACCGTCTCAAGGCAAGTTGGCAATTGGCGATATCTATGACCCGTATAACGAGGTAAAAGATGACCCTGACATTTAATGGTTAGATTTATATAATTCTTTGGAAGGACGTAGTCCAATAAACAATTAATTACATAAGAGAAATCTTTTGGTTAGGTAGTGAAATATGCATCTATATTTCCTCTACTGCATTCACTTAGAGATTTAATTTAACCTCTACGATCATCTTTTACTTGTGTTAAGGTTAACAAGGGTAATGACTTGCGGTCTTATAGCTCACCGGGATAGAAAGGTTTCTTCACTCCAAGTACTACATTCCAGGAACATGACTACCCTTGTAAGCACGTTTCTAACCACAATTTGAATCCCTTTAACCAGCACCTTTCGATCCCCTTGGACATGGAGGCTACATGAAGAGCACGAAATTAAATGGGAAAATTGACAGAACCTGCTACTAATATCGTTCACATTACGTTTTCTTTCTGTAACACTAGCGTCGCTAGTTTCCCTTTTGTACTGACATAAATATAGCATAATAAATACATGTGAAGTAAGCAGGCAAATATCTACAAGTAATTGCCATTGCAAATTTTTATTATATCTTTATTTAAGTTAGATTAAATTATTTATTTTATAATTTTCGAAGTACGTCAAATAATGTATCATTTTCAATTTAAACTCCCGCCTTTTACCCCTCCACTTTTTCGATGCATAAGCTGTATGTATACATGGAGTTCGTGCTCCTTATGTAGTCACCATGCACTTGAAACTACGCAATTAATATGTCATTACTTTGAAGCGTTGTGTATTTTCTGACTTTCGAAATTCCAACCTCTTTTACCTTTGATAGGACTAGTATTCCTTTTGGACCTAGATTTTGCTTTATTTGTTTGCATCCTTCCTTCCATAATTTCTCAACTTTGTAAACGATTATTCAATTATTATCCCATTTACGTCAAGCCAATGTAAAGCATTAGCGAAATGGATTATTCTAGCGTTAAATAATTTTGTATAATCAATATATACTGTGAAAGAAAAAGACGTAGCTTTTGTTAAACTACGTGTATACGTCCGGAATTAATAATAAAGAAGGAAATTAGCTTACTTTCCTTACGGGAGTATCCGCTGGCCATACGTTTTTCTTTGAGGTTATTATCGTCGTATCGTACCTGTCGAAAAGTCTAGAGGGCAGAGTCATGCGCGACGGACCATTCGCGCCGTTAGTTTCTTCCCGTGAATTTTATCGGCAGCCGGAACTTTCCGGTCGAAGAAAAGTAATTCTCATCGTAGCGCGTACACAAGGCGCGCCAACGACAATGGCTCCCTCACGTAGAAGACAAAAGTGGGCGCGACGGCTGCGACCGGTAGCAACTTGGAGGACATAAAGACTGCCATTATAAATGAAATTCAAAGGGAAACTTTGCATATTTTAGCTAACGAAGAAGACCACTTCTCTTTGGAGACGTGACTTGGACTTCGTTTGTAATAAACCAGAAATTGTGGGCTTGACAAGTGTTTTGGAAGTGTATCTCGTCCAAGACGAGTTTAGGAATCGTTGAAATATATTTTCAGTCAATAATTACGAAAATGATAAAATAATTTACCAAAAAATGTTATACATGAAAAAAATAAATTTTTTTAATTAAAATTAATTTAAAAAACTTTTTTATTCAAATAAATCAAGGAAAACATAGACAAACAAAAAGAAGAATGGCGAAAGTATATAGTAAACTCTTCGTCTATCGACTCTTCTTGGCGTTTCATAAAATTAGTCTACGTTACCGAGCGAGAAATTGGTTTCTCATCAATCGCTACTTTTTATCTTTTATTTAATTTTTTTATGAAAGTCTCTCAATCACGTATATGGATTTTCATTAACTCGGAAGCATTATTCGCACGACAAATGGCTCGGCATTGTTGGCGGTTGGTCAATTCGGATTTCCTGCGAAACGTCGATATTTGAAATGAGAAAAAAATGTCTGACCATTTCGTAACCTCCTCGTACCGTTGACTGTCGCTGCCAGATTGGCCGAATGGAAGCAATTTTTTAAAGCGCGTCCCACTGTCATGCACGGCTGCTCTCCGGCCGTTTAAGAGCGAATCGATGTACGCCGGTAATGGCCGCGTTCGTTTTCCGGACCTCGCGTCGCTTCATTTAGCGTTTCACCCTTTAATAACGATTAACAATAATCGATAATTGCTAACCTCATGGACCCATAACACTTTGAACAATGCATTTCAAAATGCTGCACGAGTCTTTAATTTTCATCCATAAATTTATTATACGAATTTACTTAAAAAGAGGTAAAAGTTCGATATGATAAGAATTTTTAACATTATTTTTTAGACATTCATTCATCTGTGCATAGGTATCGCGCATGAAATACCAAAAAAGCCTTTCGTTACTTTTCCACCAAGAAATTCCGTGCAGTTTCCGTAATTAAAAATACAGGGAAAATTACGACTGACGAAACATGAACATGACTAATAGACCGATTTAACGTTACTCTGGTATTTATGACGTTTCCATATACCAACGTGAATCAATGCAAGTAAAAAAAATACACGAGGCTTTTATGAGCCGACAGCCTGAAAAAAATTGGCGTAATGGATTAAAAACCTATACTCTGATTACTTGATAAAATCGATACTACAGTGTATACATATATATATACACATATATGTACGTATATGTATATGGATATAGGCGCGTGGACACGTATTTCGCAGCCGTCGCGGAATGCGACTCGAAATTGTTTTCCAATACATACACCAACCCATTCTAGAAGAAAAATGTCGAAAGATGGAAAAGAGAAATTCTAGGTTGAGAGAACTATGAAAGGAGGCGTCAAGTATTTTCTATACAGCCGTCACATAAAACAAACTCCCATCTGATCTTTGACCTTTTGGCACCCAGTCGGTAGGAAAAAAAAACCATATCTCTTGTAAGATTAAAGGTTATCCGATGATCTGCCGACATTTTGTTCCAATAATGTCGTGGGATAACCTATTTCGGTGGGGGGAACATATGAAACGTTATTACCTGCTTTTTTAAGCTGATAAATAAACTCGATAAAGGAACCTTCAGCTTGAACTGATAACTCAGAATGGTAAAAAAAATAAGACAGTGAAAGTTATTTCATTATCGCACCAATGAATTGTAACGTGATGCAAATAGTGATATAAATTTTGAACAAATGCGAAAAGCGCAAACCAACCAACTATTCAGCATTAGGAGAACATATAAATGTACTTGGATAAGGTAAATTTACGTTTTCTACGTATTTCTGTAAATGGCTATTTCTCACTGACTCCTCGGCTGAAGAGAATGGTTATGCTATGCGGTAATGTTTTGCCTTGCGGTTGGCTTAGCAAACTCATGATGCAATACCAACCGTCCCGTCTTTATTATACTTTATTTCACAGCCTTCCATGGCGTCAGGCTGTAGCTACAGTCTACGGAAAAATTTCTTTTTTTTACTTATGTCTAGCACACACTGATGAACACACTACATACTGTTTTTTGATGAACATTACTATATACTTATTTGTATTATCTGTACTACTTATTTATACTCTTGGTCTGTTTGGTTGGTGTTGCGTGTTATTGTTATTTGTTGCGAAAATAATTGGAGGGATAGAAAATTAACAGTGACATGACGACGTATCGTGTGGCTGATAAATTTGTGGTCACCGAAAAAGTCGGAATTATCATGGAATTCTCATTTTCGTTATTTTGATTCAAGTTTTGCATATTAATAGAGTGCAAATTTCTAGGGATCACATGAAAAACGTGATTTGCGACGTTAAACGAAAATTAGTTTTTCAAGCAGGAAAATATAGGCAGGATATAGTTCAATGTAAAATTTAAATTACCTGTGCTCGATGCGGTTATAGCAGGATGTTACATCACCGAATAAAAATAAAAGTGATAATATTTCGTACCGAATATCGAATTTCCGTCGGGCGGCTAAACTCGAAATTGACGTGCCTAGTATATGAAGTCACTGTTTTCGTTATTAATCGCGTAGTCAGAAATTGAAAAATTGAATTAAGTACTCAACGCGTGATCGAATATTTTCCGAATCGCTGTCGATGGAATATGTCAAGTCTTAAGATTACGAAGGAATGCAAAAATAAAAAAAATGCTCCAATAATGATAATACAAATTGGGGAAGGTACAAAATTTTTTAAAGGTTAAAAAAGCGCTAATTTTAAATCCACTTTATTCGAAACCAACAAACATACGTTATATATATATATAACTTATATATATATATATATATATATATATATACGCAGTATAACTAGGAAAATCCTGCAAAAAATAATAGCGATCGAAATAGCGCAACTTAGTTTGGTTTTAAGAGACTCAAAGTCATTGCAAGTAATGTCCTTACTTAGCTATCTTGTCTTTTATAAAACTTTCCACGATGCTTGGGACGCGTATCAAGTTTCTAATTAGTCCTAATTACTCGTCGGAGATGAATAACGATAGAAGATCGTATTGCTGTTATGAAAGTTTTGGTGAGACCGAAATTTTTAACGAGGACCATTTTTCTCATTCTCTACTTTTTATATTTCTTAACTTATTTGCGCAGTCATCATCCATAAGTACGATAAGGATAACGGTAACTCGCAATTTTTTAAGACTTTTCTAATTCCCGTAAGACGATTTTTCAAACAGTCTATCCAGGTCAAAGAAAATTTTCCAAATACGACAGTTTCTCGTTTTTATCAATAGTCACTGTTGTTATCTATCTTCGTTTCTTTTTTCCCGAAAACAAAAAAATTTCCCTCGTAAATTACTTTCTTCGACTTGTACGATATTTTTAAGGATAACCCAAAACTTTATACACTGTCATTGCGCGAGTCTCCGAGTTTTGCAATCTATATTGTTCCAAGACAAGTTTTACTAAGGTCATTTTGACAGAGCGATTATATTACCACGAACTTTCCACCTCCGTTCCTATGAAGTTGGCTCGTTTGTTCTTAACAGGCTGATAACCACAGAAAATGCATCATGCACCAAAATGCTCAATTACACTCGGATGAACTTTTAATGACGTCCTGCCACTCGTAAAAGAGTTATCCGTTAAAAAGTTATTTAATGCTTCATTGGCTGCAAGTTTACATTCTCTTGCGTTAACCGTTACATGTCAACTGCCACTTCCTCCAAAGCTATAAGAAACATTGACCACTCGTTATATCTAATCGAGAAGATTAACAACCCTATATTTTGAAATTTAACTTTTGTAATACTATAAGCACCTTGTTTACTTCAAATTTTGCCGTACACGTGTAATAGGAGTATATCTGTCATACAAAATATATGTATATCGGTAGAAAGAAAAATCATCATGGTTTACACCTGGAAGAAGATTTGCTTTTTGGATAGCGATAGTTATGGAAATAAGGTATTGTTACCTGCTGAAGAATTTTTTATCTAAATTAGACATGATAATAATTATACTTTTAATAATACACTTAATTTATTTGAACCAATGCACTCGTGTGATTAACTCTGAGGAAGTGCCAAGTTCTATACGGCAAAGACTGTATTTTGTTATTAATTAACAATTATGACTTTTTAAGAGTCCACAGAGTTATTCGTAATCCTCGACCCGCGAAATTACCCATATATTATACTGAGTACAGTATTCACCTAGTCTACCCCAGGAATGAACATAAGATACATAAGTACTCCTACTTGTTCCAGGGATAAGCTTTATGTCATACACAATTAAAGCGTGTAACACGAAAATACCAAGTTTAACATGTATATTATTAATTGCCCACGAAAACCACGCTATAGGAATATATTCTTGTGAAGGAAAAAGATAACAGATGAGCTAAGTCAATGTTCAGAAGAAAGCTACCGACAGACGTTAAAGCAAAAGTAACCATTAACAATTGTTTATAAGCTATGAATAATGCCCGTAATATATTGTCCACAGAAAAATATACTACTATAGCGCAATGGTGAACAGGAAAAAGTATCATCTGACAACCGAGATATAATAGAAAGAAAGAATACAATGAGAAAGCATAAAAACGGTCTGAACCAGAAGAAACGACGGTTCGTTGGAAATCAGGACGGACGAGATCACCGTCGTGGGAAATTATGTAAAAAAATATACCCAAAAAACTTTCTACACGCACTAGGATAAATCGTGAAATCAGGATCAGTTAGGGTATACTGACATAATGTGCGAAGGGACTCAGAGTAAGGTTGAAATATAAAAATAGCAGTACATGTCATAATTATATAGTGCTATATCTGTATACACATATACATATATATGTATATATTGAAATAGACCGAAATATATCACAAGCTCAAATATTTTACAATACAACGGATATTTCCTTCCGTGAAAAATATCGACAAGGTCGACAAGGAGTGTCGCGCCGTTTCCTACCGTGAAAAATGGCTGCGAAATTACCTGCGCGGGCAAGACAAGCATAGCAGAGAAGAAACGTCGGGAAAGGAAAAGAAGTTGCCAGCGGGAATGAACTGGGTTGCAATAGAGGAAAAATAGAGGATGTACCAAACATAAGGAAAAGGTGACTGGATGGTGGTAGCTAGAGATTGTAAAGATACTATGGAACTAGGATGAAAGTGCACTATATATTCACATATGTTATATACGGTATAGTATATACGTATATATACGAGTAAAAAGAACATCTACCGTTAAAAAGAACGAACGAATTTCCCTGAATGCCTGCCATTTTCAAGATGAACATACCACAGCCTCCTTTCACAATGACGCTACTACGTGCAGTCCGTTACTTTTATTTAGGAGAGATTTAACATCGTGCTTTGGCCGATTCATGTTGAATTCGTAAAACTTTTATCAGCTAGTACAGTCTTCTTCGATGCTTACAAAGTACTCATTATTCGCCAATTTCGTTTTATACAGTCATAATAAATATATAAAAAATCACATTTAATACATTTACAACATCGAAATGCATTCTCAAAGTAAAAATATTTATATGGTACTGACTATCGGACAGATTATCGGATTATGAGATTATTCCAGCTTAACTTCCCGTTTTCTTTTCTTTTTTCTTTGGTGCTACCCGCCTAGCACTCTTTATGCATCTTTACGGTCTCTCTTCATACGGTAATATCATCCAGGACAAGGAGCAGGACTGCAATCTACTTACTATATCGTATAGCAGTATGAAAGTCGCCAGAACTTCGTCTTAACGTTCCATGAATATGACTATGTATATTTGTATATTAGATAGAGGAAATAAATATGTACATATACTATATATATACACTATATATACATAGGTATACGCGTATATACTAGTGAAAGAGTAAATCTTGTAACTCATTACACTTAAAATATAATGCTGAGGACATTTTGGGAGTTGATATTCTTGTCGGATGGTAACATGACTGATTAAATTGATGAACGAGTTGAAATATTTCTGTACAATTTCATTTAACGTTATAGGTACTTAGTTCATTAACATTCAATGTGGCCAGTTCGATTATTATTAAAAGTGTCAATCCCTCGTAGTCATTTCACGTGAAAAGCGTATGTGGCCGAGGGATCCTAATAGGTACTACATTTAAAATGATAAAAATCTATCGTATCTACGTCATTCTCGCATTTGTCAATGAATAATTCGTTATATTTTGGTATCAATACTAAAAATTAGTGATCGTATTTTGCTTAAGATCGCGCTGGGTCTAATGACGTCACGTTCCAAACAACATCAGTTTCACTTTGAAGGGACTTATTTACGATGCGGTTCGTAAGGAGATGGCCCCTCAAAATGGAACTGATGTAACTGCGTGACTAGTCATACGTAAAGTCAGCTAATCAGAGTAGAGACGGCCCAGTGACGTCATTTTCCAAATGCGGAGAAACGCTACTAGCTAAACCTCGTCCATTTGTATCATGCGTTTGACTAGTTTACTTCGCCAATCTTATTAGTATTATTGTTAACATCACTAAGAATTTCTTGAATTTTTTCGTGTCCAGATACTAATTATAATTCTGGTAATCACAGCTATACACTTTTCTCCGTTGTACCACGAAAAAGCTTCGAGTATCTTCTTCTCTTCACATTACAATATTCAGTACTTGGGTTTATATCTTTTTTTCGGCGAAGAAAAGAGTTCGATGGATCCAACTCCATAAATTATGTATAAGAGAAGTTTGTTTTGTTTTCTCTTTCTCTCCCCTCTTCTACTTTCTCGTTACCAAGAGAAACACGTGGAACGTTTTCGAAAGTTGTGTGTATATTCGCCCACGAAACTTTATCGCTGTGTATGATATATTCTGCAAAACTGCTACGGTACCCTCTTCCACTCAGCCTGGAAATTTCCATCGTCTCGCGACCCAAAATAATCTCGTATAAATTTCCAATCGATGAACATGAACGTCACCTATGGAAAGAGAGCGAAGCCAAATTCAGTTTCCTGATACAATAAGGATAAATAAGTATATTTTTTAACAAGGATGATTCTCAGTACTTTTTGTCTTGAGTATTGACAGTCATGAGGACACTCGGTCTTTGTCAGGACGGTCCTGATAGCAAAGACGTTTATCTTACATGATCGTTGACAAATAAGTGGCACCCTGTAGAACAATAGAAAAAAAGAGAAAACGATATACCAAATTCGTGGACGCCAGATACAGATAAGCTGTACCTTTAACTGTTTCCAATTATTACCTTTTGGCCAGCTATTACCGCTAACTGTATCCAGTTATTATCTAGGGAGACGCGTAGGAATACGACTAACAGACAACTCGGATGATCTTGTTATTCTTGATTATAGATCCTTCAAGTGGATAATGATACGGTATAGTAGACGAGGCGATAGCACGTGTATTCCTGAGCTAGGCGACGTCGTGAGTGATGCTACAAATTTCAAATGTCGGAAACCTTCTCGGGATCACGCCGTAATAGTACCCCCTGGCCCAATCAGAATCGCTGTTACATCAGCTCCGCTAGCGATCTAATGATCTTCAATTGTTTTCCCGATCCCGATGAAATAGATCCTGGCATCTTTTCCTATTTGGGTGGCTGCGGTACTGGTTTCGGAAGGCGGCAATCACATCTGTTTCTACTCCCTCGATATACGACTCCATGCCGCTTTTGCAACCCGTATGTCCTCTGATCGTGAACACACTCGTCAAATGTCCCACTTACAATTAGTTGACTTTCCAGGGTCTATGCTCCGGTCTCGGTATCGTTTAGCCACCATAGCGCTCCGCAAGGCCCGTAGCTTGCTCTTTCGGGCCCCACGACTTACAATTAGACGAATTCATTTAATTTCGTGACGTGCATCCAGATTCTACGTCACAATATATATATACATACTGAAGAAGGTTAAATTACTTTTAAAAAAAAATATGTAGGGCCACACCTGAAAGTATAGATTAGAATAATAGAAGCAAATTGATGCCATGTGTAAGGCCCTGATAAAGATTAAAGACTATTTACAGTGAGATGATTTAAATTTGCATCTGATCGGAAGGCCTTCCATCGGTCATCCTTTTTCACAGATGATGTGGGACCACTTAATTTCGTTGCGTAAGGTTAACATACCGAAATATTTGAACCCCTGAAATTCCCAAGATTCTCTTACCTCTTATCAATGGCCGTATTTCCTCTTTACTCATCTTCTCTTTCTTTTCCTTATTGCCTGATCTCTTATTCTCCTTCTCCCTCTGATCCGCTTCTCTTCTTCGTAGCTTAGACCGCCTTTGGCAAACTCACGCCTTCCATGAGGTAAAAGCGAAGGAGATGTCAACCCGTATCACGTTCCACAGCGTTATCGCTTGGCGATAATCGTGAAAGGGGTTGACCTGCCAACCTGGGGAGAAACATCCTAGTGGAATTCGAACCTTGGAAAGGACCCTTCTTGGACCTCCTGGACAACCACTATGGAAACTTGAGACAGGAACGTGGAAGATCTTCCTTTTGGAAAAGAACATACCCATTCCGTGGGAATATGCCGGTGCTCGTAATTCAAGCAAGTATCCATAGAATGAGAGAAATCGATCAGGAAATTGATGCCGTTTTTTTTTTAAATTCTAGAACGGGTAATCGAGGTGAAACGAATAAATTTTTGAAGGAGATGAATTTTTAACCTACATAAATCCTACTAGGTGCTATTAATGTTACGTTCTATAAGCTGTATAGAATCATCGCTTTACATAATTCAATATTTTTTATTAGAGTCACCCTTATCAAACTATCCCTATCAGGACGTCTCATTTAGGTATAAGGTGTATCTGTAAGGATTTTATCGCCGACTAATTTATCCAAAGGGTAATTGTTTGTTTTCAATCGATTGACCAGTGGGTCTTGCGATTGAACTCAAATGATAAAAATGGGGTTAGGACTACAAAGAACCCCATGAAATCGTGCGGAAGAAAGTAATGTCCCGTTCACGTATTTCCGATAGAGTACCCTGCCTCTCCCTCTAGATGTGTATGGGGGGCGGGGGGGTGATGCTGGAAGAAAATTGTTGAACCTAAAATCCTCCGAAATTGAACTTTTCAGGATATTTGAAGTGAAGGTAAACACTTTTTGAAATTTTGTAATATTATTACAGGGTAGTATATTGCACACTGGTCAGCTGGTAAGACCCTCATAATTTAACTGAAGAGACTATAACGTTGAAATGAAATTTTGAAAATTTTATTCTTATATTATTGAAATTCTAATAACTATTTACATTCTATTTTTGTTTGTTAATTCCTTATTTCATTTCATTTTTTATTAAATTTAACTATAATATAATTTTTATTATAGATAGATTGTTCTTTTTAATATATTTCTAATCGATACAGGTCGGCTTAATAAACTTAGCGGAATATAGGAAAACTTATTCAGAACTTTCTTTATTTGGCATATTTTAATATACCATTTTTCAAATTTTGAATTTTCCAACCTTATATAATCTTTACTTCTGCAATATCCATCACCAATCGACTGATTATTGCAGATTAAGTTGCAGTAACTTAACTTTAATCTACGATATCATCCATTATCGTTGAAACGTAAGAGCTGCGGTGCAAGATAATCAGTTATAATTTTACGATAAGGCACATTAATATTTCATTTGCTTATTAACACGTCAACGAATGGAATAAGCAAACGAACACAATTTTTTATAAAAGCAAAGTAACAAAACAAAACTGAACAACTACTTTAGTTAACAAAGAATAAGAGTAAGATTGAGCAACGAGGTTGGCTGATGAATCGGCGGAGAATGAGATGAAACTGAACAACTAGATCGACTGATAAATCGGCGGAGAATGAATAAGGAGCTTAATGGGGTTTCCGAGGAAAAGTCGTAAAATCAGGAATGTCCGCTATGGATGCACGTGTGCACTTGAGTAGAATCGCTAACGGTCAGGGGTATTTTCTAAGTATATTTTTTATACATGTATCCCCTTGAAAGCTTTATTCTTACTTTCCCTAAACCTTATGTGAAATAGCCGTTTCCTAGGGCCACTATGCGATAGAAACCAGATCCCACTGATTGTCTTTTGACAGTTAGCAACCGCGGATATAGAACCTGATTTATCACGCGGACGTAACAGTATCCTGCATCCATACCTGGCATAGTTATTGTACGTAGGGAATGCTTTGGGTAATTTTAGATTCTACTAAAATTTTCTTTCTGCATATACATACGTACGTATCCTGACAGGCTCGCGTGCACAGTGCAGGTGAGTTAATAGCCAATCTCGATTCAGATTCTCCCTCGTAATTAGCAAAGTGATTGTTTGGTTGATTGCTATTTATCAAACGAATAAACATCTGCGCAAGCGTCCAGAAACGCAATTGGCATGCATGTATGTACATCTCGTAAATCGTGATAATGCTTGATAAAAAACATTGCAGTAGTTTGAATGCTTAATTGAGTAATAAAGACGGAAGATAAATAAAATAAAATAAATAAAGTTTCTTTATATGCGAAATTATATATTTTTATGTATGACTTCACGTATATTGGATTCGAAGTTTAATAGCCATATTAGAATGTGCAATGAAAAATTCATTCCATCCGTCTCTTACTGTGAAGTTTTGTGATCAGTATTTTTTATATGTTTAAATAAGGCTGAGAGTACCATCATAGGATAGTAGGTATGATAAATAATTATTTTCTTATGTAACTTACAAACCTTGACAATCATTTAATGAGTAAGTATAAAATAATTCACAAAAGTCTAGCTCAGCTAGACTTGTTCTAGACATATGTGATACTCGCCCTCGTTCTCTGTAAGAGTTGGGAAACTCCTATAGGAGTATATATACTCATGGTAAAGCTTCGAGACCTATTCGGGCTTATCCTGTACTATTACTTGTCTACAAATTTTTACCCAAGATACCATCGCTATTCGAGTTATAAATTACGAATATTTACTGTTCAATTTTCTTAGTTTTTTCGAATTGCCGAAAAAAAAAAGTTAGCTATGACCATAGACCAATATTGCAATTTAAGGTCCATTTTAAAACGAATTAGCCATTGAATCTCCTTTTTCGTTCGAATATGAACTTATTCTATATTGTTACTCCTTGTACGAATACCTAAAAATTAAATTGATAAGCTCGTATCATACTTTTTTGAAGCAGTCAACTAGAGTAAACGTAATTTCTCCCACCCCTAGCTTTGATATATCATAAAGATGTTCACTGTCTTTCTTTTGGAATGTTATCATCTACGCGCATTTGTTACAAGTATCAATAAGTATATATATTTAATTACTGATTTTCTGCTAGACACTATATATAAAAAGAATCACGACCTAAAGTCCATTCAGTTCGAAATCCTTCGTAAGGTAGGTACATACGAAAGACACAGAATGTGCACGGAGAAATATTTCCAGTAAAGATTACTGCATTATTTTTATAATCAGAGGATATACTGACATTTTAAAATGATCTACTATTATTCTATTTTCCAATAATAAATATATTGTTTGCTATTTCTTATTGCATCTTTAGTATTTTTTTACTATGTTCGCAAAAAAAATGTACTATGTGGACATTGCAAATTTATGTACGAAACAACTATTCAAACATGAAATTGTTACGATCGTTATAGCAAGTTTAATTCGATTGAATTTTTAATTCTCTAATGTCATCAGGTAAAATTGTAATTTTTAATATATATCATAGTAATATCGTTTGAATATTGAATATAATTGAATTGTCATAAAATTGACTGTCTCTTGGCAAAATAAGGATCAATGTCTGTATATCTGTATACTCTTGCACTACTATGAAACATAGTAAAACGAAGACATTTTATGATAAAAAGTACTTGAATATCTTCACCGTGTTGAATCCCATCGAATAACAGAAACTGCTGAAGGCCTGTTCGAAAGAGTTTTACCCAGATTTATCATATACATTATATAAGAAATATTCAAAGTTATCACAATTTTCAGGAAGACGAATGTTTAACAAAAACGTAAAAAATGATGTTATACTTTTTGCTACTCTCTGCCCTCGTTGGCATATCGTCAGCGGCAGCACCAGGGTTTGCTAACGGAGTTACCGGTGGGACTGGTGGTGCTACCGTCTATCCCACCACGCTTGCCCAGCTCAGAAGCTACCTCTGTGGTTCAACCGACTCAAGAGGATATTGCACTGACAACACGGCACGTAACATCATCTTGAATAGGTCTTTCGACTTCAGAAATAGTTTAGGTAAAACTACAGAAAGAGGATGTTTCCACACAAATTGTAACGGAAAGCCTGGACCATCCCAAGTTAGTCTTAACTTTGATAATTATTGCAATGGCCGCACGGCTACCTCGGTAACCTACGACAATGCTGGAAGATCAGGAACAATATTGGTTGGATCCAACAAGACTCTTCTGGGTTCTGGTAACAAAGGTGTCATCAGAGGTGCAGGCTTGATGATCAAGGGCGGAGTCTCAAATATCATCATCAGGAACATTGCTATCACTGACATCAATCCAAACGTCATTTGGGGCGGTGATGGTATTGCTATTGATAATAGCAGCAGAATTTGGATCGACCATTGCTACTTTGCTCGGATCGGCAGACAAATGATTGCTATCGGTACAAAGGCTGTCCAATGGGTCACTATTTCATTTAATGAATTTGATGGCAAGGCCGATGCGTCATCCACCTGCGATTACCATCATTACTGGGTCCTTCTTGTTTTGGGAGCTCAAGACACTGTGACTATTTATGGCAACTACTTCCATAATACTTCTGGACGTGGACCTCAAGTTGGCGGATCTGGTACCCAACATGTTCACGTAGTCAACAACTACTTTGAGAATCTCAGCTCTGCAGGTTCCCTTACAGCTAAAGTTGGCTCCTCTGTACTTCTTGAAGGTAATTACTACCAGACTGTCACTCATCCGGTTTACAGCGGTACCACAGGTGGCGCCATCTTCGGATCCTACAGCGACGCTGGTACTTGCGCTAGCTATTTAGGACGTAATTGCATTGGAAATAGGGCTGCTAACAGTAATACTAATTACATGCCTGCTAATATAGCTGTGTTGAACGTTTTTAAGAACTACAAAAGATACTTGGTCAACCCCATGCACGGAAATAATGTTCCATCTTGGGTTCTTGCTAATGCTGGTGTTGGAAAAATTTAAAGCTTAGATTGATCATCACTTTTCTTTGAACTTGCTTAAAGGGCTATAATTTTAGGGATGTATCTCTTTCAGTGAATTTTTAAGAATTAAATGAAATAGACTCGGCCTGCTTCTATTAGATCCCTAAGTGTGTTACCGCATGAGATTATTAGTTCGTACGAGAAGATGCAGCGCAGAGATGTTAACTCTAGAAGGATATCCTACGTTAATTTTACTACCAAGCCTGGTTACCTTTAACGTAGATTAGAAAAAGGTTAACTTTCTGGGGGCAAACCGAAATTTCTTGTTATTTTCAATACTCGAGATACAATGTAGAAATATAAATAAACAAGTCATTGTTTGCATTAATTGTGTCTATTAAATTCCCACCCTTTTTCTAATAACATATGTGACATACTCATTATTTTTCTTGATTCTTGTTTAAAATAAAGTCTACAATCTTTTATTACAGGATTTTTAGATTTTGACGAGAATATTATACGATTAGTGGTTGCATTCAATGTAGCGAATACTCCAAATTATCATTGCCAAAAGTTTTTGACTCCGTATGCATAATTATTTTTCGGCTCGAATTATCTTGATGCATACATTTGCACGTAATTGCAAATAGCAGTTCCTCAACTTTAACAAAAAAAAAGAAGAATTTTCTCAAAAGAGTTATAGTTATCCCAAGCAATCAATGAATGGTCTCATGTCTGGTCTAGTCTGGTCTGGAAGTATATTTATATTTCTTTTGCAATTCGGACTGTGGTGTAGACCTAAAATTGTTAATTTCTGCAAAAATGGACTCCACTCAACGAAGTTACCAGTTGCAAGGCCCCTATCATTGCTTCGCCAAATATTTGCTTTTTGGGCAAACCTAATGGAACAGTATATTCACGAGATTTCTTTATCAATATCAGTTTTATTTGCCCTATTTCTGTTTTAAAAAGCCATTTGCATCTTCAAGGTAAAATGCGGACCAAGCCTTAAAACTACCTTTCTCCAGATCATATAGCCTATTTGTGTCTAGGACAAAAAATGCAATAAATTTTCTACCAAGCCCACCTCACGCGTATGAAATTTTATTCGTAATAAAGTGTTAATGGAGTACAGTAAAAACAGTAAATGTTGATAGTACTCTTCCGCCAGCTTATATCTTATTAAAATCGGCGAATAAAAGAGCCGAAACGATGGAAACTCTGACGCCTTCCACTTTCTCATAGAAATTGGCTTTTGGAAACGGAGTAAAAAAATTAGAAAGAGATATGGTATTTTCTGCCGAAAATTGAATTAACAAACATTAAAACGCAACAACTAATTAGCAACTAAAGAATATTTAAGTGTTTACGTCATATTATATCGTTTATCTATTTTTTTGTATGTGGCTGTGGTAACTTCAACCGTACTACGGCACAGCCACTACTTCCGGTTAAAGGGCTAAGGTAACGAAATTCAGAATAAAGTAGATAATTAGCAACTAAAGAGCACTAAATTATTATGCATGTTTCAAGTGATTGTGGGGATTCACATGATCAATCCTAATAGATTTCATTCAACCAAACCAACTCATGGTCATCACTTATCTATCGCTACTCAAATAGCTATATCTTTTTTTTATACATAATATTTTAATCCACTGAATCCATTATCTTTATCTCTAATAAGTGAACACTTCTTTATACTGAATTCTATTCTAAACTCTTTTAATCTGTTACATTTGAATGGGTTCCTTGCACAACCATACCCATATCTGCCGTACTCTACTTATACTTTTCTTGTTATTATTTTCAATGCAATTCCAAGAAACATTGAATGCCAGTTATACGTATCAGCAATTTAAAAATTACCTACTCAAGGATCTAACAGTTTATAAGATATCTGATGCAAGTAAACTGTTTTATCTTTAACTAGGAAATTGTAACATTGCTGGTATCTATAACTTTTACTATGTGTTTGCTACGATACAATTATATTATCGGTTAAATCAAAGTGTCTTCTTGATCCTTGGGTTTATCAAATTTCTTACTACTGTATTTTTCAAATGTTTTATTATGCGACTGCATTATCGCTGTGATAAGTTTCATGCGTCAAACGATCGAACGACTTAATCAATCGCCATTAGTTTCTATCTCATATAATAATAGCAATACCTGGTATTTCTGGCATTAAAGATTCTACTTTTTTCCCTCCTCTTCAATATCAGAACTATAGTAAGCAACGTCAGCGTAGCATGCATGTGTATATCCACTGTAACTATAATTATACAAGCATAGCAAACCGATACAGCAACCATAGATCTGGCGACAGGTACGAAGCTCTTAGTAAAGCTTGTAATATAATTTTCTACACATTTTCATGACAAACCATACTTGCTTGGCTTCGCTTCACTGCTCCCAAATATATAATAAATTACAGTTTGACTAGTCGCTAATAACATTCTAAAAATAGCGAATATTAACGATCATTTTCATCTATTTGACAAATATTAGTATACAGTAAGGATGTCTGCTGTCCCATAGTGAATATCCCTATACCGTGTAAGAGATTTATAATTTTCATGATGCATATCTCCAATACAAATCGATAGTGATATACTTGATAGTAGCTTCGAGACTTTTTATTATACAAATGCCGAATTAAGGTACCACGCCTCTACGTATAAAAGCAAAGGAAACTGTATCGACGACACACAACGTATAATCGTCCTGAATTAAACCTTTGACTTCCGTCGCTCTCTTGGATATATTACGAAACTGGACTGCTTCCACGCCCATTGCACCGAAAAAATTGGACCACCCCAAATTGGCTTGAATTGTAGTTCCTACTGCAACGGACGTGCACCATGGTGACATATGACGATGCTGATACCAACGGTTCCTTGTTGGTAGGCTTCAACAAGACCATCATCGGGATAGGCAAGAATGGCGGCATCATTGGCACAGGTCTGGAACTGAAGAACATAGTGAGCAACATCATAATCTAAAATATCGCCATCGCCGATATCAATACCGATGTCATTTGGGGTGGTGACGTCGTCGTTATTCAGAACGTCAAGAGAAATTGGATCGATCACTGCTACTTTGCTGATATAGGGAGACAAATGATCGCCACCAGGGGGATGCGGAGCCACTTCGGGTTACTATTTCTCATAACATATTTGATGGTAATACTCTACCTTAATCCAGACGCAACAAGCAACACTATTGGATCTTCCTGTTCAATGGTGACGAAGATAGCATTAGCATACATATATGGCAATTACATTCCTGAAACTTGTGGTCGTGGAGCCAATGTTAAAGGAAGGAAGAGTATCATATATCTAGTGAATAACTATTATGAGAATCTGAGTGTGGAGGGCGTCGTGACAACGCATGGTAGTGGTTCCTTTGTTCTTGTCGAGGGTAACGCATTCGAGAATGTCAGCAATCCTGGTTATCAGAGTGCAGATAATGGAAATGTATACCGTACATTAAATGACACTTCCCTATGCTCTTCCCATATTGGACATGATTGCGTTGGCAATTCTCTTATGAAATGTATTGATAATGTGATACCTAGTGAAACCTCTGTACTTGAGGTCCTAAACTAACTGACGGATTATCTAATAACGCTACGTCCTGCCGGTGAAGTTACTGAATGGGTTTTAGCCAACGCAGGGCCTGGAAAGATTGAAAATCAATATTGACAAATGTGCAACTTATATTCTTCAATTATATACAAAAATAAGCAAAAACTTCAGTCACTCTCCTGCATTATGCACGTGGAAATAAATATTCTGCATCAGGTCCATTAATATTGCAATTCTGTGTAACTTTATTTTTATTATTATTTATTAATTAGTATATTATTTATTATTAATTAGTATATCAACCATGTACACTTCATTAGCCCCTTTAGGCCGAAATATGTATTTACTAGTGTATCATATCATTTTTGGAGTGCATAGTGTTGTCGTCTTTTTATTTCAAATTTCCCGGGTGACATCGATTGATTGAATCGTAAAACCAATTAGTGAACTGTCAACGCTCTTGAAAATCATTATTCATAATTCGGACAATGCGTCGATCTTCATATAAACATAATTCTCATAAATTATGCTTTCTCGGTATCCACTCTAATCCCGGAACCCAGTGGACTATGGATATTTCAGTATTAATTACCGATTATTGCCAGATTGCCGGAAGTTTACGAGCGCGATAGTTCGCGGCGTTTGTGAATGTATTTTCGTTGAATATGGAAAGTCTGATATATATCGACCGTGTTACGGAGTTATTTACTTCATTTATTATATGTAATTCAATCCAAAAGTACAAATCTCTCGTAATAAAGGTCATCGAATATTGTACTTGTATTAAATTTTTTCCCACTATTCCCAAAATAACCCATTACCCTCCATACGTATTTTATGAATAATTGATATGTAGCAAACGCACGTAACTCTCCTCGACTTTCAGTTACATCCAAAATCGAATAGTTTAATCAATCTGCAAATGATTAATTCGTCAAGCTACACGACCGCACAACGATTTAAGCACATCGTGCGAAAATTGAATAATAATAATTATTCGAGGAATGCTATTTCTGTAATTAACAGAATTTCAAAGTAATATTCCAGATATGGCAAAATAATAGTTGGACACTGGACGTAATGTAAATACAAGTAAATATCAAATTATTATTTTTTATTTATCTGCATTTCGTAGCGTAATTTATAATTTGCATTTCACTGATTGTAAGAGTTTTCCATAGAATTCCGGCCCCATTCGCATCGGAAATAATTAGCCATTAATTAGTCCGTATTTAATTATACCGCGAACAGATTAAACGGTACCAAGTTATTTATAGCTCGAATTGGCAATCGGCGAGTGAAATATCTCGAAGCCGAAAAGCATCATTCCCAAAAATGATAAGCGTCATTTTAATATTGATTACAATCAACTACTAATAATAATGTACGTGCGTCCTTCTAACGCATCTCCATTAATATACATTCACTGCTGCAGTCGGCTAACAATTAACGGCACATTAAGATATAATAATAAAGAAATAATCGTTCGATTAAATATAAGGAAAAGAAATAAAAAAACAAAACCGATATATCACTAATCATTGGCTCACTTCCTCAAGTGATTTTCCACGCTATAGAATCAGATCGATAAACGCTTGAAACCTTTAATTCCCAATCAACGTAATTGAACTTGTCATATCTCGATAGGCTCAGTATCTGAATTAATTCGCAATGACACTCTTATCCGTTATAACTATTGAAACGTCATCCAATTATCAAGACTTTATTTAATCCGTGCGTAAAAGTGCAAGCCGCTGTTCTTATCAGCACCATCTTTATTCGTCATAAGTTCTTGTATGTCTGAAATTCTCAATTGTGCTATGCATAAACTTTTTACAAATGCTCACTAACTATATACAAATACATACAGCAAATACAGATAGTTAAAATAAGTCAATATCTATATATACTTATTTTTGACCTTTGTTCACTTTTTCTTTTCAACGTCCTTCCTACCACAAAGTCCTGCCATAAGATTTTCTCGAAGACCACGGGGAACTCTATTTGCAGAATGGAGTGCATCCACCACTAGAAACCGGATAAATAGAGGTTATGCTCCAGATACTCATAATACACCACTCGGCCGATCAATGTTGCGTGTATGCTTGGATGGTTGGCATGCATAATTCATAATAGGGATTTCTGCCATGGCACAACCCCACGTCAGCCCGTTTCCCAATATAATCAAGTCCCGGTGAGTTGCATGAGCTTCAGGAGAATTCGAATGGCTAATCTGTTATCCGCGATTCGGAGTAGACCTTCAGGGTAGATGGATTTGAATTTCTTATTTTTAGAAAATTCGATCAATGCGTCTTGATATAGGATTGCGATACGAATTGGGACTGACAAATAAATAAATTTGATATTATTGTAATTTTTTTTATTTCAATCAAGAACATCCACAGTTCATTCGTCACGAAGAAAATTGAAATGCAATAAAGTGCCTTGATATATTGATACAGCAGCACTGTAAGAATATACAAATTTTTGATACTGTGTACATCATTAATTTTTTGGCCAGCTTATGTGTGTTGAAAAAAAAAATCGATTTGCTCCAGCCTTTATGCCAAATTCCCAAAAGAAATTTTTTAGATTTTCAAAATGGCGATACTCTCCACAGTTTTCGAGAACTCTGAGGCTTTCTTTCTATGCCGTATATGCTCTGAAGTCTAAGCTTATATACATATGTGTATAGCGGACTATATACTGCACAGAAAGAGTGCGAGGTTTGTCCCTGTAGTATATATAGATATGTATAGTATGATGGCTTTGTACAGATCTCTCCGAGGATGCTGAGAGTCTTGGAAATAGCCGAGGCGTTAAAGTAAAATCCAGGATTACGAAATGAGAGCAGCACTGCCGGTATCAGTAACCATATAGACACTGCTGACAGCGTCAGAGAAGCATAGCAGCTGTTCGAAAGAAAGAATCCGAGTAAATTGGCGCAGGGGCGTTAAGATTGGAATAGGCCGTCTAAATAAAAAGAAAGTCTGAAATTAACGAGCATCCATTTAGAAAGTAGGCAGGGAGGTAAAGCCGTTAACATCCTCGCGGTCCTTCAAAGGTCCCACTACGTAATTATCCCTAAGTAATCAGGAAAACCTTAATTTCGTTAACCTATATACATATATGGGGACGAGAACCCTCAAGATGGTAAAATTGTTAAAGAGTCGCATAAATGTAGCCATGGCGAATTTTCAAAATTATCTTGTCATTAAGTGAAATAATTTCATAAGAATCATAAAATGAGTAAATTGTCGTTGATAGCGTTATATGAATATGTACTTTGGATATACCTATAAGTCATATAAGCCGGTACATAATATAGATATATGTTTTACCATGTTATATCATTATACGATATATCTACGTATACGCACCAAGGGTGGCGCCACTATCGATCGTAAAATAGCAGGTGCAGCTAGGCTAAGGCAAAGTGTTATGTAATATTCACATGTTAGCCAAAGTAGGAGGGTGGCTCACATCCCTTTTTCTCTCGTCCTTATACTCATGCCTTTGAATTCGCGAAAACAATTGTTATGCCGGGAAGAAAGCCGATACCGTTGGGAAATCAAGTGGTTATATTTATAACGCGGTGTGCCGAGAGCCATCGAATGACTTTAGTTTTATTTTTAGCCGCGAGCCGCAGGAGCCGCCACTTACGCTATAGGAACGTAACTTTCGCTGTTATTTCTTTCTCCCTTATCCTACCCCACTTTCTTTCTCACTTTTCTAGACTGTGTCTCCTATAGCTTTTCTTACCTCTCTGTCCTTTTTTTTATTTTCCCAACCTACACCCTCGTGTCGAGTTCTCAGGATTGGACCGTGCTGCTGTTAAATTACGAAAATCCCAGGAGAAAAATCTCTCACGCGAATTTCATACGTTTCGGTTACACTTTGTTTTTTTTCTTTCCTTTCGATTACTATTAATGGAAATCAGAGAATGAGGTGTTGAGGTACTCGAAACTGGGTTTTCTTTGCGCTTGTTATTACTATCCCCAAAGAATTCTTGACTTCGAATGCGAATTACATGTATTCCATCGTGCAGAATTTTTGTATTTCATTAACCTGCCTTGTAACGATTTTTAAGTATGGAAACTGTTAAACACCTAGGAATTCAAATTTCGAAAGTTCAATTGTCATAGAAGTTCAGTTCCCAGTACTGAATACCTATGTCTGACTGGAATAATTTTATATCAAACTAATCATGCTAACGCTAACGCTTCATTACATTTCCCACGAACACTTCGCCTGAAACATTTTAATCTACTTTCACACATATTTCACATGTATTCTCAGCACAATGAAAATATATATCGTACATGGTGAATCACACCAATTTACCAATTTATACTAATTTCTGATACAGTATCAGCGTCGAACGTAGAATGGACTATGATCCACTATGGCAATCATCACTCGGCTTAAGGTATCTTCCAACGGACGTTATTACGGTTGGCTATGTCTAGACACAGTCAATTGCACGTCAATTGCAGGGGATCTCAGCCACTTCCATAACTACAACGTAATATATAGCAAAGTCTAGCAAATGATTACACCCCTTCATAAGACTAAAAAATTATGGTCTGATGGATCCAGTATATGGTGCATACCTTTTTAGCATAGAACTGTAAAGTGTGCTTTTTGATCTTTCTCTTACAACCATAAAAATTAATGGAGACCTTTGCAACTGTTATAGATATAGATTTATAGAAGTTACACAAACACTTTACATTTGTTCCAAACTCCCTTTACGCTGCGAAATAACTTAAAAATAATTTATACAGGACTTCCTCGTATGACGTAAATGTTCTACAATTTTATTTTGATTTAGTCTATAATTATTACGAAGAAATATTTTCCGTCCTATCTTTTCAACTGATACTTAGCAGTCTAAATCCTGGTTTATTGGGAATACAATATTGTTGGGCAATGAGCAAAGCTACAAAGGTTGTCCAGAGATATACAGATTATACAAGGGATTTAGTTGGATGGACTCTTGGATAGAATGTACCGTGGCCCATTTAATATACTGCTCCTCAAAGTTATTCACAAAAATCACGGAAGTTATGAAATTACATAACAAACATTAAGACATGGGGTGCTATCTGGATAAATGAGAAGAAATTCACTCACTAATGAAGCTCGTTCGACGTCAGCTCATTGGACGGAGGAACCATACTCACTAACTCGACAATCCCAACCGCTTGATTAAATTCTTCTGACTTTTTTTCACCCCATTGTGTCACGGCGCCATTTTCTCCCTTGCGGAAGGAGATTATTCGAATTCACCCTCTAGCCAGATGATCACAATGGATTTCACCCATCTATACTGCTCTTACTCCCTAGGAAACATTTCGACCCTTTCCGATTACTCCTCTGCGAATGGTTAGTAAAATCGACTAATTTATATTGATCGATGACTAATTAACTTCAATCACCCGATGTAAAATAATAATTTTCGTGTTACGCAATATGTATTTTACGTATGGTATATCAGATATCTGATATAATAGCAAATTTTTTGTGGCGAGGATTTAGAATAACTACTTTGTGATTTTCTTCCATCGTCAGCCATTTTCTTTTCTTACAATAACGTATTAAAAAACGTCTATTCGGAGAATAAAGGAACTAAGAAGATAACATGAGAAAATTTGTTATCGAATCTCAGAGACAAGTCAGGTTTTGGCGAGGAGCCATAACTATTTAAACTTGGAAGCAAACATTCGATTTCGCGAAAGTTAACACGAATGAAGTGTAATGGGAAAACTCAGTGTACTATTTATCGCGATGTCTCACAGATAAATCGCACGATTAAAGTTTCAATAATTCCTTCAACATAACGTTTATATAAGAGAAATCATCGTATTAATATTAATATTAAGGTTACTATGTATATAATATTATATTTATACGTATACATTCATTCTTATCAATCGTTATCAGTGCTTGAAAACTGCCTTATTCCATATCAATAGTATCAAAATTTGAAATCACCATGGTGGAAAATTAGGATTTATATGATCAAAGAAAATATCACATTATATTTTTTCTAACAGTGTGAAGCGATCTACTTACTTAATCTATATCAGTAGATATGACAAATGTACGTCTTAAACATCAAAATCTAAATAATAGATGGATCAATCAATGGACGTAAGTAGTGGAAGCTAAAAATATAAATCATTTATGATTGCCAACATTGCCATTGTCATTGTCCTATATAAAATAATGGAGGACCAATAACATACAAAAGCTCGTTCACCGGAAATAATGTTACGTAATCTATTGTAATTTCACGATAGTCATTTCAGATCCTCGTACAATTTTATACTTACTGCTCACCGCATAGACGATGCCCGTGTTACTTATTGTCGACCACCAGTACGCGAGAAAGCCGTGGCATTAAGATCGGCCTTAAACTCGAAAAGTATTTTGGATTCTGGAAAGTTGGAGAATTTCGAAAGAGACTACATCCTCAAAATCTCAGTAATATTCTTGTCTCGCCAACTGGGCCACTTGCTGACTCAAGAAGGAGTTCTATCATAACATAACCTTAAAGTTCATCCAAGCACGATCGCTGGCTTCATTTTAGCTTCTTACCGCGTCGCCGTTTTAATTTTCAGCTCACTTCTTCGTAGCCACATCTTAAAATTTTGAAGGGCATCCCTCGTAATAGAAGATTCTTATACATCACCATTCCGCAAATGGGAAAGGGTGTCAGGAGTTACTCAAGTAGAAACCGAAGGTAACTGTAATGGATTTACCTATTGTGTGACGTGAAAGCGTCGGTTCTCTATTCGCAAGCTTAATAGCTTTGAAAGAGCGGGATCTTCTCTTTATCTATTTTTTCTTTGAAAGCGTATAAGCTTTTTGAATCCTAGGTGAGATTTTCCCTCCTTTACGATATCAGTGCTTTGATAACTTTCGAAATCTCTCTTTATTCAGAAACTGTGTATATATAATACATTATATTTACCATCGTAATTTTCAAAATATCACCAATCGTTTTTCTACAGAAAGTGCTTTTATAAGCTTTCATATAGTCCAATCAGTGCTCGATTTTAATCAACTTTCCAATTAGCCTTTCTCCTCTCTTATTTTCCACATAATAGAAACAGCAGTTGTGTACCCAGTGCTACCCTACAACCTAACCTACCGGTACCTTACCTACACCTATATATACTTACATGAAACATTCGGTTCTTTTCTATTCTGTGTCCAGAACGCTTATCCACTCGTACAATCTGGTAGGTTGGACTGTAATGCACTTACGCGAGTCTGCAGTATCCAATAGAAGGAAAAAGCTCAAGTGAAAGAACCAGAAGCGAATCTCTCTTAACAAGTGTTCAAGAGAGTGGCAGACACTTGCGAACCTTTCCACCATTGGACTACATTGGCCACATGTATACACAGTGGTAAACATATATATGTATATACGCCCACTATGGTCAATCTCACGTATTCTCCTTCCCACTTTTAGCAAAGAATGTACGTGTTTATCTAAAAGATTTGTACCCGGGTTTCAACAGTACTTCCGTACAGCCAACTGAATGTCAAATGCCCAGATAGACTTCTACGATCAAACATAACGTTCAGCAAGGCTATGTGTCTTATGAGTGCTCGCCTGACAGTCATATTTGCTCAATTACACGATGACATAAAAATGCCACATTGATCGCCAATGTTGATTACGTGTGTGCTAAAAAAGAGATCAATATTATCTTATTTATGCTCGACCAAAATATAAGATAGGTATGGTTTACGTTTACCCTCATAGGATGATGAAAAACAATTTTTTTATACGTCACGTATGAAGCAAATATGACGTATCACAATAAGAACAACTTTTCATCGTGCTATGAAGTAAACTTAAACCATACCTACCATATATTTCGACAGAACATATATGAATAGTATTTATCTCTTCTTTAACACGACGAATGAAGCATCACACATAATCAACATTGACGACTGATGACGCATTTTTATGCCATCGCATAACTTAGTAAATTTCACTGTCAGGCGAGCACTCATAAGACACATAACCTTGCTGAACGTTATGTTTAATCAGAGAAGTCTAACTGAGTGGCGAATATCAATCCTGACTCTGACCACTAGCGCCACTACCGGAAATCATCGGAGGCTTCCGTACCCTATCCTTTCTTTATTCTTCGTTTCGTTTCATTAAACCTCTTCTCTATCACGAACACCTTAATAACAATTACCTTTTATTCAAGAAACCTGGAGATTGCACTCCATAGAGTGAATCCCACGGGAAAATTAAATTCGTTTTGCTACCACTGTCTTGGTATTTCTGTTTTGCTCACACCAAATCTCATTTGTGTTTTGCTCATAACAGGTCTTGCTTTTCTCGCTTCTTCAGTTTGATTACCCACTTGATAAACTTTGCCTCTTGTATCGTTACAAGAACCATATATCTATACTTAGATGGAATTATTAATGTATGTCCTGCACAGGGGTTATCAAACATGCTGGAATAATTGGATATTAATATCTCTACTCTCAAGAGGGTTACGACCAGAGTCCATTTGGTATTGACAGATTGTAATACCCCTCGGGACCTTAAATAGGACATTGGAGATTCCACGCCCGGCACCAGCATCAAATTCATCGAGGGACTTGCTCTGTGCTATCCTGATTTACATATACGTTTGATTGTACACGTGTTACGATATCAATTAATTATTTTTAAATCACGTACATATCGTACGTATCATACGTGACTTTAGGCTTTACCTAATTTTGGTATTTACACTGATTGGTGGTACTTATACGATAACATCTCTCCGTAGACCCTGTGCTACTGCATGCCGGTAGTCTAGACTGCATCCTTAATTGCATGTTTACGCCGGTAGTCAGGTCGCGACACAAGACTGTAATTTCATCGCGAGAGTCGGTACGTGTTCTGGAGTGTATTTTACTAGAGCCGTGCTTGCGATGCGGATTAACTATTAAAGGAAATAGTCTCGGGTCTGTTTATCCAGGGAACATGGTTTACGTAGTTGCGCGAACGCGTTTGAATGTTTAATGGTCGTCTACCTAACACCAATCTGCAAAATCGTGGTTGAGGGCGAGTGAATGAATTCAGCTTGAGTTTCACCGAACGGGATTCGTTAAAGTGGAACAAAGTTCGATGCGTTGAATAGCTGAATGTGTAGCTAAATTCACGGAGGTCTTATAATTTGCCATTCTATATATATATATATATATATATATATACACACACATATATATATAGATAAATTTATAGCTGTGTAGTAAATACAGCTGCATATGTATATATGTCATTAGGGCGTGAATAATTTCGTTATCGGAAGCCTTCCGGCGCTTTTGCAACTATGGAAATGCAAAAGAGCCTGGAACAACTTCGAGACGCAAATTTCATCTGAAAGTTAAACTTCAAGCTTTCTTCTGACCCCAGGACTTCCATTGAGTTATTTCAATATTACCCGTTATTAAATTCTCAGCGAACGACCATAATTCCCCGCGCGGCACTTTTCATCACATTTTGCAAGTTTCGATAATATTCAAGAAATTTCGAGAAACAGGTTCTTCATGTGAACCGTCATTATTCCAAGGCGAGGAAGGTCTTACTAAAAAACGTTGGATATTTTTTATATTCATTCCTTCCTTTACATCTTGCTTCAAAGTAACAAAGCAACATCCAACCGAATTGAATAATAGAAATATTGTGACGGAGTCGACATTTTCCTGTCTTGCTGAAGAATGTTTACGGAGCTATTCCTGTATCGAACCAGCCAGAATATCATCAAAACATGTACCCACGGAATTCAATACGAGACTGTATATTCGATATTCTCTTAATTTTTTATTCTCTCATTTTATCATGTTTTTTTACAGTCAGCACGTTTCGCACTTTGTATTTCTTCTCGTTTTTACGAACCCAATGGCATTATGGTCGTTGAAGGAAAATTTATTGAGCTCCGATTCCATGTATGTAGGTATGCGTTCACATGTGAAATGTGAAAGGGTAGTTATGAAGAAGTGTGGCACTCACAACGGCAAGCCGATATGTTTTTTTCTTTAATAAAACTAAACCTTGAGACATGTGGCATTGGAGTTCTATCCTAGTCTAACGTAACCAAACCGTTTCTTAGCCCATCACAACTCCGAGTGCCTAGCATGAAAATTTTTTGGAAAATTCAGTTTGAATGCCGCTTTATGGTCCTGACATTATACCTTACGTATCAAGATGCTATCAGCACCGTCCTGAGAAACACAAAGTGTCCTCCACATAACTGCCAATACTCAAAACAGAAAGTTCTAAGAACTACCTCTTCTTAAAAAGTATACATATATATACACACACGCACGCCTAACTACCCTCTTACTTCGTCCTGAGAAATAAGCTAGCGTTGACTCAACTACAAAGACGTAAAAGAATCCAGACAAAGGAATCAAGACTCAATCGCGAAACGACAATTTTTACTATACTTTCCTTTCTTCTGCCTTTTCCAGGCACCGTAAAACCGCACGAGCTAGGAATACCGATAACACACGTCGTCAAGACGATAAAAGCAAAATTACACAGAACGTCAAGTTTCCGTGACGTAATTCAAGCACGAGTGTGTCCAAGGAACGTGATAGAATAACCAGTCTCCGGAACTATACATTCTATGACTTGATAATAAATAATAAATCAGCAACATAGATATTAAAGTATAATATAATTATACAAAAAAAAGTGTAATTAAAGAAAAAGGTATATATACGAGCAAGTACACGTATGTCAGAAAGAAATAAAAGATTGTAGAGATTGCTATGAAATAATTTTATCTCAAAGATGTTCGCGCTGCATAAATAAGATACGCAGTGAAAAACTTAGAATTGTTTGTTTTACCTAAGAACGAGTTACACCAGAATCTCGCCAATAGCAACGGAGTGTCTGCTTCGTTGAGAATAATGAAAACAATGGGAATAAAGACTAGAAGCGATTTGTCCGAAATCAAAAAGTTACCTAGAGCCAGAATGACATCGGTAGGTTATGTCAAGTCAAAGAACGTATGTCTACAAAGTGAGGTTAGCTTTCGAAAGTGACACAGAAACGCGGCCAATTCTATTTATCGAAGCAGATAACTTCGCAACGCCGTTTCCTCACTGTTTTCTCTCCTTTATCTTTTATTCCGTCGTCCTTCATCATTCGCTGTCCTTCTCTGTCTGACCTTTGATAACCTATCACTTTGCACTTACTCCATCCCCGTATAACCGAGGATTAATTCGATTATGCATAGTACCTAGCCCAGACTGAGTAAACGCTGCACGACCAGGTTAGAAACATTAAGTAAACCCCTATCTTGTCCCCAGGCAAGTTTAAAGATACTCCGCGGGACATTTGAATTATGTGATCTTAAATTACACGTATAACCACAAGGATCTAGCCTTACCTAGTACCAACATAAAGTATTAGTAGCTCCTACAGGATCGAAATCAGATACGCTGTATATATCTGTTATCGAAACTCGAATTAATAAAACGAATAAAAAAATATGATGCCATTACTCGGAGTTGTAAATTTCATTCAAACTTACTTCAATCAGATTTCGTATGATCGATCGACGATATTACCTATATTTTTTTTCACGAGATTCCCATTCCAGATTCGCGTAAGTAATCGTGGCAATTTACCTTGCTGTTCATAACGAGGTAGTTCAAGTCAGATAAAAAATTGAGGATCCTCCCCAGAGGGATGAATTTTATCCGGAACGGACAGCAGGACTCATTACGCTGTAACTAATTTAGAAATTCGATAAAATTCGTTCGAGATAATTATACCGAATGGTTTCTCATTGGCTGATCCTTCGTCAAATGTCAAGAATAAAAGAAAAACTCTTTCCGAGAATCATTATTCGATTGCGCAGGAAATTAAAGAGAAACGAGTTCAAGGGTATAGAAAATATTTTTACGAAATATGTATATTACCTCTAATCAATTACCTGTTTTCTTTCTAACTTTTATAAATACTGGAATCTGAAATATATAACTGACAAAATATTATAATTATATAATCTTCAAATGTTCACTCCTATATTCTACATTGCCTTGCGCGAACGTCACACGTAAAACTTCCTCGCAATTACAAAGAATCGGCGAGGCTTGTAAAACGAACCACGAAAGCTTCCACGAATAACTCGAATTATATGCAGCTGGAAACACGAGCAGGGATGCAACTATACAGCTGCACCATTCGAGGCAGTAATGGCTGTACTAATGCGACCAAGTGCATTTGCGTTTATGTCCTGGCTGGTATCTTGCGTAATATATACTATGCCCGTAGACTTTTATTCTACATCAACTACAACTCTCGCTACCGTGACTACAATTAATTTTTAATTTTTCAATTAAAAAAAAAATAAGTAATTCATAAATCAGAATTGTAAATAAATTTGAAATAAATTAATTGACATCAATTTGATTAATGGAACCTACGTGATCTTATGCGCCTGTGACAATAATAAAATCAATCGTGTAATATTTTTTCGAGTCGCGTAACGTCCACAAAAGAAATTAATGATTCCACTCGAACAATCAGATCGTAAAATAAATTTCGAAATCACTGCTGTTCGTGATTGTTCCAACAATATTTCTTAAAAAATCCGGATATCATCTGGTTAAATTACACAAAATATATATATGTATACAGAGGATAAGAGCAAGACGAGAGTCTGCGACGGCCTTAAAGAGAGAATAGAGACGTATACAATATACCAACCCCTCCCGCAAGAGAGAACTTGGCTCGAGTCCTATACTAGCCTGTTATCAGGTAGAGTATATAACACGCTGACAGGAAATGAAGCCAATAACTCCAGGATCCCTGTGGATACTCGGAGTGGAAGGGATACGATGGGTGTACATTACCGAAACAGAACATATTTATAGCCGTGATGTTTATCAAAAATATAACAGCCACACAGTTGATAATGGTTAAATTTAAAAATCGAGAGGCATTCGACTAAATTTATTGCAACATTATTCGTTTCGCGTGATAAAAAGACACAAAGTCATACGAGTACGGATTCAAACATTATTTTAGTCAAAAGTTTCGTGAATGAAAGTGTCCACCGTGCACGGGGAAATTCTAGAGTAATGAAAAACATGTTTTTGTACTTTATTGTTTTACTCAGAGATACCTGTATAGGTCCAATATACAGCAGGGAAATGAAGCCAATAACTCGAGGGACACCGGCCTCGCAAACCACAATCTATGTACAATTTCTTGTATATATATATATATATCTATAGACTAACATACATGCACTTATATACACATGCGAATACACATATGCTTCTGAGCTATCTATGACTTTATTGGATCTCGGGACTGCTGCCTGTCCGAAAGCCAACACATTTATTAATATCGCAAGCACGGAAGGAAATTTACAATTTTCCTATATACACAAATACGTGTAATATCTGTAGTATATATATATTTTTACCTGTAATTGTTCAGTCGGAATAATTATAGGAAATATTGTTGCGTTCACGCCTATTCACAGCACAGGTGAACACCTTTTACGATACTTGTATAACGAAATTACTATATTAAATACCATGGCACAAAGTACCCGAAACACTGATAGATAGCGACCTCCTGGCTCTGTGGTTCCAGTGGACTCGCGACAAAGGCTTATACTTGCTGTTGGTAATTTCAGAACACCCTTTATATCGGTATACTCTGTATGGTGAATCGAGGAGCAATATAAATACAACTGCAGCTGCAGCTGCGAGTTGGCGTGTATCGAGATGAAATATTGGAAAACTGTGCCCATGCATTATGGCCAATATTCGGTTCAATAAGTCCCGTCGACATCGCAGCGACTCGCGTACCTGTGCACTGGCCATAACGTATGTCGATGTAAAGGAAAAGTTTGTTCGGTGTTAACGAACGAAGAGGGGGTACTGGATCCACGAGAACAAGTTTAGGATCTCGACCCAATTTATCCCCATCGAGCAGCTTTAACTTATCAATATGGAAGTGAAATATTAGCTTCCCTTCTTCTCTATACCTTTCATCCCCTTTTCACTACTTCACACCCTATTTCACTCGTAGCTGCGTATAATTCAATTTCCAAATTACTTGCAACCGGAATTAATAGCCATTCATGTCATTGGCGCAACGATGAGTTGCTAGGAATTATTTTTAGCTTAAGAGCATTATTACTATGGACGACTAATAGTAATTAGAGATAACACAAGAAGCGTAATTACAAGTGGGGAATGATGGTACTTTTGCTAGAGAGGATTTACTTTGTCAATTTTTCAATATAACTGGTGCAGCACTGCCATCCGTCAATTGCGTAGTTCATCTTCAATGATTTTCAAGTGGCATTGTAAACCTCGGATGATATCGCTCGAAAGGCACGATCGTAACTCGTCCCGGTCATTGTCTTACCGACGGTTTGCTACTCGGGAGAAAATGAGATCTGAGCAAGAAGGGAAAGAGAGTTTACGAGAGTTAATTAAACGTTGAACCAAGGCTCAATGCCGACCTCGAATATTCAGCGTCACGTAGAATCTGAATTTTGGATAGGCTTTAATGAAAGAATACAAAGACCTTGACGAAATGAACCATAGATAATATCAGAACGTATGCCATCTGTATACCTTCACATACAAAAACTAGAACCTAAATCTACTGGATCTACCAAAATCAATTGAACCCACCACAATTCCACAAAACAGCCATATTTGCAGTTTATATTGAAATTTTCAATTTGTCCATTGTCAGTTTTGCTCAACCTGTAAAACTGCACGTAACCATATTTCTCATAGTAGTTGAATTTTTTTTTATATGAAGTAAATTATGCGCATATATTAACCCTACTTTTCTCTTTCATTCCGGAGGACGTTCTCAAGATTCTTATGGCTTTTCCGAAGTACGAGGAACTTACGTATATAAACTTACGTCAGGGGTGAAATCCAACGGAAAGGAACTCGTGTTCGCTGATGTGACGACGTCACGTTCCAGGTTGGATTTCAAATTTGTGGGATATACGTGACGGCCCCACAAGTTAAGCAAGGGGTTTTTGAGAAGGACGGTTGTTATAGACGTCAGAAACAATAAATTTTCGAATA
The DNA here is from genome assembly GCA_030142595.1 of Trachelus iudaicus. NCBI lineage: Eukaryota > Metazoa > Arthropoda > Insecta > Hymenoptera > Cephidae > Trachelus > Trachelus iudaicus. The sequence continues at coordinate 216,720 of JARQTH010000535.1, forward strand.
TCCCATAAAATCTGTCAAAATAAGATGACGTGAGATACCTTTGTGTTTATTGTGTCTATATTCCAATAGACATTTACGTATGAGCTACTTACGTATATAGAAGCATAACGATCTATTATAAGATATTCCTTGGAGTTTTCTTCGTCCTTATGCCAAAGGGGCACTCAGACCCATCTTTGGTACTCCAGGTACTTCGCGTGAAGCATCAACGGTGTCTCATTGAATTACCAAGGCGCTTGCTGGATAGATCTAATCAAACACCTACCCCGTTGGTTCCATTCTCCATGATATCGCGTGGCCTGTAACAGGTGTCCAGAAGATTCATAAATCATAATAATTCATATCAGTTTCCTCTCGACCCTAAAAAAGAGAAATTACATTTTTAAGTTAAGCTCGATAAGAGTTACTAAAAAAAGATTTACTTCGACCGATGATAAACTGAGTTATGAGGTCGATCCATTCTTAAGCCGACTCCACATCATATATAGAATTTCCTTTCGAACCGTTACCCAAGTACAACGCTAAGGTTGAATAGGACTCGAAGACGGTACCTACAAATGATAATGACAATAGCCACCGGCTAATTTTCTTTGAAGGGGACCCTACGTAAAACCACATAGATCTCTGGTGCGTGGGTGCGCACAAACATATATATGTATCTAGAGAGCCTTCTCATTATTGGTCGACAGTTTCCTGCCAAGAATTTCGGTTGGCTACGGTACTTGAAACTACGATCAATAGCTAAGTAAATACAAGCGTTTCTTATGCTCCATTATGTTACGCAAACACAAATATCTCTATCTTTCTCACCGTTCAGTATCGATCCGTTTTCAAATTTCTTTTTCGACGATTCTTAGTATACCTTTTATTTGTACCGGCTGCACTAGAACTTTCAATGGTATTCGCTGTTATACTATAGTTAAAAAAAGTATATATTATATGTAAGATATTATATATATATATAATATACCCAAGTAGCACTTTACATCCGTACAACGTTACAGTAATGTTACATATAACCGGAAGAATATCTATACAACATCCCAATTTGAAACTTGACGCTGTGTGTACGTCTAACTAATATTCAAAGTTCCCGCCAAGTGCAATACATACAACGTTAAGAGTAGATATTACGATAACGTTTGTAGGATATCTTAGCAATATTTATTCATCAATGGAAACGTCGATAGCAAATGAAATATTATTTCTATTCCTATTCAATATTTAAATTACGAAATTTAGCATTTAGTCTGGTGTACGTATTCATTTATACTATGGAAACTAGAGATGGAAATATACAATATAGGTAACACATAAATAGATATTTTTCAGAAAAACACATGAAATAAATGGCCTATCACAAGTGATCTTTACTAAGGCATCATGAGCATCAGCGAATTGTTGATGCATTTGATCTTATAGAAAACCGATCGTCGGGCTCTGATCCAACTAACATGAAGTGTATTCATTTGCATATCCAAAGATTTCAGACATATTCTATGATTCCAGATAGTATCCAATGCTGTGCAGGGAGTTGCTACTAAACTTATTGTTTTTCGCATTTTATCTAATATACGAATCGCTTTATTAATTAGATGAAGTCGAATAATTTATACATACCTTTTGTATATCTGTATATATCAGTGAACTATAGCTATACAATTAATGTATTTCAACTGTCGTTCGACGTCAGTGGAAACAAAATCATACATGATCGCACCGATTGCTGCATCTCACTATTTCGTGGAGTGCAGGTTTCGTATAATATGACTTTCTGAATATATTAGAAATTATAAAAAAATGACAAATAGAAATCTCCTCGCAGAAATATTGTAATGATATCATTTAGATAACGAGTAAGCAACATTGATCAGATGTAACATAATATTATTCATTAGATGTTATAAATTGTATATCCGTGTAATAACTTAGCGATGTTTGTTATTGGATAAAACTTTATTTGAACGTTTGCAACTATTTATAGATATTTCATAGATATTCCTTGCTGCTTGGATAGTATATAACGTAACTTTAATATCTATCTGTATCTAAGGATCTACAGATAGTACAGCGTATATCACGTGAAATGAAATTGGGGGATGTCATTGTGAAATCCATATATGAGATTGGACGCGAACCAAAACTCGGAAAAATCGAGGTTCTAGTTTACAGGGATATGCGCGCACTATAGATAGCAAAAAGGAATATCTTATGCATATAATACTATACGTATAGTAAGAAAAGTTATTCAAGGATACGGATTCTCTTTCTGATTACAGTAAGCAGTGAGAACGAGGCATCGGCATTGCGAGGAGCTTCAGTAAGTAATGGCACCCGAGATCACATGTAGAATATATGAAGATAGTACGGTGCATATGGATAGAGACACGTGTATGTACCTATCGAGCTAGAGAATATCCCAGAGCGCGGTAGAAAGGAAAGATTTATCGAACCAACCTCCATTCGCTTCCAATCCAATCAACTTGTTGGTTCAACAAATCTCTTCAGCAAACTAAGGTTACGAATTACAAAAAGAAACAATAGCCTCGAAATCTTTCATGAGGAATCCTAGCAAGATCAATTTTATATATAGTACCAAATTAAATTCCTAAGCGATGCTGGTTGGCTGATTGTCCAATCTGGACGTGCATTTACTATATGAATGGAATATTTTTCGTTAGGACCCAGCAGAGCCCAGGACGATCCTGAACAGCACACTCGAGGAAAAGAGTCGTGAACAGAGATCGGGATCGTCGCAAATTGAGGACCAGGTTGAGGATGAGAATGAAGAGAGATGCGATGGCGAGGAGGAGTACGAGGGCGAGGATGAGGAGGAGGAGCAGGATGAGTACGAGGATGAGTTACGAGCTATGGCAGAATCGCACGAGGCCATGTCCAAGGATGAAAAGAGTACTGGGTCAAACTCCAGTAGTGCAGTCAGTACTAGTGCAAAGGATGAAGATAAACTTAAGATGATGAAGATGTTCGAGTCGAGGGAGAAGAGCGTGGAGGATGGCTCGGATGAAACTGAAGCGTCAAACGAAGCTATTGATGAGAGCATTCTACAGGAGAAGGATGTAGAGGTAGTACACAGAGTTCTGACGAGGGACGTCAGTTTCTGATTGCTTTTCATTTTCAGGTTGTTCAATTACTGAAGTACAAGAACATGCATAGAGCTGAAGAAGAGCTAGAAAAGAAGGTCGAGCAGAAGATAAAGAGAGTGCCGACTGTCAAGAAGGAATTGAGCACCCAGAAAGAGATCAACAGTGGCAATGAAACTGAGACCCAAAAGAGATTGGATACCAAAGACATTTTTCATCAGATGAATGACGAACTCAAAAAATCTTATCATATATCATCTGAACCTTCGACATACGTTAAAGAGGTAAGCTGTACTCGATACATATAAATTAATAATATTTAATTCGATTTTCCAAACGATTGTGTATATAAGGAGTCCCAGGATAAGTCGACTGAAAATACGTCTAAAAAGATTTACCATGAGAAGCCCGTCCTGCAGACGAAGATCCGGAAGGATACAAAATTCGAGGACTTGGAGTCTTCGTCCGAGGCTCCCCGAAAAGTTGACAAACGACAGGATACTGTGTTACGTGACTTGGAGGCCTACCTCAGGGCGGAATACGCCGCCGAACAGAAGCAAGAAGAACAGAAGCTTCAGGAGCTAGGTGTAAGTCCATTCATGAGTTCATTGTGGTTTCAGGGTTATTTCCTAATGCTCAGCTTATAAGCTCATACTTCTGGTATCTACTCCAGCATTGGCCAACGTCCAGTGTACCGTAATTCGGCATTGGATCGCGATAAGTTTTCCAATTCTCCTGCCTCGTTCCTGGCATTGATGGCGAATTCAGAATTCAGAACTCGCAGACGTAATAAAGAGCTCCTCCAGTCGGAACGGCTCTTCTCAACCCCATTCCAGTTTTCCAACCCCCAATGAGAACCACCCCTCATCATTCCTTTGAAATCTTAGTCACCGCGCCAAAACTTCGACACAAAAGACCACGACTTTCGCGCTAATTGAACCTAAGAATAAAGATCGACGAGGACCAGACTGTTCCAGCAAAGGCTCGTCGACAGATTCATTTAATAAAACGGCTCTGATTTTAAATTGCTGCCATGGCAGTGACACTTCCCTTACTCACCAATTTCCACCGTCGCACCGACCTATCCCACGAGGATTGCTAAGTTCTTAAAAAAATAAAAATCACGAGAGAAACGTCGAGCCCGCTTCCGTACCGAAACGTGTAATGCATAATGAACGCTAATAGGACAGCTAGACCCAGTGACGGTGCTCTCTGGGAATTGCCGAGAAAATCCCTCTCTGGAACTACTACATCGGCTTCCTCCTTGTGTTCAGAAGCTGTAAAGCCTGTTGGTTCATACCCTCTATGCTTTTACCATCCATGCCTCGACTTCTTTTCCAAATAATTGAATTCCATAGCTCTTTGCTGATTCTCTATTTCGACTAAGGGAAGGAAACGAGGTGCGAATGACGAATATGTAAGAAGAGGGATGCCAAATTAAGTAAACCTGCTCCCAGGGATGTCAAATAGGCTAAGACGAAAGTTAAAGCTCCAGGCGTGAAATAGGATCGAAAGATTTTGCGTACTTAATCGCGCGCAAGTTCGGGTAGATTCCAGATTCTCGTATAAACCTGTATAGCGGCTGAACCGTTAATCTCTAGGATGATGTCGGCACCAGCCTAGTCAGCACTTCTTGGGTTAGTTGTAGGAGCCAACTGGGGAGGTTAAGAACTCTAGAAAATCATTGGAAAGATATGATGAAGTGGAACATCCCTTATGGCTTCGACCAACCCAGCAATTTTCCAAAGAAGTGTCATAATCCACTCATCCGTACAGAGATTACTCTTTTACTATCTTATTATGTCTTGAACTTTATCGCTGGTCGCTAAATAAGTCGAAATTCTCGGAAATAAATGGATACACCCTGTTGAGGGATCTATAGTAGGATAGGCCGACGGCTACATGAACAGGTATACAAAGTGGAGGGGTATAAGATGTAAAAAAAACCTTAAGAAAATAAGATGTATAGTATAGAGATGGTTTTATCACGATTCTCATCAAAGTTGATTACACTTTACTCATCCGGCAAATCAGTCTTCCTATCCTCCTCAGGTTATCTCCCAGAGTCGTGATTTCATCACACGCCAATGTACTTCTTAAGTAATCCCGATTCCGAAACAATATCCTCCTTCCACATCGTCTAGTTCTATTTCTCATCGCTTATTTCCGGTACGGTGAAATGTCAGACTACCAAATAACGTAAAGGCATCCTAATAGTCATATGATCAGATCACTTTGAAATTCCTCAAAACCCAGTGGTAGTTGATAATTTATATTATTAACCATTCCTCGTTTTCTATAAAATCTACTTGAACGTTTACCAGGTTTTTCTCCCCCCAATTATTAAATTTATCGAGCCATTATGACAGATTATGCTTGATATGGTATGAAATGTACATTTTGTATCCTGATACATTGCGACGAGCGAAGCTTGAAGTCACGTTGAGACTAGAAGGGAAAATAAAATAAAAAAAGTGGAAGATTTGAATTTCGGAAGGAGCTAAATTAAAGTCAAGAAAACTTCACCATTAAAGTCAAGTCTTATAAAAGGCGAGAGGCTAATTTCGTCAAATATTTTATTCGCCTTTTTTCAGGCTCAGGAAGGCGCCCTGGCTGAAAGTCTTTTGAAGCTTCTGGTGAAGCTTGCTGAGAATCCTCGAAGGTGGGAACGCGTGCACAGACTGCTCAGTAAGTTCAAGTCTATTCTGTTTCAATTTCCATTCTTGGACTTTGAACCGTGCACATTCAAGGAATTTCTAAGGAATCACTCGAGAAATTCAGTGTGAAATGTTTGAGGTGACTACATCGCGACTTCGCTACGAACGGTTTCCTAACGTCTAATTAAGAATTTGCGTCATGCGGGAAAACGTCGATAAGAGCAGTTCTTGTTGTCCCCATTCTTATACTCGTCATCTAAACGCAGAAACTCTCTCACAAGGAAGCAAAATATAACGTAGCTCGTTAGACAATTATTTACTTTTATCACTTCACACTTGTCGTTATACTATTTTTTTTTACAAGCCACAAACCAAACGTGTTAATTTTGTATATAGCTGTTTCTGATAATAAGAAATTAGCAGCTTTCCCATTGCAAACCCTTGTACGTTCATTGGATAAAGGAAAAAATTCGAATTAAACTGACAATACAAATGATTCATTAGATAGAACAATGACTGTCATTATCCATGATAATTAATATCAATCGTGTTTAGCCCGAAGCAATTTTTCATACGCGAGAATGATTAAATTTCCACCGTGATAGAAACGGCTGTCTAATAACTGTTATTTGGATACCTTTACTGATTGATAGCAGGAAATATTCAGGTTAGGTTATTACTGAAATATCGATAAGCGGAGATTAATAAGCGAGAATACAGACAGCTGCATGCAATAAGAAAAAAACAGAAAAATAAATATAGCATTCGAAATCTTTAAAAAGCAACGAAGAATTAATACCTTTTACAGTGGACGTCGAGGGGGGTCTGGAGCTTTCCCGTCGAGCTTTAGAAGCACAGAAGAGAGGATTCGACTTGAACACGATGATAAGTACATCGACATCGACAACAACTATATCACCGATGTCGAGCACTCCGAAAAAAAATAGAAAGAAACTGAAAAAGAAGAAGAAGAAGAAGCCGCGTCAGCATCGTTATCCCATCAGTACAACAGCAATAGCAAGTACACCATCCTTGCTTACCACAACGGAGATGCCCTGGTTGACGACACCTATGGAATGGCGATTAGTCGCAGAGAGGTTAATTAGGCCGCCCTGGTTATGGGATCTGCAGGATGATCCAAATCTAGCGAAAGTTCGTTTCTCGTCCAATCCACGCCTGAAACCTTCGCCGGCACGAGAATTTGGACAACAAGTCCTGGACAGCAAACAACGCGAGGAGCACAAAGCTCTGAACACCGAACGTCAAGCATTGATGCTAGAGTCGGCACGGGAATACACGCAACCTAGACATCTTCATTATGGAAAGGTGAATACGCATCAAACTTTAGTACCACATCGTGAGTCCGTTTCAGGTTACGTTACCGAACGCGAGAACAGTAGGATCCGCGATTATGATCCTCCTGAGCAAAGTTATCAACGATATGGGCAGTATAACCCACCCAGAGAATTTTCACGCGGAAGAAGTCGTGAGGAAGAATTCATCCCTCCGGAGAGTTATGCTCAGAATCATGAGTACAGACCTCCGAGTCTAGAATACGCAGCTAGTAAGAGCTGGCAGGATACTGCACAATTTAAATATGGCCGACCCAGTTGGAAAACGGAAGACAGATCAGTGGAAGCTGGTAAGTGGGGATGGAGAGAGACTGGTGATTTGAAGCTGTGGCCTCAAGTTGACGATTCGAGACCTTGGCAAAATAATAGAGATTATTGGCCGCATCTTGAGGGCGATCCGGATAAGGCTCGTTCACCGCAACGTGGTCGTACCGAACAGCAACCTTGGGAGACGGTGGCCGGGGTGGCCAACGGCTGGCGCGGTAAACCAAGTTCACCATGGCCAACAACAGATAAAAATAAAGGATATTATCGGGAGGAATCTAGTTGGGATAAGGGTAGAAATCGATCTGAACTGAGTAGAGATGCTGTTAAGCAAAATAAGGATAAGGATAAGGGTCTAGTTCCCAAGGTCACTATGAAGACTTGGAATAGTCTCACTTCAGATCCCGCTACATGGCCTTTTAAATTGCCCGGTGCAAAACCCTGGCCGAAGGACAAGAATGGGAAATCCTACAATCCAAATGCTGATCTGGTGAGAAAGTTGGGGCTAGACAAGCAGGGAAGACTTTTATCCGATAAAGAATCAACAAGTGATTTCAAGTCTTATCAGCCCTCCAATACGAAATACAAGGCCGTCAAGATTAGCAAGGATGTCGCTCCAAAGGTACAAGATTCCCTCAAACAGCCTGTTTCCTGGCCCGTGAAAATGACTCCTGGGAAAGAATGGCCGATTAAGCCGAGCAAAGACTATAATCCTGATGTCGATCTTGTTAAAGCTTTGACCCTCGAAGATAACCCAAGATCCTGGACTGGAAACGTAGATACGAATCGTAAAGGATGGCAAGAAAAATCCGCAATATCACCAAAAATCCAATCAGTCGGCACATGGGTTATGCCTGCTGATCAATCCACATGGAAACCATATAATTTAAAGACTCTCGGTTCTTACAACAGAGACATAGAAGATTCTGGACGACGATGGCCCACGTCTGTATCCGAAAGTCAAGGAACTTGGCCGCCCAAGTCAGAAGATGGACCATGGCCATCAAAGATCACTGATAATTGGAACAACTTTGGGAAATCCTCACCACCGGGAACTTGGCCTAAGTGGAAGCAATTTGCCTATCACAGAGTAACAGCAATGCCAGTCATGAATACAGGATCATCCATGGATGGTACTAGATCTAGAAATGCTTTTATAGCAATGTCCGCCGTGTCGCCAAAGTATAATGGAAATCAATGGCGCAAAAATGACATAGAAGAGACACCTGCACAGCAATCAGTTACTGGTTCTACTGACCCAGATCATCCTAGCAGTCAGTTACGCGCCGGTATAGAGCCAGCAATATACACATGGAAAAAAAATGGCGCCTCAATTAAAAGGAATTCAACTGATGCTCTGGAGGATCAATTAGAGGAACTCAGACGTGCAGCATCCTGGTCCCACACTGAGAATGTCAATAATATCAAAGTAAGTAAAGCTCTAGTGCATGCGTGTGATCTAATTAGCTTTGATATCCTCAAATCCCACATAATTAATAGTAACGTGTGAAAATCCCAAAGGACATGCGTAGCTATTTAATAGTAGACAGAAGAAAAGCCAAGGTCTACCTTTTCTCAGAATTGAATGTCCATCTGCAAGCTTTTCTCTATCCATTCTGTCTCTTCCAGAATCGATTGTACTGCGCTTTAGTAAGACAGTAACAAAGCCTGAAAAAGCTATCCTCTACGCTTCTTGGCTACCACGCGTGGAATCGGCAAAATGTAACTTAGCGCCTTAAAAGTTAGCACGAGACTTATCCAAGAACTTTCTAGCATATTGTAAATAAAAGTTACCCAAGCGAATCGGAGACCCTCTTTACTGTTAGTCCAAGTTTCCCAACAGTACATTACGTCCGTACTCAAAGGATCCTAGTAACAGGGATCGTTAATTAAAACTAAAAAAATAAATCTCTTTCTCTCAACTTTGTAGTTACAATTTAATTTCCAAGTTGTTTATTCGAGTTTAAATCTCCTAATGATGCTTGATGTATCAACAACAACATTCAATTTAAATAGCGTATTAAGTTTTTTAAGTAGTTACTAATTTTATTAATATGCCATGCGCCGTGTAAAAAATCGATGACCGAAAGTAAACTTTCCGTTTGACGTTGAAGCAGCGTAGAATGTAAAAAGGGTGCCTTGCTTTTCAAAATTAATTTGGTAACCCGGAAAGAAAGATTAGATCTGCTGAGATCAAATCAGATCTAAATTTTTTCCACATCCAATCAGATCTCTTTAGATCAAATTTGATCTGATTGGATATGGACAAAGTTCAGGTAATGTCGAAGCTTGCAATATTGCGATATTATATTAATTATGTGTTATGATAAATAATTATGTGACGAAATATATGTGATATGAGTCGAGAAATTGATGCGAAAACCAGTCGGATATAAGCATATCTCGTCAGATTTGGTCACGTCTAATTATACTTGAGCCGATCTGAAAGCCAGACACGATCAAGTTTGCTCAGATTTAGCTGGATCTCTCATGTCTGGTCAGGTCTGAACAGATCTGATTGAGACAAAATTCGCATCCAATCAGATCAAATTAGGTTACATTTGATCTGGATAGATCTAATCTTTTTCCCCGGATGATTAATTAATTTAACTTTTAATGATATCATAATCATGATAATTAAATTAACTTTTAATGATATCAACCCCTATAAATTATTGATCAATATATTAAAATTTGTATCAATAATTCCTCCGAGACTCACTCCAAAACATACACTGCGGCTCCGCGTAGCTGCTCAAAGTCCGCGTATTTGTGAACAATTCTTCCTCTTCACTCGGTTTGGCAGTATCACGTGACGCGAATGGAAAGGTCAACAAAGTTAGCTCAGCTCTGAACGTGTTAATTGATCAAAGACACTAGACTTTCAATCAAGACTTATTTTTGGAGCGAATCTATAAATAATTAAATATCCTATCAATGAATTTCTTCAAAAAAAAAAGTACTCATACCCTAAGAATTACGGGAGCCAATCTAACCGGTTCACTACCCTTTACAGGCACGTACTTGAACTGTTAAAGTAATTTTATTGAATGGTATATATTCTAATGCATATCCAAAAAATCATAATTTACACTTAGTACAATTTTTTTATTTTGAATACTGTAAAATATATTAATTGTTTAACATTCCTTTTTTTTAATATATATCTTTTTGTATTATTACAGAAGCAATTGAATGCCATCAGCGACGCCTCAGTTTCTCTGGTATCCCATTTGGCGTCATCGGTACCATCCAATTCATCAAGTGGATCACACGCAGACAGATTGATTACCGAGATGAACAATCGAATTAATTTGCAGACCAATCAGGGTCAAGTAAATAAGGAATTATCAAAGAAGTAAAAGAGTCCGGACCAGAATAATAATACTTGTGAAAGCTTCGAACTCTCATTACCGATCTTCATCCGTTAAATCTTCATCACCGGATATCGCAAAGTCCTGTAAGGCATCGTTATAGAAAAGAAAAATCGCAACGGGTTTTGCTGATAATATGGCACACTGAAAAGCACAATGATGACATTAAATTATAACAATAAGTATCCATCATAATATCCTCCGTCGTTTCATTGAACTGATTTGTTGTGAGAAATGTACGCGCTATTGACTCGAGTCGTTGAAACTAATGAACTTTATTCAATTAAACACGAGAATATATATATCTGTTAATTGGTATGCCGATCCGTGTTATATTAATTTATTCCTTAATGACGTACTTCAATATTTTTAGATGTTTTCTTTCTTATACTGTATGGAATTGTCAAAAACATAAGAGAATAGTGTCCACCACGTGCACACGTGACCAAGATACGCGTTATGTATATTTTTATTTATATCTTATTTAGCTATAAGAAAAGTAAGAGTTGTCATCTAGTCATTACCATGCTTAACCAACGAGAAACAGATCCGCTCCTGCTGGATGTACAGTCAGGTATAGCGTATAGCAAAAAACCCACCATTATGAACGACGAAATGATAATGATAAGAAAATAAAAGGAACATTAGTCGATAAAAACAATAAAGCACAAGCTAGGATAATAATAATAATGTGAAAAAGTTTACGGCACTAAGAAACGAACGGATGAAAGAGATAGTTTCTGATAAGACTCACGGCATATCAGGTGGAGTAACAAATTTTCTAAAATGAGAATGTTCGAGGAAAGGTTAGATCGATGTGTAAATACAAAATATGATTGGATTATTAATCAACACTCTCAGTCCGTATATCATATAAACATATGAATATATGTACGACCATACGTATGAGTATATTTATAAAATAAAATCAAAAATTAAAAAATGCATCCAGCTTCCTTGACAAATTAATACAATGCGTCCTTACTGATTGTGAGCGCACAATACTATCACGAGCTTCAATCCTGTTGAATATTTTAATTTTCTTTGTAATTTTAGGTTATCCATAAGTTCCGTCATCAAATACAATATCGACGAGTGCTTCGATCGCGAAATTACGTAAATTCCATTTTATCATATCATATTCACATAAAATGGATACATTGACTTACTGGATTTGATTTCGTTGATCCTGCCGCAGTGATGTTTACTAGAATGATATTAATTCAACGATTCTGCTATTCTGGATCATAGATTTCCCTTGAACGAGAATCGCTCCTTACACTAAATCGCTAGGCACGACCATGTCCAAGAACTTAGTATCGGGAATTTTTATATTATAATAACGAGAAAGGTATAAAAGAAAATTCTACTGTACATATTGTTTTGTCGTTGGCATCGTATGCTAGAATCAGTCGAATAGTATTCTCTCCAGTTAATTAACGAAGATATAAAAGTAGAGATGAGTACTTGCTTGCCTCCTAACGCCACGAAGCTCTTCCGCGAAAATAATTAGGAATCCTGAAAAGCATTGAACCAGTATAAGTTAACAGGTAACTCATGCAAGATCATGTATAACTATAGCAAGACAGCATGTATGCATACGTATAGACGTACAGGCATCTGCTTGGCATATATATGTATAATAAAACATGAAAAAATAAATAGGTTGGAAAAATCAGTTACTCAAATACATTGGTCGCAACTGACGTACGAGTATAGTTGAAGATTTTAAAAAGACCTAACAATTAATGTACTTTATTGATAGAATCTGAACATCTACGTACGTAAACTGTTTTAAGGATGCAGATGAATAAATGTCATACATTGTGTATTCATCATTGTATTTTATTTCATCTCGAATGAGATGTATGCAGCATCCTTGAAATAATGATGAAAAAATAAATTAAGGAACCCAGCATTAAAGGTGACGTTTATTAGTATAAAGTGGGACAAGGATATTATTAGTTGATATTACGGAAAATTTTTTTGAAATTAATCATGGCTTGTAGTGACGTGGTAATAATTGTTTATTATAAATAACTATTAACACATTCACTTTCCCATGCATCATATGTGATTCATATATCCAATCATTTTACGAGTCCATGCGTCAGATGTAATACACTTGAAGACACTCTCATTAGTAATTCGCAATTATAAACATAGAGACGGGTATGGGATTTTTTGTTTGCTTATTGGCGATTATTTACAGTAAACGATCATCGGTACTGGAGTTCATCGCAATCGGTACCAAGGTATCATCGCGTATCAAGTATGCTATCTACATCAAACGTACTTTACGGAAAGTCCGGAAGTCAAGATTGCAGAGACGAAAATCGTATGGTCTTTTACGTATAATGGACAAAAAATTAATAAATGTGAAATTGATTGATGGCGCTTGTCTCTGTTTAAGTCAAAGTCAATTACTTTTGAAAGGACTAATCGTACGTTCGTTTTTAATTTAAAAAAAAAGATACAAATTTAATATACTTTTTTTTTTCAATGCCGTTACTTTTGCTGTGGACCAAAATCTTGCGAGAACATAACTAAACCGTTTTTGAAATATTGCGCGAATTTGAAACAAGATAAAGTATAGGACAAAGCGGTACTTTCTCTTTTTTTTCTTCTTGAATTCCATTTTGCGTATAGTATGCGCCTCCTTGCGCAAATTCATAATAAGAATTGTTTTCCACTCATTAAAAGCACTCTCGCTGAAGTTCAGTCGCATTGCACGTAGGGAAGTACCCAGCTACATAAACGAGGAACATGTATAATAAATATGGAGTAACAGTTGGTACTTATAATAGTAAAGTACAGAGTTAGAATGCAGTGTACATATAGTATAGCAGCAGCTACGACGAAGTACCTAATACGCGTATGTGCCCGCGCGCCATTTTCTCGCTATTTGCGACTCTTTATCATTTTTCGTCACGTATAACTTCGTATTCGTTCCGTCATGCGTCCTTGAATAGTCATTGTCATTATTATTGTATAATTATCGTTAGACAATATTATTTTCCCTGTTACATTTTCCCTTCATGTATTTTTTTCTTGATTCCGGCTTACACCCCGCTTCCTGTCTATCATCTTCTTGTTCGCCTTGTTTGCTGCTTGCTGGCAATTCGTCAATTTCTCAGCCGTGCTTAATTGTACATGCTGCTCCGTAGTCACATACCGTGTATTGTTCATAACACTAACAATAGACTTTTCAAAATGTCCAACAATCTCTCTATTAACACCCTTTAACTATTCACACACTTTTGAGACCATTTTCTCCATCTCTACATCAGTGTCGATGTCGTGGTGCACGTGATTGCTAGTACCGGCGTTATCAATTGGAGCAATGGCATTACTTTTCACCGTACTCATAGATGTGGTCGCTGGTACTGTGGCCATTGGAGGTGTGCTCGGTGTACCCGGGGTTCCTGAAAGTTCTAGAGGCGATCCGGGCGATGGTAGTGGTTCCACAAGATCCTCTAGACCTTCCGGTGTTGGCAGTTTATTCAGCTCTTCTCGTAGTAGCCTATAGTGTCTCTAGAAGTAATAATTATATTTGGAGATGAGATTTGTCTTTATTTATTTTTAATCTTCTATAATGCACATATATATATTTTTTATTTTCTACGTACCCTCAGAGCCAGAGCGTTTAGAGAGATGGTTCGACCTGATCGACGATCCGCTCCATGTAGCTCCATATCCCTTATCCAACCTTCTAATTGTGCAACGATTTCGTGTCTCTTTATCCAAAAGTGAGTGTGTATCACCTGAACAAATTGATGATTATATATTACATTTTTTAAATGAAAGATAGATCATTTAAATTCTATGGATTTTGTTTTAAATAATATCACAAGCGATCCCTTACTTCCTGAAAACAGGGACAAGGGTTTCGTATTTGTTCAAGCATCGCCCACTTAGCAGTGGCCTGGCAAATATTGGCGTTGTACTCTTGACTAGATTGAGCACCGCTGCTAGTGCCACGCGATCGCTCGTAACCTGGTTCGTTAAAGTATGGCTCCGATACCAGGATCAATGACTGTATGGAGACTAAAACCTTTTTAAGAAATAGAAAAAGACATAATTATCAAAATTGTGCTGTCATTTTAGTATAATACCGCATATCTTGCTCTGTTTCAATTTACCTGTAGAAAACTACTTGTGTGGGCATTCCACTTCTCTTCAGGTCGACCATGCCAGGTGTTCAAGACACTGAGACACACTTTACCATCGTTGTACAGATTTGGATTGAAACGGACTGTGTGACGACCTGTAGTTTCCAAGTTTATCATCATAGGGCTGTTAGGGTAGTCCGGTGGGAAGTACACATCGAATTGGAAACAGCCGTTAGCGTAAGGTGTCTCAGCTGGACCAGTAATTAGTACCTTCAAAGAGAAGATATTAGAGATAAGTGAATTGCTCTAGAAATAAAAAGATAGTACCATAATTAAACAAATAGTTTTATACCTTCATAACATCCAACCTATCAGCATCACATCTGACAAATACGCTGCTGCTGTACGATAAAGGAAGTGCAGTAGAGAGTGTGACAGTTTCCTGTGCTAATCGTTTTACTCTTGCTGGATGACTCCTTTCGCCTGCGGCTCTCATATTGGATTCGAAATGATAAGACACAGCGAAACAATATCCAGAACCATCCAGATTTTCTGTTATCATCTCGTATGTATCTATAAGTATATCAGAAAAAATTATGCGATTATATATGTTTATTTTAATAAAAATTAAATAGACCATAGTATTTTTATGCGAAATCTCTTACCAAACTGCAGATTCTTCATCACTTCAAGGTATCTCTGTTCTATGGACCGTAGTGGCAATTCCGGGGCTGTAGGACTCGGACCAGCTAATTCTTCACCAATACTGGCCAACTTTGAAGTAGCGTTTTGTACAATAGTTGCACTATCCTGGATATATGGTATCAGGGTAGCTAAACCCTCATCCTGTTCTGTATCATCTGGATATTTTGAGGCAGATTTCGATTTGTTACCTCGAGTACGGTTAATTTTATGCACGTATGTGTCCACGCAAACTTTCATACTGGATAAAAGAGACACTATAGAAGGCTCTCCAGACCTTCCACCTCTAGGTAGAAGAAGTGGTGCCAATTGACTTGAAAGAGCCATGGACGTCAGCAGTTGCAAGACTGCACAATACAAAGGGATATGTCTGGCCATGTCAAGAACAGAATCATTTCTGAGATACGACGAGAGTGCCGGAAGTAAGCAAGAACGTGCCAATAAGTCAGTAAATGGAGCAGGTAATTCTCTTTGCGGTTGTCCGCCAGGGCCCACGTAGCCTGCCAGTACTTGAAGTAGAACTGTAACGTGTTCCTCTTCAGATCGTTGACGCAGTAGAGCTTGCTCCACATTCCAGGACTGTTGGATAGAACCAGTACCAAAGCCAGTACCTTTAGCCCAATAAAGATGCGACTTGTCATCGCTACGTCCTCCACTCTGACCTAATCTCTGTTCAGATCCCTCATTGTGTCCCGTTTGATGTGTGAATATTGCTAGACAGTTCAGCAATAGTAAAACAGCTCCGACTTCAATGGTCGTACGTCGTAGAAGTAAACCATCGTCCGTCGTAGGTGGCGTTATATTCAGTAAATGTTTCAAGACCAGGAATGGATAGGTCGGAAGAGATGAAGCCAAAGGTGAAGCTAGAACATCTCCGCCATCACCATCATCGGACACTCCTAGTGCAAGTCTTAATAAACATTGAGCGCGCTTTCTATCGGTCAACAGAACGTCAGCATATCCTGGAAGTCTCAGGAAGAGTCCAAACGCTGCTAACGAATGGGGTGGAACATGTGGTGCCGGTGGTGGTATTCTTGATGTTCCAGGGTTTCCACCTTCTTCTGGAACCTCATAGTAAACGTCTCCACTGGCCTCGACTTTTACCCAATCGGCATCAGGCTGTTCTGGTGATGGTGATTTTTCTATATGGGGTGGTGATCTGCCAGCGTCTGGATATACTAGAGGAAGATGTTTAGCCAGAACAGCTAAACCACCTCCACCACTAAACACCTCAAGTGAACTACTTATACTTCTGTAATACAGCAACTCTATGTCGTTTTGCTTAACTAGATCATCTAGAAGAAGAAAAGGAAACAAAGGAGGGTCATTACATTATTTTGAAAAAAATAACATCATATCCTTACCTTTGGTATCTTTGTTACGTTGTCGCAACGTCAAATGTAAACATGGTTTAGACAGAGATGATCCAGTGTCCTCGGCAATCGCCAAAAGTTGCGCAATTGTCATTTGTGATGGTAATGACGTATCGGGACGCGACGAATGTGTCAGATATTGCTGATTAGAGTTACTCGATGAAGACGTTCCTGGTTGATTATTACTAGCGCCTTTAGATCCAGCCGTACTACCATCTGTTGATACAAGAAAAAAGCTAGATTATTCTCAAAATGTTTAGAGGAACGCATGACTTAGATATATCTCGAAAAGGAAAAGTCGTTTCTCTATCGGACCAATAACGGTTTAACGAACGAACGATATTTTCGGAATTGACGGTACGTATGAGAAAAGGTGACGTGTGTGAAAGCAACATGTAAATCGTACCGGAATTCAAACGGGCCTTTCTTATGACAGGACCGCGAGCCTGCGATCTATTCGAAGCTTCTTTAGCCCTCTTATCCTTTGCCGTGTTTCCAGCCGCAACACTCAGCATGTCCACCGCCAAGGCCATGCCCGATTCCCAACGCTCGCGTGAGCTATTAGACTTGCTTGTACTAGCATCATTCCCCTTATCGGTATTGGGAAGTAGCAAAAGTAGCCAAGTACCTGTATTACCATAACTGTATCCGTTATTCGTTCATTATTCAATTACCCACGTCTATTAACCGTTCGGCTCGCGAATAATCCTGCCTTCCTTTACACTCTATTATCCGAATTGACTATTCTTCCTGATTTATATCCTGGTACCATAAGTATATAATTGAATTACCTGATACTTGTTGTAATATGTCAGCCACTGTTGCGTGAATTGACATATAAAGAAGCTGATGATAATGACCCAGTGGGAATGCTGGATGCGGTGGCATAGACGGTGTATTATGGTTCATGGATGTGTTCGATACTTTCATTGGTGATTCAGACGTTACCGATACCAAAACTTTTTCGCCCTCCAATAATAGTTGCAGGATCAAACGTCTTGTGAATCCAGATATTCCATGTAGATGGCGTACAGCTAAATAGGATAATTGTTTTTTTGATTAATCAGATAAATATTTTTGTATACTTAGTTATGTAACGTGACGCTAGGATTATACTTACATGGCGGTGCTCTTTGCTGGGATATCACATCCGTCAATAGTTCTGCTAATAAGTGCTGATTGACGGGATGACACCAGCAACATCTTGATAAGAATTTAATCATAGCGCTTTCCAGACTTGCATAAGAAACATTGGTTTTTGAACATCTGAAAAATAAAAAAATGTCCATGTGATACAATATTTTTAAGATATGAGTTACATTATACTGATTAATAAATGGCTTCTTACCTGGAAATGGAAGCAGATGGATTCTCAATAGGTCGGTTGCTTAGGAGAGACAATAAAGGAAGCCAAAATCCTCGACCCTCTTTTCCAAGCCAATCTCGCATTCTGGCTTCGGAGCAGACGAGAGACAAAAATTCCAATACTACGGCTATACTATCGGGCTCGGTCATAGAAAGACCATCTAAAAACAAATTTCCAATATAAAAAAAAATTCTTCAACTACTTGAAAAATCATGATGAAAAATATACGTAAACTTACTAAAATTGTTATCCGATTGGCCAGATGACTCTCCAGCTTTATCGTTGTCTGTCAAACTCAAACTTTCAGCACTGGCACCCTGAGGTCTTTCCTCTGTCGATGATTTACGTTGTTGTTGCTTTAATTTTTCTAGTTTACAAAATTCTAAAAATACAAACACCATGTTATTAGCTGGAGACCAAAACCATCATTCGTTCTTCTTTTATTGAATAAAATATTACCTGCAATGGATGCTGTGAGCAATGCAGGAAGACCGGAATCAATCAGCTGGCGGATGCCAGAGGGTGATCGTGCTGCAGCAGCAACAGTCAGCAACTGACCCTCTGTCAAGTGCAATCTTTTACATTCAGGTAATACAAGCCTGCTGTACCATTCTTCAGCATCTGTTTCACTCTTCCGATCATCAGTCTGACCTTCGCTCTCCTTGCGATCATCCGAAATAGATGCAGAGTGATCAGTAGCCAGATTGGGCACGAGAATATGTACTCTCTGAAGAAGCATCGGAATAAGGGACGGTCTCACATAGCAAAATGCACATAGAGCAGAATCAATAGCTTGTTTCAAAGCCGAATGCGTTCCCAGTATTAAAGTCCATTGGTACAGTGCGCTGTTAATTAAAAAAAAGGATCATGTACGATAAACCAAAAAAAAGGAACTACCTTCTGAAAGTAATGAATGCTATCATACTTGAACAGATCATCAGTCAGCAAGGATGGCAAATCATAGTTGAGATCCGTTTGTCGATAGGCTTTCCAAATTATGGATGATATGCAATGAATATATACTGCTGGTGGTGATATGGTATTAGGATTATTTGGTGATCGTGTTACAGCATTGATTGCCGAACTGTGTAGCCAAGAGAGTACGGCGTACATGCGCGCTTCAATGCTCGCATCTTGTGCAGAACAAAGCTGTTGAAGTAACTCTACAACAAGTTGCACTGTTGATGTTTCCTGAGAAGCGCCAGGTCCTAATAAAATAGTACAAGTTTTGGATATGATCGATTCCGCGATCAAGATAATTCGTCGAATTATATGAATGAAATGTATTACCGTGAAGGAGTGGTGTGGATCTATTATTCAACAGAAGATTTATGAGCCTCAGTCCCAGTTCACGGAAGTGTAATCCTAGTTGTAAAAGTACCTTTTCTAAATTGGGTGTAAATAATGATGGAGCAGGAAGCACCAAGAGATTGCAACAAGCTTCAACTAAGCCTTCAACAGAGGCTGCAGAATGAAGTACATCTTCCAATAAGCTGCTGTTCAGACTGCTCACTGAGAAACACTGACGCACCAGCCTTAGCCAACCCAAGCTACAAAAATGTGGTCAATATCACAATGATTATTATCACAAAAGAGAATTGATAGTAATAAAAATAATTTTTTTAAATCAATAGTTCTTTTTACCTAGTTTTTGTAAGCTGTTCTTCGTCTATAGCCTCGTTATTCATTTTACTTTCACCAAAAGTTGTAGTGCCCATTAATCGTATTTGACTCAGACCTATATTAGTTGAATCTCGCGGTTTGTATAACCGTACCAGTACAGCAGTGGCGACTTCCGGCTGAGATAATGTCAGGCGTATGAAAGTTAGGCCCGCAGTCGGCATAGGAGGACATACTGGTGTAAGAGCAGTATTTCCTTCTCGTGAAATCTCTAATGCCACAGCGGATGGACAAGCTATAAAAGTTTCATTTACAAGTTACATGTGACTATCTATAAGCTAGTATTAAGTAAATCTTTAATTGATTAAAAACTTACTGGCAAGAGATGCTAGATGTGGTTGTAGTTCTACTTCTCGCAATAAAATTGCACATGGTAGAGTAATGACAAGATCGACCCAGGCTTCGTCAGGGTAAAAATGATATGACCATGCAGCAGTCCTAGCTCGTCTATGAGCTGCTGAGCTCTGAATGAGAACATCAGCAGGTTGCGCAGTAGGATTTAGCCAGGATATCGTTCCCAATGGTGCGAAGTTGACTAAACCATCTTCATAGGGTTCCAAAGTATTGCTGGATTTTTTACTGCTGGATGTTGTCGCTGTAGCAAGGCTTGGCGAATTCGAAAGATGCTGCATAACCAGAGCGATTACGCCTGGAGCAACGGAGCAAGTGCCGTTGCCATTGTTGCTAGACTTAACCAAGTTTTCACAAAGTACTTTGACACCACCCATTGCTGTGAATACAGCCAGGGAAGCTTCATTGTCAAGAACCTTTAGGATGTACCAGACAAGTGGTTCTGATAATTGCATTCCGTCGACCTGACATGACGTCAAGTATCGATACAATGGATTGAGAACCAGCCTGTGGTTACTGGCTTTTTTGGTAAGTGTCGTTAATAATTGGAAAGTTGCATCGGGAATAGAGGCTGGATCCCCAAGTTCTGTGGCAGTTCCGGTTCCGGTTCCCTCGCCCAAAAGCATGGCTAAAGAAGATCCGGTACTATGACCTAATGCTTCTAGTAATCGCATCATGGTCGGTTCATGTTGCAACACTAACCAGTTTAGGTAAGAAAAAAAGAATTGTCAGATTGCGTAAAAACAAGTTATCTTAAAAAAGTTAATATAGTGTCAGAAATTAATCACCAGTATCTGCGACGCATGGCACACGTAATTTTGTCGTTGTACTTTGTTGTAGTCGCATTGAAGTTTGTTGCTCGGCTACTTTACTTTCATCAGTCTGTGAGATATTGACTTTCGCCTGCTCATCAGCGCTAGTACTAGTACTAGGACGTTGGTGTGCTTCACTAACTTCCATATCAGATGCACCGTCCCGTTGTGTAGGTCGAGCCTACAAAGTAAATACAAATAATAAATATATACTAAAATAAAAAACGAAGATTAATCATTGACAATTAATGAAAGAAGCTTACACTTGGTAGCGGAGTTTGAACGAGTCTGCAGACTAGCTTTATAAGAGCTACTACGAGAGTGTCCCAAGATGCAGGACGTCCGTGCCTCGAATCTCCACCGAGGACACATGCAAATAATCCACCAAATCCCCCAGATTGATTAGCAGAGTCTACTGCTCCTCCGCATTGAGCTTCAACTGTCGATAAAAAATAATAGCATTTAATAACGAATTAAAGAAACAATGTTGCTAAGAATTATAACATGAAATTTCATAGTACCTCCGGCTCCTCTTACATACGTAGAAACTAAAACACCGACGCACTCTGAGATGCTTACGGCAGTGCCCAGATTAGTATTCGTAAAGTTTATATTAATAAGACACGTAATAATCTTGCACTGTGCATCTAAAGGGCCTCGACGGGAAACCAAAGCCCCTCCTGGCTGTACTAGTTGATACACAACCCAAAGTAAAACTTCATTCAGTTCATTCTCTAGATTTACGCCTGGTGTAGTAAGATCACTTTGGATGACTATTCTCGCCAGAAAATCTTGTAATGCTTGACACACCGTGGGTCCAGCCTAAAGAAATAATGATTCTCAGAATTTGGAAAATCAAAATGAATAGAAAATAGTTGATATTTTATTATAACAATATTATTTCTTACCATAACGTATTGTTTATCAGTCGTGTCGGCGAATGATCCATTACCGGATAAAAGCCGCAACAGCATAGTTCCCAAATTCCATTCTTTAACAATACAGCTGGCTACTCCACCTAACGCACCATCCCGTGCTTGACTGCTGGTTGATGGTTCAGTTGGATCTTGTATTGTTTGCGGTGCTTGATTGCTGGCCAGTGTTAAGCACTGTAGCGCTAGACACCAGGCTCGTAGAGACACTTCTCGGCGCCTGAATATTAAACGAATTCGTTATAACAAATATCTCTTAGAAATTGGGATACTTTGAGTACTAGATTTTTGCTAAGTAGTTTTGAAATGTTAACAAAGTTCACTTACCATGAAAGAGCTGATATAAGGCTGGATATACTTGCAGAATTGAGCGGGATAACTGGTGTTAAAGATGGATCAAATTGTGTGGAGTTGCTGGAGGAAGTTTCAGTCGCAGCATCCAAGTTTAATGTCAACCATAATTGTAAGACGAGTTCTAAACTGGTCCCGGAGCTCTGATAAGATAGTATCTCATTAAAATAAAAGTTTGATAATCAAGAAGATCATCGTGGAATAGTTAGCTGTATGTACCTGCAGGTATAAATCACTGAATATCTTGTCAAAGCATCGTGCTAGCATTGGCAAACTTGAAGGTGATGATTCTATAGAATTCCATATTTCTTGATTTCTATCATTCCATGTGGAATTTCTTGACGTGAATGTTTGCGATCCACGGTTTTGTTCAGATGACGTAGGCTATCATATACAAATTATTTTTCCAAATTGTAGGATCCTCATAGAGTAATTTAAAATTCAAATTGAAAATCTAGGTATTCCTTACCTGTATCGTAGCATTTATGCTGAGTGGTAGATTGTATGCGCCGAGGGTCGAAAGTCTTCTTAGAGCAATTTCAGCTCCAGTTTCGACACCATATTCTAATCTCGCATCCACAGCCAGAGAAATGCTATATAAAAGTAATATTAAACTTCGTATAAACGTTTATAATTAATATTAAGAGTAATTTGCACACAAACTATAGACATAAAATGCAAAACAGAATTACCCTGAGCTTGCTGAAGAGAATTTCGAAGCTGCACTGCCTTTCTTCAAAAGATTTCTACTGCGTTCCAGTATATCATCCAGGAAGTCTTCCAATTCACTGTCATCAGACTCCAAAATAGAAGATATAGTGAATCCATTGGATTTAGAAGTTGTAGCATTGGCAGATGTGACAACAATGCTATCTTGCGTATCCTCATCTGCGTCGGCTTCAGCAAATCCTTCGTCGTTACCAAGAGTTGTGCCGGAGCTACTTGGCCCAGGAACACCAGCCCCATCTTCGTCGTTTACTCTAGATTCATCCTGAGGCAGATTATCGAAATTCTCTTCTGAAGGACTTTCTTCGAGGGTAGGACAAGTTCTAGGAAATAATCTTCCACCTGCGAAGGAGAGCACGACTAAAGTTTCAGCAGATAAATACGGGCTGCGTGATGTGACTTTAACAGCCATCGTATACCTACATACAATCGCGATAATGTGCACTCAACCCGGAGGGGTTTGCGAGAAAAGAGGATCGTAATACCTTCCAGCACGTCCTGGAGAAGACACGAGACCGCGTGCGAGGACCATGCAGCAGCTGATGTTCCAGTAGCCAGCCTCACTAACTTTAGGAGTTGATCCTCAGTCATAAGCTCACCCAAGCTAATTGCGGGACGCGTGGATACCACTAGCCTAGCCACTACCTGGGTTCGACAAGTACAAAGTTTAATGAAATAATCTCGATGAAGCTGCGTTTGTATTATCGTCTTCCAGGGTACTGATTGTACGCGAGTCGACTGGCATAGCTAAATTCGAATATGGCTATTGTAAACAAGTTATTTTCATAAAAATACCTTGCAAGTCAATAGGAACATATCCACGTTTGCTGCATTGTTCAGTAGAAGAGCTACGAGCCCGCGAGCCACGGGTAGAACATACTGATGTGAAAGGTTAGCCATGAAGTCCACATCCGGCATTTCTATCACTTCCGCTCGACTAAGATTTAGTATGATTCAACGAATAAGTCATTGTATTTTATATGTAATAAATAAAATCAATATGAATTAGATATTAACCTGGTACTAGGTTGCGATTGAGACCTAGGACTTCGAGTGAGATGTTGTATCTCATTTCTTCTGATACTGAGAAGATCTTTAAAGTGTTTGGCAGAGTGCTGCTTCAGGGTCTTCTTAAAAAAGCGCTCCTGGGATTTGACAGCCGCTTCAATCTTGCTCGATAACGAAGCTGCTTGAGAAGATAGCGCGGACCACGACTGAAAATCATAGTTCTAGGTTGAAAGCTTTAAATCAATAGGTTAAGCACCAATATTACAATATATATGTATATATAAAGTTTAAAAATGCTCCTATATAAATATTAATTAAATTGTCTATGGCTTAAGTAATAATCACAAACCTGCACCTGTGAGGAAACGTGGAACGCTTTCTTCGTCTGTTCCAGATCCTGAAGTTGCTGTTTGTGATGCATTAATCGTTTTTGTAGCTTTTTGCGATAATTTCGGGATGCAGAGGACCTGCTGGCGCTAACAAATTTACGTTGCATAGCGGATTCACCTTGGACGAATTCCCATCGAGACGAGAGACCTTTAATAGACGACGAAGGATCAATCGTTGATACTTGTAGGAATATAAGACAAGCCAAATGCTACACATTCCAAACGAGTGTAAATATTTATTTGTTCTGTAAGTACCTTGTTCTCTGTTCCTCTCATGATTCTCTTCGTTACAGGGAGGATGAATAGCGGTTGTGTCTAAGCAGACGGATAGGAAAAGGAGAACCCAACCAATAAGGGTTGTATCCAGTCGGTTTGAGCTGGATGCCTGACCAGTGGATAACGGAGCCAATAGTCTACCCAACGTACGAACCATCGCATCCACTACTGAGGATTTATTAGCTCCGGCAATCAATGACTTACGCCCAAGGAATGTTAGCAATATGAACACCCTAAAAATCATTAATAAGATAAGTTTCATATGTATGATCGGGACTCACACTTAATAACATTAATTATGAACATTTGAAAATGTAAGTATATTATATTAAAAGCGTGCTAAGAATAATAGGATTATCACTATGATGCCTCGTACCAAGACAGTAAAGGATGAGTATCATTTTAGCGTTTGAGATTTCTGAATAATATAGATATTATACATGTAGCGTACCTGTCTTGGGGAAAGATATGCGTCGAGGAGGCTGAGTATAGATTAATCAGTGTATTAGCGAGAAAGTCGCCCCACCATGACTGATAACCAGCCATACGAGCTAACAATGCTGCTGCGTGAAGTTGTAATCGAGGTGCAGGTGTTACCACACAAACGGAGTAGAAGAATTTCTCACAGATTGTGGGCGTGAAGACTTCGCACAGGGATATTGGTATCTGTTAATGAAAAGTTAGACATTGGATTATAATCAAATGGAATATTTGTATTTCATTGTACATAAACTCCAAGAACACAAGATTTTTGAATACGTACACTGGGTACAGGTCCGATTTCATAAACAGTGTAGAGCAAAATATCCAATAAAGTTTCACCCAGGACACGAAGCTTATCGCTGGATGTACTTGCCAATGAAGCCACTGGAACATTCTGAGAACCTCTCCATGATTCTAAACGACGCCAGACACCGCGAACGACGTTCAGCTGATGTTGAAACATTATACATTCCTAAAAGAAGGAAATATCTTGCTGAAGAATTAATTCCCAAATGTACACACTAATTCAGGGTATCAAAAATTCACCTGGTAAGTGGATATAATCTTTGAGGATGGTTGCTCCTTATTTTCACTAGAAGTTTTATTACGATAAAGATAATGCTGCATGTGTACCACGTTAGGTGTCTCGGTACATAATAAAGGTTCCAAAAGACTCTTCAGCCTCTCAGTAGCCAAGCTATATCTGTATAACAATAAATCATTTTACCATATATTACAACTATTATGAGACGCAATAAAGAAAAAAACACAAACATACCGGCACTGTACATCTTCAGCAAGAGCAGATAAAATACTGCATTGAGATTCAATGGTAGCCTGTAAAGAAGCATCAGCTGTACCATTGAATCCAACCTGAGATCTGTTAAGCTCGGAATAATCTTCACCGGGTAGAACAACCATATGTCCATAGAACATTCCCAATGGTATTTTACATCTGGTTGTAGACATGCCATAGCGACCGATAGTCGTAATCTAATATTAAAAAATTAATACACATAAGGAATGATTTCAATGGAAGAATTTCATCATGAGCTCTAGATCAACTAAGTACCTTCAAATATCTGCATACTGGTGGTGGTTGAAGATCACTCACTACTAAGGGTTTAGTTCCAATATCACCGGCAACCACTAAACGTGTGCCGTCGCTCTCTTCACTCTTAGTCCAGATATCAATAGAAAGAGATACCAAATCATTGCACATGGGAATCATCAGATCCGTGAGTAGTATCGGCGAACCGAAATCCAAAATGACAAATCTACGTGCTCCTGAATGCATTCGTTCAACAACCAATGCTTGTTGTGGTGGCCAGCAAAGTAATCTACCCCAGGGAAAGGCAACATCTTCTCGCTAGAATTTTACAAGTAAATCACATAAGTAAGGTCAGTAAAACATACAAACAAAATTGCAAGCGTCTCTCGATTCTACTGCATCAATTATTTACAGATATTTGCGTACAACGTGAATCTTAATAATCGAGTGCGAATATTATAGATCGTTACTGACATTCGATGGAACAAAACTATTATCAGTACGAAGTTTATATAATGTTCTCTAAGCGGTTCTTAGTAATTCTAAACGAAAGTACTGCGGCTCCAAGTGATCAGTAAATCAAAGAGTTGTTTAATTTGTAGATGTTAATAAGGGCAATAAATGATTAATATAAATAAATTGTGCTATTCCTGGCTTTGCGACATACGCATAGGCTAATTGGAATGCATAGTTAGTACATATGATCCTGAAAGTAAGATACACACTATCCGGTGCAACACATAATATCTTCTAGGTATGTTGTGCTGTATTAATAGTTCAATGGAATGATAAACGTCACTGAGATATATTTTAAGAATATTAATTATATATCAATGATATCTGATAAGTGTACAATAAGTATAGCACATATAGCAGCCTCTTTTGTATCATGAAATATTGGGAGGAGCACCGCGTCTTCGATATCGAATCTCTCCAAATGATAACGACTCTCAATTGCAAGCAGCATCACAGTAAGACAAAGAAAACAAAGTACTTCTAAGGAAAACAATGTACTATCGATTTCGACGTGAAACAAAAGAGTAAGAAGGCGGAAAATTCTCATTCTACATAGTCTACCTTTTTGGCATTGTTGTCCTTGACTTTGTTCGCAGTAATACCGGTATTTGGTATTGACGATTTTTCTTTTGTTACAGTAGTAGAAGTTAACGTGTGAGGGTTAGGCGTATTAGGCTTAACCCAGTTCTGGGTTATAACAGGCATATTGTTAACTTCGTCACTGTCTGATTGATCATCAGATGTGAGCGACAGTTCAGCGGTTGTCTTCTTAGTCATTTCGACGTTATAATGACTAAGCAGATCGCATATTTTGGTTGACAACTTAGCTTGAAAATCTGGTCCTACCGATCCAGCATCCAAGTTCTACAATGTACAATGATTTCTGTCTAAATTACACGTTCTTTAAATGGGAAATTAATTGCGCGACGGTTCCGACAGCGTTTCCCAAACTAAGTGCGAATCTAATCTTTTAAAGCAGCACATAAAATTCTTGATACATAATGGAAAGGATAGATGCAACAAATACGGCCAAAGTCTCATATACGCATTCGGTGTATAAGACTCATAGTCTTATAATTTTAAATAAAATCCCATTTTAAGGAAGTTTGGGAAACGCCGAGAATGCAGTTATGTCTGCCAGCGTGATTCTAATTCCCGTGACATTATGATTGGTCCACCATTTATTCGCACAATGTCAGGAAGAAACATGTTCATCATTTAATATTAACCTAGCGATAGTAACATATATACAAACTTTTGTGTATTCACAGTATTGGTTAATAATCACAAGCGCGAGGTAATATTTTGATATAAAAAATGTCTGAAACTTACATAAGTATGATGAGTAATTTTGATGTCTGGTGCAGCATTGTTGTTCGATGCCGCATTGTCGTATAGTGTCGTGCCCATGTTGACCGCATTTATTCCCGGATCGATTTTCTCCATCTTGGTACCGTCAGAGGCGGCATGGCAAGTAAAATGAAGAGGTTCAACCTGTAAGACATGTTAATAAAAATATAAATAAATATAAATATTTAAGTATATTTTTTATCCTCGAATTCCTTACCTCAAGGAGACCTTTCATGCTGTGATTAGCACAAAGTGCCTTTAATTTACTGGGTACTATGAAGTCACTTGTGGGATGCGCAGGCAGTGTAAGGAGATCCCTCAAATCAATGGCATCCTGCGAATAGATTGAACTACTAGAAGTCGAGGAAGGACCTGTCTGCTCGCCGCTTAAAATTGTTGCGTATGTTACAGGCATCGAATTAAATTTCGGAGGCATTGGAGGTTCCATGTCGAAGAGCTCTGTTTCAAAAGGCGTGTTATACAAGCCAAATCTGAAAAGATATGAGTAAAACACTCCTTTTAAAGAAAGCGATAGATAACATAATTTATCAACCTAAAATTCATGTACTTGCTTCACATGAATTTTGTTACTAGATAACACCCTTAAAAACATACCTGGTGGCAAGTAAAAGGTGATACGGATCAACTCTGTTTGACATTTCTGTAGCTATTTGCTGTACGAGGGTGACACATTGCTGAGCAACACAATGATTCTTGTCTAATGGTAATAATCTTGTAATTAATACAGCCAACCATCTTAATGAACCAGCCCATTGCACTCCTGCTATCGAAGGTAACAGAGCTACCAAAACAGCTAGAACAGCCTCATCAAAAGAATGTGGGGCAGGCTCATCCAAATTATGAAGACCCCTAAAGATTGATCATTCATGAAATAAGATTTATCATGTTTTTTATTAACGTTTAGATTATATTTCCATCTTGAATCCGTATTTGTTTTCAATGTCTAAATGCATCATTCAATAGTACTTACTCGCTGCAAAGAACAATCAGTTTAACGCATTTGTGTGCTACACTTCTGCCAGCATGCAAGAGACATGTGCGCAATAAATCCGACAAACGACCCTGCACGCAGCTCACTGTCTCCAATTGCATAGCCTTGGTTGCTGTGCTACCTTGACCTGTGCGCAATCTCGTTAGCCTTATGGCTGTTACCCATATAAGAATGTCTAAGGCAAGAGACTGGACAATTGGCGACCTACGAAACGATTATTATATTAATTTTATCAGTATTTAGATTTATTTTATTTATAATAAATCTCGCTGTACTTACTTGTCTGATTGTTGAAGACAAGCTATGCTAAGTAAATTCTCAATAAAATTCTTGGATTCTAACATTGCGCAACGCTGGAACCTCTCATTCGGTATGTTGATAGAATGAACCGATCTTACTGTAATCGATATCTCATGAATCCAATCGCATCCTTAAAAGAAAAAATGATTGTGAAATAATTTTAAGGAAATAAATTCATCTCGTATGTCAGAAAATGCTTATTACCAATATAATTTTCCAATTTTTTATTTGCACCTGCAGCAAGTCTTTCAACAGTTGCTCCTGGTAAGAGTGGACCTGCTTCGTCTATTCGTAATTTCTTTGAAGTTGGTGGTTTCGATTCCAATAAATTAGTTCTGGACTTTGCAGCAGCCTTGAAAGGTAATGAATTAATTTTTAATATAGTAAATAAACAATATAGCCCACAATAAAAAAAAAAGGAAATCTTAAAGTTACAAAGTATGAATTACTTACTCCATCTTTTGCAGGATCTATGAATGCTTTAATATGTACTAGAAGCGTTTTGGCTTTAGAACGAAACAGTTTAGGGCTGGTGAGTGTAATGCAGCCCGAGTGATCAGAAAGATCTGTACAACGTTGAAGATTGATAGGTCCACACAGTATCTCTGTGTTATGTTGTCTCTGGTATTCCTCGGTGATTACAGGATTTTCACCCTTTTGATCGTTTCCGATATTAAAGTCTATCCTCTCGTCAACAGGGGTGAGAGGAGATTTATGATGTCCAATTCCCGTAATATTTTGTTTTAGAAGAGTCACTTGGATGGCTGGTGGCTCTGGGCAGGGTGAGTGTATACTAAATCGAACATCCACATGACCAACGGTACCGGAAGCTGTCTTCGGTAAAGTGAGTTCAAAGACATGTTCGTCCCATGTTGTCCTAGAGGTTGAAAAAAAAGAAATAGATATAATGTTCCTAAAATATGAATCGCAATGTTAGATAAGCTATAAGTAGTTGAACAATTACGTGTCATTTTGCAAACGCCAAGTCCGCGTGTGGTGTTGATCTTCGGATTGATGAAGATGCTGAGGGTGTCGGCGTTGCCTCTGTGCCTGCATCATTTCACTCCAGCAAGGTGGAACTGTTGCGCCATAAGCTGGGGAATGCCTGTCGAATCTCGTGAGATCGTACAAAGTTCTCAAATCGGAATAAGTTAAATTGGATCTGTGTGCTATTATTGGTTCCCTGAAATATCCGAAATTAAAAGTAAAATACTGGAAGTCCTTGTTAAGAGGCATTCAAAACTTACTGGTAAATTACTGAAGAGGTCGAAGTACTAGGAGCAGTGTGTTCATGACTGACGCTGCCTTCGGTTACCATAGTCACATCGTCCGCATCCTCCCTTTCTTCAGTAGAGTCATCCTCTTCGGTAGTAGCAAAAAAGTGAAGAGCACCGTCGTTCGTACAGACACACAGTCTTTCAAGACCTGAGTATAAGAGATAAAATAAAGTGATAGGACATGTCTCATCATAAGTACGCAGTTTCACAAACTTCATTAACGCATTTAAAACGTACTATTGCAGTATGCTGCAGAAATGAATTTGCAGCCATCCAACCGTGCTTCCGTAACAGTCTTCAAAGTGCTGAGGTCCAGCAGTCGTACGACGCCGTCTTTACAAACTAAGGCCACTTGTCCGCGAGGCTCTTGACCAATCGAAGCAGCAGCAGGAGTCGTAGCGGAAGTGATACCGGATATTCCAGTATCTTTGTGCTTCTCTTGTAGAGGTAAAAGAACATGTTCCACGGGTACTTGATCCGCTGGCATTTCCCGTTTAACTATCGGTTCTGGTACTAATCTGACAACCTTTCCAGTAAAGTCCAAAGCATAAACGAGCAAAATCGCATTACTGCTAGCAGTATTACTGACATCATTGTGAACTTCTCCATTTATCAGTTTTCCAGGTTGCATCTCATTATGGTCCCAATACATATAACTCTTAGGAGGAAAGAATTCACTGTCTTCATCAATATCCATCTGATTGGTATTCGTTGAAGGAGGTGGATCCGCAAGTGAAATATCCGGTGCAGGACAGAGCGCCACATACAAGTACCTACCATCTCTGGATGGTACAGTATACGTCACTCTAAGTGAATCAGGTGCATTGATGCACACAGTCTGTACAGCTATTGGTTCGGTCTTCACGCCTTTCATCATATCTAACGCCTTTTTATGAAGTCCAGCAATGTCAGATGTGGTGGGAAATTGTTCCGAGGAGTTAATAGGAAGGAAATTGGGATCAAAGGGACTGGAGGAAGCAGCGACTGTAATGCCCATAGGGGTGGTGAACATACCATTGGAGGAAGTGGCGGTAAGAGCAGTCTGGGAAAAGATGTCATCGAAATGAGACCCCACAACCATTTCGGAATTAACATCTCCAATAACCGGAACCTCGTATAAGAACTTCCCAAGGAATAATTCATGATACAAATTATCCTGTCGCCCACCATTGCAACTAGCGCTTGTTCCGGTTCCCGAGAGTGTCTTCTTGGCTTTAGGATCCTTGGCACTGTCTTCTTTCGTCGGTTGCGTCGAAACCGCTTTATGATGGAAGTCATACAGTACTAAGTAATGGGACCTCGTGGGTGTACACCTGTCGGCCACCTTCATAATATCTAAGCTATCGCTGGCAGCACTGTTCACACTATTCATAGCACGCACTAACGATGACGAGGGGGCCAAGTCCGTTGATGCGGCCCACACATTTTCCAAAGTTCTCATTTGTGGAGAATTGCTCACGCTTACTGACACACCGCACACTAAACACGGCCTGATACCACCGCTGTCTATACTTTCAGTAGCCACCGAAGAAGAAGTCGTTGAACTTGTAATCTTCACATTTTCGGTCTGTGACTTTGGTCCACCCACCACCGAGAGTGCAGTAAGCTGCAGTTTGTGAGAATTGAAAGGTTTGTAATCGGAAAGAGGATCGGTCTCAGTACCGAGACTCGGCAGGTACGGTGCTGTTAGATTTCTAAATAAAGCATAAAACTGCAACGTATCTTTGTTGTTTGCTTCTTGCTCGCAAGGAACAACGAAGAAAGACAATTCTCTCTGTAAAATATAAGATAACACATGAAGTATTACAGACTAATATGTTCATTCAAGAAAATCATCAAGAGTTTTGCTCACTTTTAACTGTTTATTGATGTTCCAAACATTTACGAGACCGTTATAAGCAGCTGTTGCTACAAGACCTGGGACATTTGTCGTGCTTATCACTTCCACAGCATCGCCGGATTCCCGAGCAGGAGCAGTGGCAAGTGTAACAGAGAGCGGTACATTTTGCGTGTATTCTCCTTTGACGAACGGGCAGGCAGGTGAGTGTCGCTCGTGTTCAGACCATGGTTCATCTGTAGGTTCCCAGCAGACAAGACAGACGTTGCAAGTGAAACACATAGCACGATCCTCCCCTATTGAATTTGGTTGATGATAAAACCCAGCCTGAGCCATTTGATCCGGTAGAGCCCATCTGAGAAACATATAATGATATCATTGTCAAAGTTCAATCCCATAATTTGTCCTATAAAGAAATTCAGTATACTTGTAGTTCATGTGTGGCCATTTGGAAAATGTCTCACGTCGAGCTGCCTCGCTAAACATAAGAGCCCTGTCGACTGGAACGCCTTCGAGTACGAGGCCGGGCAATAGGCCGTTTAGTCGTTCGTTGATAGCTGAGGCGATGGGTAAAGCCGGTATGTGCTTGTTCAGCCTCTTCAATTCCATTACAAGTCCTGAGCAAACAAGCTTTATTGCTCCGTGCGGTAACTTCAAGCATATTGTATTCCACTGTAAAGTTATAATCAAAAGTATACTAGTATGCATTGCTTTCTGCAATTAAAATGTTACAGAATCAAAGCTTGGGTCTAACCTTTTGTGCTTTGATACCCTTTTTCTGATTTGCCTGTGCTGTTTGAATTTTCACACTCAATTCCTGTAACACCTCTTGTACATGATCTATGCCAGGCAGTTCCACACATCTCAAACATTGTTGCAATAATATAGCCTCTGACAGCAAAAGCTCTAGTTTGATAATGTCTTCACTGCGAGAGACTGGAGTTTGTAGTATGGTGTCTAATAGCAGAACACCATTGTAATCGCTGCGTATACCAATTCCTTTTCCATCGGTATATAATACTTTATCGACTCCTTCTGCCAAGTATATTCCTTGAAGGTTTCCATCAGGTTTACCTGCACATATTCATAACAAAAATAGCATAAAGTAGATTATTAAAATTGCAGCAAAAATACAAACAGATCGTTGTATAATTCAATGAAAATAAAGTTTACATTTTCATTGTCAAGATTAATTTGAAGCATTGTATATATATTTAAATTCTGTTATTCTTTTGTATGTATAATCAGATAATTCATGCATAATTTATATAATGTGAATTATTATATGGCTCAGTATGACAATTAAGTTGACATATGAAATTAACTAATGATTTTCATAATTAAAATCAGTTACAAGGTGATCATTGTATTTTGTATTATAAACTTTATATTCTGTACCACCCAAACGATAATGCACTCTAATACATAATGTAGTAATATAGAGATATCCATAAATTCTACACCATGGAATTCAGTTCTAGAATCAAACCTACCTAATACAGAAACCAGTTATATCTTGGGCTGAGTCATAAATCAGTTCCGTTTAAAAAATAAAATTGATTTACCTGCATCGGAAATAATTTATGACTCTACCAAATAAATTCATCCTTCATTATCAATAGGTCTTGTTTCCTATTCAGACAACAGTATATTTGCACATTCCATTGTTCTTTGTCATTCCTTCTTATGGCACACAATGAGCATCAGGAAAAATTACACCATGTATTGCAATCTGTTCCATTGTAATACACCAGTTTGGAGCAAAAGAAAGAAAAACGTTAAAAATCATAACCATATCTGCTCATTGGATAAGATCAAAGGGGAACAAAAGGCAGTAAAGAAGAATGAAAGGTCTGATATGATATGTATTGAAAAACTGGGATATTGAGCAAAAAAATGCCATGACCCTCAAATTGCCAAATTGAGGTATCGTTAGCATTATTGAATATGGCAAGAATCTATAGTTCGCTAAATTGTTCGCAGGTGGGATGACTCGTGAAGAAGATCATCGCGAGTCTGACGTTTAGAAGACGCATGCGACCTTGACCATGAACCTTCATAATATACTGAAGTATGACCATCAGCGATGGATGACACCTATTGATAGACTGGATTTAAAACATTCTTTATGATCGAGGGGTGATGAACGACGAGATGCTCACCGGATAGACAAGTTCGTTGGAGGATCACCCCGGAGTTGACATCAAACACGTATACTTGCGCACTGCCAGTAGTTATCAGTACCACGTTTAAATTGGGATGATAGATTATACTTTTACACTCGGTGTCCACGTTCAGGTAGCCGTCTTCCTTCAATAACCACGGATCATCATCAGCCATTTTGCTCATACGAATTACGATTGCCAAAAAATTTTTCTAATGCGCGAACATCACAAAAAACATGGCGTACTCATCACCGCCATCTTTGGAGTAGAACGTCAGCAGGTCACTACGAAGTTGGCAGAAAGTTGTTCTGCTTCCGATATATCGTTCTTCTTTATATCGATAACTGAAAGGTCGTTTTACGATACAAATGTATCTAAAATAAATGTTTTGGAGTTGTCATTCGAAAACTTACTAATTTTACTTAGAGACTTTACTCTGTCACTTACGCCCAGTTCCATAAACACGGTTCATTGCTTAAATTCGGTTTAACTCCGCTATCAGTTAATCAAACATTTGCATTTTTAAGATTAACAGAATTTAAACAATAAACCGTGTTTATGGAATCGAGCCTCAGAGACTATATTGTAAAGAACAATGTATTAATAAAAATGCAAACATTAATGTGATCACATTTTATTTATGAACTAAAATTATACAAATGATTCAAACTTGCACGTTATACTACTCTGCCTCTGCTTCTGCAGATCTTTTTGATTTAAATTTCATTAAACGTGGCTTTGCCTCAGGATATTTGTCTGTGAGAAAACTCCTAAGTTCGCCATGTTCAGCCAGCATACTAAGCCTGACTTGATCTTGATTTCTCAAGTACTCCTGTTTCCTCTGTCGTATCATCCATGACTTATGATTTACAAAAAATGGAGGGAGCTTCCTCTTTTTCAACATTATCTTTCCTCCTAACACGTACTGCTTAAAGTCACGGATTTCAGTGGTTGAAACGTTGTTTTCTGTTCTAACTTTAGTTGGGGAAGCGATCAGCGTAGGAAAATAATCATTTTCTTTTCTGAATTCAACTAAATGTAATTTCTTTTTTTCTGCTAATTCCTGATATTTTTTCTGTAGAAAATCATAGCACAATTATAACAGCTTGTTAAAAAGTAGTAAAACTCCATGCTTTATAGGTTATTATTAACATCATTTCATACCTGTTGCAGAAGTCCAATAAAAAATGCTTTGATAATATGTTGCAAGTTTGTGGATCCTTCGACCTTAGCATGAATATCCTTAATACCTATTACTTCACAGCAAGTTTTTATAGCACGATGACAAACCAAACCAAAACCTTCGTATTGCTTTGTTACAAATATTTTTGTCTTTCCAAATTGGCAATAGAAATCATGCAGCACTGTGAATTTAGATTTGATTGATATCCACTTATCTTACCAAGTGTCTGTACAGTAAAAAACATTCATTTACCAGTGTGATTATTATACATATTGATGTACATTAGCTTCTGAGCAGCACGATTTTTAGCAGTCTTTAAGGCTGCTCTAGAATCAAGTGCTTTTCCCATAGCAAATCCAGCCAGACCGTTTCCATTTCCTGTTATCACAAAAGCACTGGTCCTCCTCTTACGTCCCATATTACCAGTCATGCTAGTAACAATCTTAAATTCCAAAACTCTAGTATCAAACCCTTCAAATGTATCTGAAATATTGTATACATTGAAGTAGTTGAAATTTGACCTTTGTTTCTTTTTTCAATTTTATTGTTTAAATAAAGGTAGTACCTACCTTCGCCAATAGGATCAGGACGACCTATACTACGGCCACCCATTTTATCTCCAGTCCAACCACGTTCAATGGGGGATAGTTTTGTCTTTTTAGAGCCAGTCATAGAATCCCTCAATCGAAAAAGTTTGGCCTCCCTATCTGGATCTTCAGGAAGTTTACGTTGTTCAACAAGTTCCCTACCACGTATTACAGGACTAGTCAAACCCGGCCATTGCATATTTATTTTGCCTACACCAATCATTTGACCACGATTTAAATTCTTTGCTCCTTTCTTCCCAATTGCCCTTGCTCTACCTCTCTTTTTGCCAGCATTACTAACACTGTTTACTCCTTTCCACAATGACTCAGCAGGTACTATTATCGATAAAGAAGAAAACAATATTCAAAATAGCACATTCAGAGAATATTTATTACTATTAGCATATATATAATCAAATGCAACTTACATTTATTGAAGAAACTTGTGCTACGCACAATATTTGTAACAGGTGCATGGCTTGTTAAAAGATTTAAAACCATGCTTGCTTGTTGGCATATTAATCCTGAAAAACAAGAAGTACGGATATGAAGAAATTTTTTAATAATACATCGTTAGAATCAGTTTAGTATTACTAAAATACAAAGTATC
Source organism: Trachelus iudaicus (assembly GCA_030142595.1). NCBI lineage: Eukaryota > Metazoa > Arthropoda > Insecta > Hymenoptera > Cephidae > Trachelus > Trachelus iudaicus. The sequence goes on from JARQTH010000535.1 coordinate 253,917, forward strand.
ACAATTTTTCAAACAGTACATTGTAGGGTTAGATTGTTTCAACAATCGACTTTGTGAAAAACTCAACGAGCTAGATATTTTTATAGTACTAATGAATAACTATTAATATTGACATTTTAATACCATTATTGTTTTTCGTGGTCTTTTTCAACGGATTTGATATTAATCCAAAAGCGCGTAAGACACGGGACGCCATTACTACACGAATCCCGGAGATGGAAGGCCTAAGATCCAGTGTTCATTGCAATAATTGAACGACTGTAGCTACAATTCCCAACAGTACATTTACTTTAACTACTTCTTTGATTCATTGACCCCTACTTCCAAAATTCTGTAAATGAATAGGAAATTATAGCACAGTACAATAAATGACAGAATAAATTCGTAATTACTAAATCATTTCTATTACATTGTCGATTACATAAATACAAGCCGTATATTGTTTACGTGGTTAGGTTATCAGTAGAGTGTCAACCTTTTCTCTATTATAGATAACTGCTTTTCCCGTTGTAGATAATGCAGTTTCTTCTACAGAACAACTCACAGATGTCAATGTCTGCATCTTCAAGGACTGTATTTACTAATATATAAATAGAAACTCCAATTTGAATCCTTACACTCGCTGTCAGGCACTAATCAGACCATCCTCCGTTATAACATCTTAAATTGTAAAATATACTTCTTATCATATTATAAATAAATTACTAAAACATAAAGTAACTAGGCAATATTTGATAATGTCGAACCATTGAATTATTCTAAATGTATCGAACACAAAACATTCTAACACACAATGCAAGGGTAAAAAATTACCTCGAAATACTTTATAAACTTGTAATTTTTCATTTCACGTAATCTAATATAGGTAAGCTAAAGTGTTCTCGACAAATATAGATGGGTGGGTCATGGTCAAAGCCAACCCTGCCTCTAGAATTCTATGGCCAGGTAGGTAGTCATTGGTGCTGCGTATAATCTCATTCAAAAGGTGAGATACCGTGTAAGAAGTGCACATCTTAAATAAAATTCCATTTAACAGTACCGTCCGCACATTTACGAACACGAAAAAGTTATTTAGCATAGAAGTAATAACAGTCAGAATTATGTATGATTTAAAACGAAGCATTAAAATTACATAACTTTTCAGAAACACAGACATCTACTACAATTGAAACAGAATCGAAATATTTGTCTCTCGCACAAAACCACCCCCTACGGCTCACACTTCAATACGACGTTCGTAACGGTACCAAGGACGTTGATACGCCGGTATCAAAGCATGTAACTTGCCCACTAGCAGTGCATGTCAATGCAGGTTAGAAGCAGATCACTAGGAGAAGTTGGTAGGGACGCGCGCGTCTCAGAATTTTTGCCAACCGTCAGTAGATTTTCAGGAGAGCTGTACCAGAGCCGGGTGGCCATGTCGAAGAACAGAAGTCTCCCACCATTAGCACTGGGCGTAAATCCACCCTGATTGAATGGAGCACAGGATAAAGCTCCGCCCATAAGCACGTTCGGCCAATAAAAACAGACATGCTCTACCTGTCACCTACGTCAGATTGGGCGGTGCATTCATATCGACCAATAGCAAGAAACTTTTTGACCGATTGGCACAGGTCCGTCCTGGTGGGGATGCTAGAACCCACTTCTGCCACGAGAAGGACCCCTCTCACACGCAAAAGGGGACATCTCATCACGACTCTTGGTACCAGGCACTTCTCCGTAGTGGGCACTCCACTCATCGTGTCGTCTACGGGTTCGCGAGGCTCTGGGCCGCCCGGGCGAGCGAGCGAGCGAACGCTGGTCGAGTGGGTCTAAGCGGCCGTGAGGACCTCTCCAGGAACCCAACAGTCCTTCATTCATTCATTCATCCATCCATCCATCCAACCATCCATCCATCCAACCATCTATCCATCCATCCATAGAGCCGCTCCTCTCTCTGGAGAGAGTGTATCCTCGACAGTAGAGGCGAAGTAGAGTGTACATCTACCATCTATCGGCAGAGTCCAAGGACTCGAAGACTCCCGGGTGATTTCAGTCGGCCGCCGGCCGGCTGCCGGCCACTCTTCCGACGCACGTGTTTTACTGGGTGCTTTTTTTTCCTTGTACATCCGTGATCTTCGGTTCGACAACGCGGAATCATTATTACGGGTATCGACGGATCTGCGACCTCTTGGACTGAGATGAGGTCCGACTCTCACCTACACCGGAAATCACCTCGCGAGCGCGATCCATTCACCAACGCACGAACGATCCTACCCAGTGTTTCTACGTCGCTTGTTCGGCGACCAGTGCTACTTCCGGAGAACACGAAGAAAATTCGAGAGTGAAGGTTTTATTTGGTGCGACTGACACGTCAGCAAATACAAACACTGCTGCTAAGAATTTTATTGTTATTCACTGTGAAAATGGATGCTGTGAAATCTGTGCTCTAGTTACATTGTCTGATTTTTTTTATGACAGCCTGGTCAGATCTATTTGGTACCCCTGATCTTATGTCGCTGAGTGAATTCAATATTTGACAAGACATTAGCAATGGTGAATGTCAGTGGTATTTACGTTCGGTGATGCATTCACATAAAAATTGTCAAAATATTTACGTGATTAAATCTCGAAGTTTGGTGCCCTAATAAGTCTCTGTACTCCATGGAAATCTTGTGAATACCTGGGACAATGCGTATATGAGTTATTCAAGAAATTCGTGTAAGAATGCAATCATAACATTCATATGGAATGAATCCCACAGTATTCCAATGAACGATTGCGGAAGGCTGATGATTAAAGAATAAGAAAAACAGTGAAATAAAAACACCCGTAAAATCTTCGTTTCTTTGTTTCCATAAAGAAACGCAATTCATTCGTGATTTCCTGAGCTCAATCGGAATCAAGAGAATCGAGGCAACGACGGGGTTCCACGGAAAACCATGTCACCAGGTCGGTGCGATTAGCGGTGCGTGATTAAACGAATAATCCAAAGGAAGAACGAGACACGAGATAAAACCCAGCTGAGATGAGTGGCGGCAGTGGAGGCGGTGGTGGCCAAGGTGGTAACAATGCCACTAGTTACCACCAGCACCAACAGCAACAACAACAACAACAGCAAACACAACTGGAACAGGCCGGTCTTTTACCAGATCTAAACGGCGTCGACCTGGCAATGAGTTTATCCCCAAAGCAGCATTCCTCCCACGTGCAAGCCGGGGGTGGGGCCCATACGACCCCCTTCAGTGTGACCGACATTCTCTCGCCGATCGAGGAATCGTACCGTAAACTCGAGTTGGCAGCAGCCGCGGCGGCTGTCGGCGTCGGCGTCGTGACGCACCCCCAAAGTTCGCCGTACGCGAACGCCTGCGGCGGAAGGGTGGGTGGCAACACGGGTAGCAGCAGTGCCAGCAGTGGTAGCCCGCCACTTCATGGCGGTTCGACTCCTGGGGGTAGCACCCCGGGGCCCGTATCCGGTGCGAATGGCGGTGGCGGTGCCGGTGGTGGTGGTGCTGGTAGTGGTTCTGGTGCTGGTGGTGGTGGTGGTGCCGGTGGTATGAGTGCTATGGGCAATCCTTACGCGACCATGCAGCTTACTTCACAGTATCAATATTGCGCGGCAGAACTTTCGCCCTACCATCATGCAGGACCTGGTGTCGGAGGTGGTGCAACCGCCTCGGATCCCATGCGTTCCCATGCTGTTTCGTCCCACCATCATCCATGGTATGCGCCCGCGCCGCCGACTACCAACGACCCGAGATTTGCTAGTGAGTATTCTATTCCTTTATCTATATATTAACTGCATATGACACACAAAGTAGGTTAACTACACGTCCGTAACATGGAGTAAGGCTTAAATCTACTAAACTTAATAATAAGCAGAATAGTAAAGCGCAGAATAACGTTTTTAAACTTGAAAGTCACTTATAATCTGAGGACACAATAGTATTTGACTATGGATTCTGTAAAAATAATAAATACATCCAAACATATCTCTTGTCGCCTTTCTTTGATAGGTAAACGCACTCAAAAGCACTAATAATCATGATAAATTAACCAATTACATACTAGAAATTAAATAAATATATCATAGTACATGTAGATTTTTCTCTACGTATTGTTAAACACTGTTCAACGCGTCATAGCAAGAATATTCATATATAATGATGATTTCCAAAAAAAATTTCTAATATTTTTTCAAAAATAATAATCACCAGTGCTTCTTTAAGCTATGTAGAAATCCGTAGGTGGTTGACATAGGTATTGAATTAGGCATATATGATGACTCTGCGAATGATGACCGATTATGAAAGGCAAACAAATCTGTCCGTCAAGTCAACTACTTATCTTCTCGTGCTTCCAAACTCGCACGACATATCACACGTCTCAAGTACAGCAGGTTTCAACCAATCAGAATATAGAAGAGTCGTGCTACTTTCGTGTTGTATTTATCCAAGTAGGACATCGACTTTCAGAATGAAACTCCTACATATTTCACCATAGCCCCCAGTGGTCACTCCTGCCATCTACACTGTCGTATACGTACTTCTTCACAATAGAAAATACGAAAGCCAGCAGCGCACAATGCATTTCTAGGTTAGCTGTGTAAACAATAATTCTCATAGCGAATTCGAACCACTCTAAGCTTCTTCACATACTGGACCGACACATTTGCTCGATATCCTGTAACGTAAAGAGGAATAGCATATCGATTTTAGGACGCGTGGCTAGCGGACCTCGGCGAAGATTTTAGTTAAACAAATAAACTGTAAGCTCTTACCTATAGTATACCAAGGGGAGAACTAAGTTGAGGATTCCATGCCAGTGGCACACACGAGTCTACAAAGAGAGCGAGAAATAAGAGAGAATACCTTAAAGATACGTTTATATCCCAAGGAAGGGCTGTATGCTTTAAATTATTCGAGGCTTTCATTGTATTAAGAGAAATTCGAGACTCTTTTTAATCTCTCCCTTAAAGACACTCAAGGTCTCAATAACTCAGTCAGGGTGGCCAGGAATGCCAGTTTACCTAACGAGCTCTCACACGCGCTCTCCGATCCAACTGCCCGTTGGCAGAAGTTATGTCATAACTTCAACCCTCGAGCCTGTCAGTCAGTCAAACTTCAACGCTATTGTTCTCCGTCGGCCGACAGCAGCTCGAGCCCAAGAGAGTTTGGACACTCGAATCCATTTGAGATGACTATTAAATGAGGATATCGATAATGCGTCCGTTGCAGGAATATCGTTAGGATTTTTTTTTATATTTAGACTCGATAAAGAATATATTTTTTGGCTTTCATAAAATTATACGTAGGTGTCAACTCGATGAAATACTACTCGCTTTGGATGGGCACGTACACGGAGCATATATTATACAACAGTAAAAATTGCTCTTATATTTGGCCAGCTGAATAAATAACGATTTTTTTATATTGAATAAATATGTATTAAGAGTTCAAATTTATTAGTGTTTGGTTTTTAAATGGTTGAACAAAATCTATAATAATTGTCGAATATCATTGTCTTGATTTTTTTTTCCTATTTGGACTTCTCCTCAAAGCAAAGAAAGTCCCTAGACCTTTTGTTCTTGTATTATGGTGCCAGTGAGCAGGTTTCTCATGGCTCTGGCGTCTGAGATCTATTTCTTGGACCTCCCGCACAGGATGATGTGGCGCATTCGCACCTAAATCGTCCCTTTGTCCGTTCGTCCGGCTGTCCATCCTTATGTCCCAGGTTGCTAACGAGGAGGAGTTGCCAGATTCGGTAGCTCGAATTCTTTCATCCACCTAACGGTTTTATATATACATATATACGTTTTACAATCCTCTTTGACAATTCAATAAGATTCGGTAGATCTGCTTATTCACCAACATGAAATTTCGTATCGATCTACCTCAGACGCATATAGAATTCAGTAAGAAATGTTTATTCCTGTAATTACCCATTCATCAATTTCGTACGTTACAAATATCTATAACGTCGAAACCCTCGAGTTCATCCTGACTAATTATGTTTATACGTAGTATAAATAACGTAATATAAATATGATAAGTATAATTGCAGTAATAATGAATGAATAACTGATATTGATGTTTTTGTGTAATATTTAGTATAAAAAGCTGATTAAACGAACCCAAAGAATTACCGTGCATGTCTCAATATGTTTTGCAGTCTCGCGGTTGATGGGCGCCGCGGCGGCGGGCGCCGGGACCAACATGGCCGGCTGCTCGGTGGGCCAGTCGATGGGCGACGTGACCAAGTCTTCGGGTATGGGCGTCGGCGTGGGCGTCGGCGTAGGCGTCGGCATGGGCGTCGGAGCGATGCAATTTCCCTTAGCGCAGAGACGAAAACGCAGAGTTCTTTTTACTCAGGCCCAAGTTTACGAGCTCGAAAGGAGATTCAAGCAGCAGAAATACCTCAGCGCACCAGAACGCGAGCATCTTGCATCGCTCATTCACCTTACACCGACCCAAGTACGTATTTACTGTACATTTAATTATAATTCTCATAGATAAACCGACGACCTATCTAAGGGCTTAATTCGCTAATCAGTTATCGATATCTTCGCTCTGTCTGCTTTTTCTTGAAGCTTCCTTTCTCACTGTTGTGCATTGTACATTAAATTCTTAACATGAAAGATCTGTCAGAGCCTTAAATAATTCTGCAGGCACCCGAAGTAGGTGATTAATATTTATCTGATAATTCCTTAAATAATCTTCTAATTTCTTTATTCGGTCAAAACCAAGTCGATAATAACAATCAATTGGACTACTCCATTTATCTCAGGCAGGTCTGCCAGACTCGGTGGTAGTCGGGGAACAATAAATAATTGTTACTGAGCTCATTGCTCGCATCCTGCGTTCATGGATGGGCTGAATCTCCCCTCTGTCTCTCTGTCTGTCTGTCTGTCTGGTGCCCAATGTTAAAACCTACATACATGTAGGCGTACCTATAGGATACCCAGTGCAATGATCTTTGGACGAAGGTAGCTTGATTTCAATATAACCTAAAAAATATTTAAAAAATTCTTATTGCCAGACTAATCTTAAGTCCTATTACAAATCCGAGCGTTACACATGCATTTGTGATGGGGCAGTGAATGTTCGAAAGAAGAAGACAAATCACCCTGTTCAGTTACGAGGACGCGATTTTCAATCGAAAGAATCAAGCTTGATTGTAATCAGGTGTTTTTGGGGGAGAATAGCAATTTCGCGGTCCCACCATAAGTTTCAATAACGAGTCCCAGTCGATGACACTCGGATCTCGCTCGGGTCGTGAATAGCGACCATGAAGACCACCACGATCCTCGTTCTACTATGTCTACTATACCCGTAGTCTACTACTACACTATATCGGCTGGCCACTTGAACTTCTGGGGACAAGTAGAACCTAAACGAGCCCCTCTGTCCACTGTATGTATGTATATATACCGCCCCGTACTGCCTACTCGGAATCACTTGAAATGTTCGAACTTGTATGGAATACTAGATGGCTATATCTGTATACCTGTACAGTTGAAGCACGAGATCAGTGGCATATTCAGGGGACTATTTTACATTGTAAACTGTAAGAGGTTAGCCCCTCAAATTTAAAGTCATTTTACGGGTCTCTGTGTATTATCTATCTGTAGTGTATCGGGCGAAAGGAATTTGCGGGAATACATTTTAAAGTTTGTATCTGCTCCAAGGGTTTATGGAAGGTTGCTTGTTTTGTATACTGGGCTAAGTAGCATTATGAAGGTACTCGAAGAAAGTATGAATACAAGGAAGGTTTCGATAAAATTGATAGATCAAACGTGTTTAAAAAGTCCAGTCCAATGTTCTCGTATCATAGTGGTATATCTATATTAGATTTTATTAAATTTTTTTTACTTTATATATCATCATAATTCGATACTCGAAATCGACCCTTCGTAAGCGGTTCCCTTATCTTGAAATTGAACTTTGCTCAAATACGTAACGAGAGAAGTACGATATTTTTATTTTCTGTCAATTCTACGATATTCAACTGCGCGTGTCCATTAAGAATCGGACTTAGCGATCTCGAGGATCTTGAGCATTGAACGAGAATTAATGAGCAATTCAAGTCGAGAGTAACGATTAATTCGGTATAAATACAGTACTAATCGCTATTGCGTACTCAAAGTCACCGTTTCACAGTGATTCGCAATCGTCTTGTGGGAAGGAAATCATTTATCAAAGTAAAAAAATCTAACCATAACAAAAGTAATGTCAAGGTGAACAGTCAAATATATAAAAAAAATCATATACCTACATTCAAATCGATAATCGATAATTAATAAAAATTAATCCTTGCACCGATATTCGGACAGCTGTCATCGAATCAAAATACAATGAGTCCAACCGATTTCGCATGACGTCTACAATCAAAAGAACGAAACAAGCGATTTCGAGCTTAAAGCTCACAGTGTGAACGATGCCTTATGCCAGGGTTGAAAAGGACGGCTGATCTGAAGTGGCCGTCTCCCCTGAAACACGTACGAGTGTAACGGCACATGTATACTTCTAGCCTACCTACTGTCAAGTCCATATATAGTAGGTACCTATAGCACGTACAGATACTGGAGCACAGTAAGCGTATAGCTACCCTCTCCCCTGTACACCGTTCCCCCTCCCCCCTACTCACGCCCGTCTCTCGGTACGCGGGACACAGATGTGGTCCTCCATTTTATGTTCGCATTGTTACTTTAAGTGCAGCCCGTATTGTTACTGGCTGCCCACTCTGGCATTGTTGCCGTCATTGTTATCATTATTGTCGTTACTGTTACCGCCAAGGGATGCGAGGATAAGAGGAATGGGAAGAGGTGATGCTGCGGAGAAAAGAGGACCGGTGAGCCAGCTGCTATTCGAGTACCGCATTAGTGGGCAAATTACCTATAGGTATATATGTATATAGGTATACGTGTCTTCTGCCTTCTTTAATCGAATTCGATGTACCATCCAGTACGTAGGATTCTTGATCCATAGATCCATCCGTATTCAAATTCTTCTTATCTTCCTTGTGCCTTTTTTTTATCTTCCTCTCCTTTCTTGTATTCATTTATTTGCGTAAGTGCAAAGTGCAAATTCGTCAATTGTGCAATGAATTGGCATGAACCTCTCTCCACCCTTACTCTTGGGATTCGTAAACAGTATTAAAGCCTCAATCTTTGTTCGCGCGAGTAAATTCACAGCGAATAGAGTCTCGTGGACGAGTAAGGGATGAATGTAGGCGCAGGTACCTATATGTACATAGATGGATGTAATAGTATAGCAGAGAGTGTCGAGAAGGGGATGGCTGTGCACACAATATTATTTTTCTATGGGGTTGGTAAGGGATGGTGGTACATAGGTCTGCTGCTATGGTGTTTGGCTGTAGACTTGTGGAATGGGGTGAGATGGGCACCACTAGCGAATGGGGTGGCGAAACCAGCGGAAAAGGAATGGAATGATCGCTCATTCGATTGAGGTAGGAGTTATAATAATCATAGTAATAGGGCTGCCTACATTCCTCTCCCTTTTCGATTCACGCTCGTGTACGGAGGATCCTACCATTGCACCTATTCTATACCCCTTTTAATGCGCTGCCTCCTAGATGGAGAAAGCGGAATCGAGAGTCGGGAGGGTTTGTCGATTATGGATTTAAAAAAAATGCATTTCGTCGTATATCGGAACTATGGGGTCAAAATGCTATGGGGAAATATGATAGGTTGGAGAACGCACGTTCCAAAAGTCATCTCTGTGATGTCTAAAAGACAATTCTTGTTAGACGTCCCGAAGACGTCTTTCGATATGCTTCTGAAAATGACGTAAATATTTTCTTGTTACATATTTTTAATTTATTATCTTTTTTTCTAGTCTTATACTTTACACTTCGTATAAAAATGATCAGCTTTGTATGCGAGTGTCCATGAAATTAATGGCATTGATAAAATTATGTAAATATATCATCAGAATGTAGCATGGAATGGATATTTTTTTTTCATATCCTATAGGTAAAATGTACCGGCATTTTTTCCTGTCTAACGAACACAATACCGTACGGTATTATATGCATATATCACTAACAATCGTTATAGACTCCAAATCAGAGCTATAAAAAAAAACCCACAAAAAAGTCCACTTCAAGTATACGCTGTCCGCAAATAGTACTTGGCTGTTGAAATGAATTAATTTCCTACTATCCGTTTGGACCACTGACAATAAAAAACGCACAAATAAAATTCACATTCAAATTCCACGTTCGTTGCGGATATATCCGAGAGAGGGAGAATCCGCAAATAAAAATTTGAGTGCAGCGCGAATTGATTCAGCCGGAAATCGCGCGATATGAAAAATGCAATTTTTCGACAGTATAGAAAAAAACGTACATTCGACTATCTTTTACGTCTGCTAAATAAATATTTTACACATATTTTGTACGTGAAACAAGTACGAGAATAATAATGTAATATATATACATTTATATAATTGATTCCTCTATAGACATTATGGAGTACCACACAAATATCATATCTAATGAAAATTCTTTCGAAAAATGTAAAATCTTCTAAAGTCGAAATAACTTTAATTCCACGTGCATCTTTCGGTATGCCGTAAAAGCGCAGCGGGTTAATCGGATGTTGCACATCGTGATCTCTGGAGTGCACTCGCAGCCCATCCCCGTCGGGGTAGCGCACTACGTCTCGTGCATGATATGAATATGTCGTGGGCGGTTATGTGGCCAAGGTAATTGCATTCCTCTTCGTCCTCTCCGTGTTCCTCGTTGCGTTCCTAAGCTATCCCGATAGCCAGCAGCAGCAGCGGCAGAGGGGCCCGCAAGGTGCCTTGAACCCTACTGGCTGCACTTTGAACGCGTACGCGAGGGTGCATACATTGCAACAGCAAACATTAGCATCCCTTCGCGACTAACCTTTTAGTCTGCGGTGTTGCACGCTTGCCATGCAGAATTAAAGAGCAAGGGGCTGGCTTTTTAAGAAAGACTGGAAAAAAAATGTGAACGTGCTTGATTTTACTCGAAAAAAATTCTTCAATTAATTGAATCACGAGTGCAATTTAATGATTATCTACGACGAGTGTCATTCGTAGTGATTAAAAAAAAATCTTAAATTCATTATTATCAGATAACAATTCTATGCGCCGAGTAGATGAAATTTCGTGAGGGTTTGCAGTAGGTAATCGGTAAGTCATCCGTCTGATGGCATCGAGTTGAAACAACAAGAGGGTGGCAGAAGGGTATTTGCCCTCGAGCCACCACTCAGCAGGGTCAACACGCGCCAATTAACAACCCTAATCATAATTTGACATCCGGGTCGTCGTCGACTTCGATACGCAGGTTCCTTGTTGGCTGCCGTTTGGCAACATCCCTTAAAATAACAATGGACGATTGAAACCGCGAGAAAAATAATAGCCAACGTTAATATTAGTTATCGAAATCATCCCCAATTTATCATAAAATTCCTTAGCGACCCTATTCATATACAAATAGCTACCGAAGTATATCTACACGTACACACATGACTCAAGGAAAGCTTGACGAATAACCTCCCACGAATGAAATCGCACCCCTAGCAAAGGGACCACCCATGGTTCGTTGGTCCAGAATGTAAGCATTGGTATAATTTGTCGAAGCTCGGTGTCGAAATTGGCCATGATGATATAGAGGGTTGGTGGTGGTCGCTTCCCATCAACCCACCCCCGAGTCAGCCACGTAATGACGTTACGCTAACTTGATCAATCGGCCACTTTAACCCCACGCCCCTGTACCCTGTCGAACCCACTCGACTAACTCCTACATTGGAGTCTCGCGAGTAGATGCCCAAACCTGGTGGCTATGATGCAGAATGTGACATGAGAACAAGAGAGAGAAATTGAATATGGATGGGTAATTAGTGAGCTATTGGAACGTGATACAGAATTAATTGGAATTTGATAGTCTGCCAGTGACTGTATTAGAAATTACTAAGTACGGTCTATAACAATATGGAGTAATACGATTAAATAATAATTAAGGGCTGCTTTTGGTTTTCGTAAATTAATAATTAAGACAGGCTAGGTTAGACGTGACGGAATTGTATGGAGAATGAGAAAAATAGAACATCTTGGAACAGGTACCTCTTGTGAACAACTATAATGTATTGAGAAAACGTGCGAGGTCCAATTAGTCCGAAACAAACAGACTGAAAAGGTTCACTAGCAAATTTTAAAAGAGCCTAAGTTAGCCCCGGAGGCGTTTCATTTACCTGCGTTTGACCGCAAGTTAATCGGAAGTTAAAGTTAAGCCCCTGTTAAGCAAACTGGGTAGGTAAGTCCCCTGCGGCTAAACTGGCTCTACCCCCTATATATACCCTCTATCACTCTACGTATAGCTTTTACACACCATCTTTCATTTTCTGTTTCTATTTTTTTTTCGTTCCTCATTTCTCTTACACCGTCGACCACGTGACTACCAAAAAGATAAATTCTCATGAGTGAGTACCTGCACCAGGTACTTTTGTCCAAGCATAACATGACCTTGACGAATCTGAATACGTGTACTCGATGCATCTAATATGTATGAAATTATGATTTGGTGAAATACGAATAATGAAGAAAAGTATTTTTTAAAGAATATTTTTCAGTGTACGTCAAAAAACTTTCACCTTATCCGGCTTCGAATAAATGACCCAGGGATTTATAGAATAATTTTTAAAGATATTCTTCCCAATACCGTGAATGCTTTCCGATCCTCCGTTGTTCATATCTCATCCCCAGCCGTGGATTGTTTACCTAGTGCATTGCTGTGCAGAGTGACGGACAAACGGACAGACGAACGAACGGACAAACGGCTGCTCGCTTGAAATAACAGTGCAACTCCTGGTCCACGTCTTCTCCGAGGATCCTCGGGTACGTATGTACACATACCCGCCGTCACCCTTATTCCCATTGAGAATCCTCCCTGGAGCATGTACCTCCGTCGCAAATCCAGGTATTAGGGGATACTGCTGTCTCGTGTTTTTTGCGCAAAAAAGAAGATGCATAAATAGTCGTACATATAAATATATATTTCTTTCTTTTTCAATTTTTATCCATCGATATCGAGTCACTCATACCCTGTACCGATTTACTACTAGAGATAGTAGCCCTAGGGTAACCAATCGTCAGACTCAGAAGGATCCACGAGAACTTTATAACCGAAGAGAGAGTAACATGACTGATTCTGAGTAAACAATGACTCGGCCTTATTTCGTTTCGAGTAACGAGGCTTTCATACGATTTCATATATACACGACCAGGATGATATTCATTCGTGACAGTCTAGATTATCTTTTTTGGTCCTAGCTTAACCGATTCATAATGCTAAGAATTTTCTATAGGCCTATATATACGCATTGTTTAATTCCTAGGGAATTTTTGTGCTTGAAATAATATTTCACAATACTCCATGCAGCAGTTGTATTATACATATGCTCTTGTTACGTGTACGGACGTAGGACTTAATATAGGAAAAATTAGACAGCCAGTAGCTGGTCCTCGACTTACGGTTCGATTGGCACCCCTTGCTACTCGTGACGAGGAATTAAAGTCCTTTCCTTGCGTTCGACATGCTACGTACAATGGAGACTAAGGTACCCGGAGTTTGGAGCTGCAGCTCCATGGTTAGGTTAGGAAATCCACTTGAAGAGGTTACCTTAACATATGGCCCAGAGAATTATGGTTTTTTTCTCCTGCCCTCTTCATTCTTTTCTCTTTTATACGCACCTCCCTCGTCTTACGAGGATAAAGTCACTGGTGTGAATTCGTTATTGTTTCCCAGGAGTGACGATGATAATAGTCGCGCGGCGAAGATTCCCCTTTGCAAACCGGATTTAATGTCGGATTATCGCAGTTACGCCCTGTCATAAGCAGATGCTGATCCGATTTCGTGCACGTAGCCCGCGCACGCCTGGTTTGTCCGATCGGACTCAATTGCCATGAAAGTAGATTTTAACATTCGTGCATGTATATGCGCTTATAAGAAAAAAGAGTGCATGAATTTTGTCCTAATTTTGGTTGATTTTTGAAAATATTTTTTTTCAATATGGAAATTACCACTGTTGTATCCTTGTCTCCGCTAGGTGCCAACGAAGTATCGAAAAGTCTTTTTCGTACACTTGTAGAAACAGTCTTAGAGCGTTTACAATGGATACGTATATACATACATCATGTCCTACGTAATCCTTTCCACGTGTGTATACATATAAAGAACGTTAAAGAGGGATGCGCTCTGTGACGTTAACCGAGAAAAGTTTCAGGCTCTTGATCCAGAATGACTCTTATACGAATGAATTAGTATGCCGTCGTACGGTTGGGAGAAGAGGAGAAAATTAATACGTAAGATTGTCGATGGCACTTATACGCCAAGAAGAATAATTCTTCCATGTCACCATTAACACTTGAGATTTTCAGTTAACCTATTTTAAATGGGACGGATGTCTGGCGAAATGTCTGTTGGTGGAATTTTGAAAAAAAAAGGGACTCGAAAATTTCGAAATAGACCGGACGAAGAAATAATAACATGAACGTCACTGTAGGGACCTGAAAGAGACGTTTACGTCGGATTATTGGCTTATGGGGTTAGGACCCTGTAAAGCATCAGTCAAAATGAAATATCCTGAAAATTTAGTCACGCAAGGAATCCTCTCCTAGGAAAACACCCAGGTTCCTTACCTGATCTTTTCTCAAGCTGGACATCGGTCCTGCGTCTTCGCGAAAATGAACGTCAGATCTATTTTCCGCATAGGCATTGATGGGCGTCTACGCGTCGTTGAATCTCAATATGTACGCGGGCGTATTAGTTGTTTGCTCAGAGCGGCACGAGAGGCAGGGAATGGTAAAGGCGGCATCAACGATGATAACGATAACGATTATTATATACACTTGATTCATATATTCATGTTTGTGTAAACGATTGCCGTCACGCTGCAAAGTAGCGCGCTTGATTTATCGAAGGTACGTGTTGTTTTTACAGGTGAAGATCTGGTTCCAGAATCACCGATACAAGTGTAAGCGGCAAGCCAAGGAGAAGGCAATGGCTGAACAGAATGCACAGAACCAGGTAACTAATCAATTGTACTATACTCGACGACGAGCTGTGAATACACACTTGTAATAATGAGTTCATCGGTTCAATGGAAAAGTTTAAAAATCATTCTGTACGCACGTATGGTTTCTTACGAAAGCAGAAGGCACCGACATCAAAGTCTTATTTAATCGTATAAAATGAGCTCGCTCGTGCACGCGCATTGGCTCGTATTCATAATTTTCTATTATAACCCTCCTTTACGTTAAAAGTACGAATAACCAATGGACAATGAGATTTAAGTCGTAATTCATCGCTGATTGGTCCTGGGTATCTCTAATTAAAAGGCGGCTATAACGGAGATAAATAAGGCACGTTTGATAAATAATTATTAAATGTTGTAAAAGAGAAAATTTTTTATTTCTCCAGACGCGTCATTTTTATCGATTCATCACACCCACCAATGGTGCGATTCGTGTTCTGTCTCGATCTAACGTTATAAGGTATAGATCGATAAGAATCTGAAAATCACCATAGAATTATCAAGAGATTCGATCAGTCCGGATACACGGCAGTGTCCCTGAATATATTAAGCTTCACGTATGCAGCATCACGTAAGACTTTAGCATAAATATAATTCAAGCATACATCGAATAAAAAGTATCGGCGTTTCGTGCATTAATGATAAAAATATATATATGTATATATATTCACAATTATTCCCACGTGCAAGTTGTCACGTGGAATTGTAGGATTTTAAAAGAAAAGAGATGCGTTAACAAAACAGATATTCAGCCGCATACGTATCTCATTAAATTCCACGTCGTGATCCCCGTCTCTTGATAAATTTATGCTGACTGGATGCGCTCGGCTGCTCAAACACAATTAGCATAAGAGTCTGAGCGCACTCGCATGATTGTTAAGCATATTGGCCCGATAGCCAATCATTAATATGTGATTAACTGGATAATTAATTACATTATAATGAAAATCACAGATAATTAAAATATGACTTTTATTGGTAATAATTCACTGTGTAAATATATGCTCGTTACACTCTTGACAAGAATCGCTTTATGGATATTATACATATAAATAATACTGCTCGAGGTGTATATTGAGAGAGATTTGACAAGTCCGGTTGACATGCCGAGATACGGCAGGATCGATCGTAGCTATAATGGCGTAACAATGAAACGGATATTGTCACGGGTAAGCAGCTCGTAAACACCATACAACTTTAATGGAGCTGAAAAGTATCTACGCCCCGATCTACGTTCCCTTGGGGCGAACTAGCGCGTAGCGGCAGCCGCCCCATAATTTTCTCGTTATTTCGAGCCCGACGGGGCGGGTGGCCTCCATTTTGTGGGTCTATTTCAATTCCGTTTGGCACGCTTTGTTTACGTGTCTTCGTTTTAATCTTGATCGAGTTCGTTGATACGTGTGATCGGGATGCTGGCTCTGGGCTGGTTGTCATTGTATGTACCACCGAGTCTGGTACAAAATAACGTTATACTAAATAGACATACTTCTAGGTAGGTTACTCGGCTGAATGGAGGCAGGTATATACGTAGCTCGTTCCGTATTGGGCATAAGATAGGATGTTTTGGTATAGCTGAATTATTGTCGAGCATTAAACGTTTTTCACGGTACTAAATAACCAGAGTGGGTATCTTGATGCATTATGGGTACGACGTTAGCTTCGGATGAAGTGGCTGGTAAAGAGGTTAGGTAGAAACGACGCGTTCAAAGTTTTAGTGAAATCATTGACCCGAATGCCCATGGATCGTCATTACACGTATGAGCGGTGCCCGGGAACGATTTACGAGTACTGGGCTTTTCTACGGCAGAAGAGTGTGTATATATATATATATATATATATTAGGTATGTATAGGTAGATACTCAGAGAGGCGCGTCCATCTTTATATCACGTTTAAATATCGCGCGGCTTGGAGAAAAGTGTACCGACAACCAACCCAAGCATCCAGTCAGCGAGCCAGCCAACCATTCGAGCTAGGCATCTAGGTAGACAGTCAGTCAGCCAGCCAGCCAGCCAGCCAGGGAGGCATGCAGCGAAGAGCGGCAGCAGCAACCGTGCTCAGATTTTTCCCTTTTTCGTTTTATTCCATTTTCCCCCTCGTGGCGGTAAAAAATCTCAAGTACCAGAGCGAACGAACGAACGAGCGAGCGGGAGCTTGCAGGGGAGCACGGAAACGGCCTCTCGAGGGCCGGTCGCCATCTTGCCGAGAGGTACAGTCATCCCCAGCACCTGGCGAGTGTCGAGGGTGCCAATAGACCGATTCCTATCCCGTTTCTTTACGTAGATATCTCTTTTGGATTTCTTGTGTAATTTAACGTTCGAAGGAGACTGCGAAATAACCTGGAATTTCATGAATTTTGATAATATAAAATTTTACCTAATTCGTCGAATAGTCATTTTATTTGCGACGCGGATGAATAACGCTGATAAGATCAGTACTCCAATGTCATTAAATTCTTGTAGAAATGTTTTAATGGTCAGATTTCAAAAGGTCGTATACCTTGGCCAGGTGACGATGGTAACCGACGCTCGTTGTAAAACCATTCAATGCTTTTGGCGGTTCCGGAGAATCAGGAAGAAGGAGATCGGGAGAAAGCTAAGAGTAAAAGAGGAACGAGGTGTATACCTGTAAAAGAGGGAAGAGAAATACCCAGAAAAAATCTTTTAATATCTCCGCTTTTCTTTGTCCAGGGTTCCTTCCTCTGGCTCAAAGAACGCTTTTAGTTAATTACATCAATTTTCATGATAACTGTTTTACTCGGGTACCTACTTCAGCCGGCTAACCGCACCGGTATCACTGTAATTATATCATCCGTCCGGGAGACGTTACTTTTCTTGAAAAAGACAAAATCAAATGTTCAAGGGAATACAGAGACAAAAAGCCTTTACCGTCGCTTCGACCTAACCTACAAATCGAGTTCGAAACTGTATCAAAATCGTGCTCCTCTCTCTTTCTCTCTCTCCGTCGGTAATGTCCCTTTCTGTAATGTCCCACACCCATCCACGTCCTCTCCGTCGATTTTGCAATCTCGCGACAGGCGTCCCCGTCCCCGGCCCATAAACACATACTCCATCGTGGCCATTTTCGCCGGAAATCGTTTAACGCGCGTTGAAGTGGCTAAAGTGGCGTGACGCGTGACGCGCGCGCGGGCTTCTGCTTGTCATGCGTTTAGCGCAATCATCGCCTTGTCATCCTGAAGTGCACGGCATGCCTGCACTTACTCCTAGGCAAGCTTCGCGTAACTCCACGCCATTTGTTTCTTCCCTCCAATCAGTCTGACCTTTACGGATCTGTACTGTCGGTAAAATCAAAACTAGCTTTTACACCATTATAGACATACAACGTTATCGTTGCATATAGATATTGACAGGATGCGCATTTATTATTATTATTGACTATTATAATCTTTCACCGAAGCTCTATACACCCGATCGTAGAATTACGCGATCCGCTTATCCGAATAGAGCCGACGATCGGTACCTATGAGTCCCAGCTTATTTTCGAGTTGGTTATTATTAAAAACGCACCGGTGAAGAGATCGAAGAGGAATGTCGTGTACTCCATGTTGATACAGCTGAGTGGTCGACCCGGCAGGTATACTCGGTTTGCTCGGCTTCTGTTTGGCATACCGGCGACGACTAGGGAGTTGCTTATGTATATTATATATATATATATATATATTATCGTTATGTGGATGTGTATATATATATATATAAACGATATATATAAAATATGCACTAAAAATCCATAGCAAAAGGAGTAACGAAAAGTGCATGTTGGTAGAACAAGAACGTGGCCGACGGTAGCCACATATATTTATTTCCAACTCCTTAGAAGTAGTTCCTCCAGGTATCTACATCATACGGCTCACGTAGGTACGTACCCTGTGCCCTTATAGGAACCTGTTTACCAGGTACGCTGTTGATTCTGGACTCCTCTCCCACGTATAAAGTGCCAGAGTTCAATTCATCTTCACGTCCTACCGTATGGAGTATGAGAATACGAAGAAAAGATAAAAGAAGTCGTAATATATCTATATAGTATGCTGAAAAAGCAAATAAAAAATAAAAAAAAATCCGTGATAATTATGAAATTTTTCGTTGCTGTCTTACAGAGTGCAAGTTCACCAAGACGCGTGGCAGTACCGGTACTGGTGAAGGATGGCAAGCCTTGCGGCAGTGGCGGGGGTGGTGGTAACGAGGGCAGTCGCGGTGGTCCAAGTGCAGCCCTCGCTAGTCCAGCACCCCACATGACCGCAGCATCCAGTCCTCATGGTTCTCATCATGCCGCTGCGGTGTCGCATCATTCCGTCGTTGGCGTCAGCCACGTGATGACCTCCAGCCAGAGCCTTCAGCATTGCTCCTATACCAGGACCGGGGCTCAGCAGGGTATGCAACAACAGCAGCAACCCCAATGCGGCGCTTACCTTCCGTTACAGGGTAGGGCTTGGTAGTGCGCGCCATCCGCGGCGGGGGCCGCGGCCTACGCCAATCCCTCCGTCGCCGGCCCTTGGGCCCTCGCCGCGGATCCGGCTGCCTGGTACGCCATACCCGATGACAGCCCTTAAGGCTATCGTCACACTCGAAGATTCACCTCGGTGGAATCTGTTCACGTTTGTCCGCGGAGGTTCTTGCGTTTCTCCTCCTATGGATTCACATTGGCGGCGACCATGCTGCACCAAAGATATTAAGTACACGAGAGTGCTACGGGAACGCGTATACATATATTAAGGACGATCTGTAAAATTGCGACACGGCCACGTAAAATTGTCATTTCGTACGTACGAAGAGAAAAGTGTACATTTTTTTCATATAACGGATTTCACAGACTATCATGAGAAAATTATATTTCCTTAGGGAAATACTTTATTCGTTGAAGTATCGCGTAATTATTGTTATGTATCGTTGTACTCGTTAAGTAACACTTAAATTGTCTTACGGTAAAATTTGTCGTAAAAAAATATTTTTTATCTGGACCAAGTATTTTTTATTATGCCACTGTCGTGTCTCGTCGATCGATATAGATGTGTTTGGTATGAAATCATTTTATCGTGGCGCTTCGGCAAGCTCAACCGGAAACTGTAAATAAAATTGTAGCGATAACTAGATTTAGTCCTGCAGTGAATTCGCTGAGTTTTTCTCGCGAGGGATTTTTATTTATCCTATGATCGATAATGGAAGTATTCAAGGTAGCCGATACAAATTCATAATCGCGGGACAAGCTTTGTTCGTGAATCTAGAGGCAACGGGTGCCGTGAAACGGCGGTACAATTGAAAATACGAAAAATCAGTTGCGACGGATAATAGCGAGTCAACAGCGTACGGTAGCAATGTGTGTAAAGTCTAAAGAAATTTATCACAACGTATGACAAAGGAGGTTTCTATCTCCTTTGCATTTCCGATTGAGCTCCGAAAGTAAGGAACTCGCGAATTTACAGAAATCGCATGAAAATCGAATGTGTAAAGAAAAAACGATCGGCTGCGTGTCAATAAATAAAAACGATCGTGCGATCCGATCGGAGTCATAGAAACGAAGATACAGTAGGTCTAACCTGTATATATTTATAGGACAGGAAAAATCGCGTATACAGTAGGTATACAGGGATACACAAAATGAGTGTATCAGCCGAGGGAGATTCTGTCATGAAATTGAAAATAGACGTGTTAATTTCAGTTGATGCCAATACTTTTGAGTGACCCTGTATATTTTATGTAAGATTGAGTCGATCAAACTCGGATTTATATTTTCTTGCCTGCATAAACATTGTAAGGGATGTCCGTCGGGATGGAGAGGGATGATGAACGTTTTACAATCCACGAGAATTTACACGTGGATTGCATGACGTTTACAAGCCCGATGGACATCGGAAAGAAAGAAAGGCTCGCGCTCTGTGATAGCGAGAGTATAATCACGGAACGATAACGAGAGTGGGAGTGAGAAAAGGAGTGGATATTGAACGAGAGAGAGAGAGAGAGAAAGAGAGAGAGAGGTGAAAAGAAAACGCGCACACACCCACAGGAAATATGTAAATAATACCTACAAACAAAAATACGGTCACCAAGTGGAGACGGTATAGGTTAGGGTTACGTTGTTCTCATCGTACCAACGAATTTCTAAGGTTTCGAGGCGATGTTATATATATAAATCTACGTAACGTTAGAGAATGAACATTATTAATATTAATATAATGATAAAAAGTATATGATCGATAGCGAGTAGCGTGTGAGGGTGAACAAAAAGACAAAAAAAAGGCAGAATAAAAATTTAGAGATTATTACGAAGAGAAAAGTGGAAAATAAGCATTTTGTAAATAAATGACGACGAGGGCGATGATAATGATAATAAAGATGAAAGAGAAAAAATTCCAAGAGATTATATAAAATTCATGCGCAAGTAATCATGGATATCGAAAGATCGTTCCATCTTTCGTTATCCACAATTAGTATTTCCGTACGTACAGGCCACGTGAAAAATGATATTTTCCTTTATTTCCCGATCGATTTTCATAATATCATTTCCCATGATAATATCTCTTTTATGATGTAACGTGTCCATGGAAATAAATCCTCTCGACATACCTACGGGTATATCAATTCCTATATAAATAGAGATAACGGGTACCCCTTAACCTGAGCGACTCTCACTCAAATCAATGTACCTACTTTTACCGATGCCAATAAAAGCTAAGAATGTTTCATTACATCTCTGCGCGTTTTTTCATCGGCTCGTTCACGAGCACAGTGAGCGTCATGGAAACGCCCCAAGCTCACCATAGGCACCGTCTACACGGAGAACACCCTCGAAGAGAAGGCGCTGGCTCTCCCTACTGGGTCTCCGTATAACACTCGACCTATGCTTATTAAGGTAAGCCGATCTACCGGGCAGCTACGTCTGCTTTATAAAGGTAAAGCCTACACGGTACCGACTTCTCTCCCTTTATGTAATATTGGATCTTTCTCTCCGTTACGTTTATTAAGCAGCGTGACTAATCGTGGCAATTATTTGCTCTCTGCCAAATTAAATATTTTTAAAACTCCTCCAAGGGGGATTGCATCTTTTTTCATAACTCTTATTTAACCCCGTTTTCGTTTTTTTTTAAATAAAACATATTTTTAACAGAAATCTTTGCTGGTAGACTTTTATGCATTTTCGAAGGGACATTATTCCCACTGATTTCTTATATTTTTTATGGCAAAATGTAAATATATATATGATCCCTTCGTCGCTCACCCTGTATATATACATACATACATGTACATAGGAGGAAACACTTGATACAGAATAGTGTCGCAGGAAAACGGACTTGGGCTCACGCATCAGGCGAGGAAAATGGGGTGCGAACGTTGGGCACGAGGATGACATACGAGGGTGCCTGAGTATGACAGGACTCCGGGAACGCTTCTGCTTCTGCTGGTCACTCTTCCACCAAGTATCCCATCACACCCTATATCCCTCTTGGCTATTATCATATTTATTAACTGCCGCGCGCCGCTTATATCTACACCTATTCGCTCTGCCATTCCTATATAATATAATATGTGCCAGTGACAGCAGCACGTGGCCACGGCCCGTCGTCACGGACGCCTATGGCCGCCGCAGTACGTGGATTTGTTGTCGTTTGATGCGATTACTGACACCGGGTTTCGGTGTCAGGGGTCAACCAGAGTCTCTCCCCCCTCGTTCACCCCCTTCGAACAGGCATGTAAATCCACGTGGCTCTAAATTTTGACACGAAGCACACAGATTACATCCAAAAAACAATAGAGCCCCACGTCAGCCTCGTTCTATAGGTATACATAGAAATTCTTGAAATTTTTGTTTTCCATTTCATATAAAAGTTAAAAATAAATTGTATCACGAGTAACGTTATTGCCTTTGTCCTTTTTCTCAGCTCCTTTGAATCCTCGTAGCTCCTTGCGAATTCATGACAGTCGACGGAATGCACCCTTGTCGTCCATGAATACCAAGAGACGAAAATCATGGGGTTGTCTCGACGTCGATCTAAGACGTAGGGGGTGAGATCCTTAAAGCGAATGCTAATGCTATAATCGTATAGCTGGCGCAGTCCCTCTTTCAAATTCTCCTACTCTCCCTTGATCCGCTCTAACGGAGAAGCCATAACCCTCTCCGAAGGGGGTCTATAATATATTGCAAAGGGTTATCTTTGCGTTTGCGTGGGAGGAGCTGAATTTACGTTCCTCATTCATAGGTGATACGTCATCATCCATGTAAGGTGTCCAGGTATGCATTGGACTCTGTCGATATGTAAAATTCAATTAGAGTATCTCGCATATAAGAGAATACTAGGGATGAACGAAGACCCAGCTTCAACTTGAAAAGAAGCCTTCATCCACCAATATTGAATTTCGATGCAAGCGGATGAATCTAGTTACAGTAAGGGTGTGTAGTCTTGATCTTCAAAGCATTCCTTGAGCCGTAGTCGAATTAGATTAATAGCTTGCTATATTGCTACTTGATATCTAGCCCGTAATTACTAGAATGGGATACCTGCACGAGGCCACTGGTTAAATCCTCCCCAATATACTATATCGGATCCAGGTTGCAGTCAGGGAGAGTACTACGGGTACTGGCAGGCAGGAGGATACAGGTACTTCGGATTCTGTAACCATGGCTACACCTATCTGTGTTCCAGGAACAGACATGAGGGCGGACGTGGCTTGAGTTACGTTTCGAGGGTGCAATTCGAAACCCATTAGCACCGAGTAGAGATAATCGGTGTGTTTGGGTACACGCTGAAAAGTTTCACTTTGTAGAAGTTTCTTGCGTTTATTAAAAATTCGAAAATTTATTTAGCATGGATTCACTTTATATATTTGTATACTGACAAGTAGGGTTAAATTTTATCGAACTTGAATTCCGCGAAGATTACACAGTTACGATAATCCATCCAGAACGACTCCGAGTTAATCGCCGTATGGAGATCGGAGTATCTTCCGTCCGATGGCTATTACCGGTTTAACTGTGTTGGATCGGCAAGTCAAAGGGGTGTTTTCTACCCTGTGGGATCATGCCTCTAGGCAACTCCGAGATATCAGGGTTTCGTTTAAGTCCAAGGGTGGGGATGGGTCTCCGCCTATGCGCACCCCTATACTTCCACAGGAACGCCCATCGAACCTGCCCTGTTTCGATTCTTAGGGGATGAAATCCGCGAAAGTCTATTTTCCTTCGCGGCAAGAATTGAGATCGTGACGCTTTCAGGGTTGCCTGTACGTCAAAATAGAGCGAGGATCGTTGTCTCTTTCTTTTTATTATCCTCTCGACTCGTCTCTTCGCCATCGGAAAATTTTCCTCGGGCCACCCAGTATACCGAGGAATTCTTTTACTTTGTGGAAATCAAGCGTTCTCGATACCACGATTTCTTTTAAATACAATGAATTAGTCCGCTGACACTCCGCAGTTTACATTCCCGTAATATATAACCTAGAAAAGTTCTGAACTTATTTTAACTTACCGTTTCCCTACGGAAAGACAATGCCCGACCGTTATAGCCATTACTGAAGTATTGGCAGTGCTGCGTATGCGGCTCTTGAGTCGAGCGAGAAAACAGAGTAGCTCCGACAATACAAAAGCTCGCCGAGGGCAGCTCTAACAAGCACTTAAATGACGGTTGAACTTAAAAATGTCATAAGATGCGATTGTGCGGTAGGTACTCGTCCGCTCGTTGGCGCGTACACGATGGTATTATTGTTTAACGAACGGATGGTGTGGTATGCGAGACAAAGAAGAAAAGAGTGATCGAGGTGCGCAGAGCGATAGAGGGAGAGAGAGAAATGAAAATAAAAGCCAAGAGAAAAAAAGGATCAGAAAGGGAGAGTGTGTGTGTGCAGAGGCTCCCGAGCTTTCATAGAAATAGTAGACAGGGCGCGAATAAACCGTAAAGTATTCGACGCGGAAACGTCAGTGTTCTACACTGGGTAGCCATTAGAATCCTTAAAAGAAAAATCCCTAAGTTCGATCATCCAGGAGGTTTCGCATGGGTACTCGAGGAGTCAGCAGTCGATTCACAGCGACTCCTGGCGGGTTCTCGTGATCGGTTCCCACACACGGTGCTTACCCATTGACTGCCTATGGAGGAGGTGGGGAAGGGGGGTCACCCTAAGAGAATTGACTGGAAGCACCCAGTGGTACCACTACTTGAAATCCGCGTGATGGCATTCGTAGCTTGTACTTTCCGCACGAGAGTATCAATATTTCCGCGAGACTGGACGCACAGCACTGATTCCGAGTCAAGTAGTCGACAGTATTGTACGCGGGGGGTCCGATTTCGCATGGGGGGCCCCAAAGTAAGCTTCTGGCAGGTACCCTTCCTTCTTATTCACGAATAAGTGGGTTCCGGGACATTATCGACGGGCGGGTGCCCCGCGCGGGAATCCTCGAGGGGGGTCCCGTCTCGTCACCTCCGGGAACACTGGCTTCCGTCGCACGACATATTCATCGGCTGATACTCCAATGTTCGACGCATGGAAATTACTCGACTCGAGTGACTTTGATGTGAGAAAATATTGGGTGACATTCGGCATAAGTGGAGAAAATGAGAAGGATGCAAAGAAAAGGAAGAAACTGTAAATACAGGGACA
Organism: Trachelus iudaicus; assembly: GCA_030142595.1. Lineage (NCBI taxonomy): Eukaryota > Metazoa > Arthropoda > Insecta > Hymenoptera > Cephidae > Trachelus > Trachelus iudaicus. The sequence goes on from JARQTH010000535.1 coordinate 279,575, forward strand.
GCCATATATATATATACAGGTATATAAAAGAGGAAACGGTAAAGATGTTGATAACAATGCATGGCCAGGGTGTCGGAGCTCTGACGTTCTTCGTTATATAGCATAGGGTAGCGATAGAGTACTTGAGCACGAGCTGGGAAGAAATGCCGGAGAACAATGGCGCAAGGTAACCGGGAGCTGATGCTGCGTCATCCGGTATCCGAGTTCGTCAGCGACGACGGTAACGAGGCGTTCATCCTTTGAGCTACCTTTGAAATAAGACCACCCAAAGATCGGATATTTCTTTTCGGTATAAAGGAGCATATTTTTGTCGAGAATCAAATGCTTCTGATCGAACGCATTACAGAAAGAAATGATAACATTTTTCCGCATAGACTCAACTAACAACAATCTCATTCTTCTACCTCCTTCGCGTGGCTCTCACAGCGTCGGTCGCGTCTAGTCCAATACCCTACGTATCAAGCAGCCGCTACTGGCATTAAAGAAAAGGAGAGAAGAAACCACCACGTAGTACTTGGCTACTTGGCATTTACATCCGCCATCCATTTTGCGCGCAGCACTTGAACCCGTATTCTTTACCTTTAGGTGGCTGCCTATATTCATGATTTTAGTAGCACGCAACTGGCGTGTATACACATATACATCTAGGTACCAGTAGGCGGTGAAAAGAGGAGAGGAGAGTAAAGAGTAAAAGAAGAGAGAAAGAGAGAGAGAGAGAGAGAGTGAGAGAGAGAGAGAGAGAGAGAGAGCATAGAGCGACTCGTGAGGTGGGTATAGGTACAAGCTACACCTGGACCTTCTTCTCCAAGAGCGTACAAGGGCTCTCCTGCTACCACTCCAGAATTCAACCATCCAACGGACTACCTCTGTTACACGCACGTTTCTACATATACGTCAAAATATGCATCGCTCGGTAGCTCATACGTACTTCTTTCTTGCACCTACGTGCTGTACGTGTGAACGCACGTGCGTAATCCTGAGACCTCATCATCTGGGTATCGCCCCCCCCCCCATTTTACAAATCTCATCCCTCAAGCCACAGAACTCTTGTACGCTTCCACTTCGAGACATCCACTCGAAAGTTCACCGTTGACATTCGTTCCTATATCCACCCTCTCGTTTTACTAGGAAACACATAACTTTTCTAACCTCAAAATTCCAAGTGTTTTATCATCCCGTGCGATACTGGATCTACCGAGTGCGACTGTGATGTACATGAAGTAATGACAGCTTTACGGTTTGAGAATTCCAGGACCGACTTTGCATACTACAACCTCAAACCGTGCACGCATTTCAGTGGCGACCGTCGCTCCATGAGTATACTCGATGGGACGTAAGAGCCGCATTGTGTCCCGTCGGCAGGATCACGGGAATAAAGAGAGTGCCCCGGGAACCGCAACTACTAACCTGGGGTAGATCTCGGCGCGGATAGCGCTTTATTTCATCAAAGGGAGGCAAAGCCGAGATAACGTGAGTGCGACTCACTCACTCGCTCACTCTCTGAGTACAACCCCCCCCACAACGGTGCCTGACTGCCACCACGCATTGCTGTACGCATGTATATAGAACAAGACATATGTATATTAAAAACACTGGCAGATACTTGGTAGGAATAGCGAGATGAAAAGTAAGGATCAAACGTGCGAAAATCCATCGCGTCAAAGAATGCTGGCTGGATCTTACTGCAGAGACTATTTTATGAGTAATGGACCAGAATTTGCATGGTTCTCTAGATATATAATATGGTACATATAATTGACCATGCAATAATATAAAATATCTTCTGTTCGATATATTCCTGGTAAAACTTTTTACTTGTTACCACATTGTAAGCCACTTTGTCTGTATCAGTTTTTATTTATTCGCCACCCCGTAAGTTTTGCTCTACACGCTAATTATCTGAATACGTCAAGACACTAAATAGGCATAGCTCGTGTATCCCTAGGATGAGAATTTTATCGAAAAGATGCGGGCTATCGGAAGTATCCAGTCGACCTTTCTCTCTCTCTCTCCTTCTCTCTACTCGGGGAGAAAGAACACGGTAGTGATTGCATGCGGGCATTTTATGGATCATCCCTTTTTTTTCGTACCAGACGATCGAACTAGTATATCGTGTGGATAGTACAAAGGTGCAAAATTTCTTTATGTTTGAATTTTTCAGCGATTAAAGAATATTTATTATGAAAAGGAGCAGTGATCTTCTCTGGTCGTTGCCAACCGTAACGCACCCTAGGAGGCGGTGGCTAGGACTGAGATTTCAGGGTGACGATAGAGAGGAGAAAAAAGAAGGATCACAAGAGTGAAAGAGGAATGAGGAGAGAGAAAGAGGGAATGAGAGGAGAAAGGAGAGAACAAGAGCGCTGCTCGCTATTGTTTTCTCGAGTGGTACTCGCTGGTTCAATGCTCGCTCGCTCATTCGCTACCAGATGTGCGCCAGAGTTCGTCCAGTCTCTTCTTTACTGTGTTTCTAACGCTCGCCGTACTTTTTGTACTTCTCATTCTCGGCTTACGTCAGTACAGAAGAATTTTACTCACTGAATTATATAAAATCTTATGAGCTTCCTTATCGGAAAAAGATATCCAATGCGTGGAACGAGGGTATCAGGAATGTTGTACAATTTTTCTTTCTTTTTTTCCGTCTCTCTTGTTTTTTAAGGAAATATTCTGTATTATCGATGATACATGCTCAAACGAAACGTTTCGAATTTACAACTGTTGTCGCGCCACTTTCTATGGGCTGAGTATCCAATACGTACTGTTTCTTGCGCCTAATTTCATTTGATTATCGGTATTCTACCTTATGTTAATGAACTTCTCGATTATACCAGATAGAAGGAGATACTTCGTTATGTTATTATGACGTCATAAGGAGTGAAATCGTGAATTAGAAAACTAATACAAATTGATTCTAAATAAATTCCACGAGTGATTTACATAGTGACTTTGTACGTTCACTCGCAATATACAAATACACAAAAAAATTCGTACGATCTTTCATTCTAAATACGGCAACCGTCTACTTTAAAGACTTAAAAGTATCGTCGTTACTGCCGTGTCGCTAATAATCGTAAATATTTCCTCTCGTTCTTCTCAAATAATATTGATTAATCCGTGTCTGATTTATCTTCATTCGTTTCTCTTTCTTTTTCTTTTCTTTTTCATTAATATAAAATTACTCTCTTAGAGCAAATCTCCCTATCGGCCTCTCCATCCGCCGCCCCCGCTACCGCCGTTTCCGTACCGATTTGACGATTGATTCTGAAACACCCAATAATCCTGATTTAAGAAAATACAGTAAATATAGAAAGAAGCCCGATCAATATATTCTTTGCATAAAATAATATATATGACATAAATTTAAATAATTTTTTTTTCCATTTAAACAATTCATCCTTGAAATTCAATTTCACTATATCCAGAGTATACAAACGTATCTTACCCGTTGTTGATTCTGATAATGATTCGGCTGCTGTTGATTCTGATAATGATTACCGCGACCACCTTGCTGATAATATTGTGAACCTCCCCCGCGTTGCTGTTGGGATCCCTGACCACCGCCTCGTTGATGTTGATTACGCGACTGATAATTAGAAGACGGTGCGTTATAGCCACCTGCCCACGGACCAGAAGTTTGTGAATGATTCTGGTAGCTCTGACTTCCAGAACTATATCCACTTCCGCTGCTTGCGTTATATCCAGTTGTTGAACCAGTACCATATCCGCTATTGGTACTCGAATGATATCCGCTTTGATAACCTATAAAAAAAAAAAACTTATAACCCAATTTCTTTTTTCGTGCACAAAAATTACAAATAAAGGTGCATTATCAAAAATCAAAAGAGACAATTTTATTTTCAAAATACTCGTAATTCCTAACGCTTGATGTTTCTCGAGAATACGGCTGTCCGGCGTACGTCACATACGTGTCGCTCCAAGTAATCATAACAACGATTAAAGATCCGCGAAATTACCAGCGAGAAATTGTTCGCGTCCGTTCGAACAATCGTCGCTTTGTACGTCAGGACACAATATTGGCTCTGAATAGGAGCGTGGCGGCGCGTGTCTCGTTCATATGTACTGCAGGGCACGTATGTTTGTCAGCATCGTGAAACGTCATAATACCTAAAGCGTAGACGATGCTAATAACGAATCGTGTGATTGAGAGTATACACAGGATACACCTCTATAGACACGCTACCGGTCAAAGTTCAGTATGGTCTACGCACGAGCAAGGTACCGATACCACGGTATAAGGGACGTATATGAGATAAAAATGTCTTTCCCTAAAACTCATCCCCCGATCGAAATTTTTTTTGGGTAAACCCGAAAAAAATATTACGCAGTGAAAATACCTGTTTACACGAGATCACAGGTATTCTCGTAGCAAGTTCAGTGACGTATCTACTAATCGCATAGCTCAGTCCAATGAGGCTGGTAATAGGAGGCGATAAACGGCGCCAATATTATCGAGGGTTGCAACGGGGACTGAAAAGGGGTCGGCCGGACGGCCAGATCTACTGCGCGAAAGGGGATGACGGTGTGTCGGTCCCGACGCGACGCTAGCGTCGGGTCCCGTCGCTCTCTGTGGCAACAATAACATCCCCCGTGGAATCCACGGGGGATACACAAGCCCAATGGGTAAGAGTAAGGGTGCCTCACGGTAATCCTCACCCTCGCCGAAAAGGGGGGCTAACAGTTTACACGTCGGATCATCCCTCGTTATTGTTGCGTTTATGATAATAGTGCCTACCGCCGACCTACGCCGGGATAATATCTAACCGTTTCAACCCTATCGTCCGGACTACGGATGCCCTAGTACATAAATATAGATATACGAAAAACCTTTAGCTTAATCGCCCACCGACCCCCCCCCCCACCCTCCCTCCTCGTATTTTCGAATATATAAATCGTACAAAATTTTTAAATTTATTGTGATAATACAATTAAAGAAATTCTTACTAAAAATGGAGTAATTCGATTCAAGGTAATGGATATGCCGGCTGGGCGCTAATTGTAAGGGTGGTGGTATGGACAATTAAAAATTGTATCGTGAAGTGGAAAATCCGTCGATCCGTGTTCTATATATTTTTATATAAAAATGCATGTCGGTATACATATATACAGTATATAAGTATAGATAGGTACATCGAAGTCTACCCGCTATATGGGTATATAGTATTGGATTGGATTGGATCGCCGCGTCAGCAATACAAACACTCCAGTCTCGATGTGGGTCGTCCACCGATGGTTTCTCGCTTCTCTCTCTCTCTCTGTCTTTCTCTCTCTCTTTCTCTCTCCCCCGTCTCCTCTCCCGGAGTTCCTGTTTCCAACTGAAATTACATTTTCCCCGCAAGCATTCACGTCGGTTTCAATATCGCTCTGCCTATTTTATTTTCATTCTTTATTTTACCTGTTCCCTTCGACAGCGACCAAGGGAGCTTTTAAAATGGGTTCTCGAACATCGCGAATTCCCCGCGCTTTTACGCCAGCTGGTAGACGGTAGGATTTCTCTCTTTTTTTTTTTCGCGAAATCGAACAAGAATTTTTGCCACTTTTCCCGAAAGATACGAAGTCGAGAGGGATTGTTCCTTTTGACGAATTCTTAACAGTTCATCGGAGCAGGACGATTCGAATAAGCGGATTCTTTATATATTTATTTCCGTACGCGCATGCGCGTATTCACCTTTAACTTGCCCGACGTAAGCATGACTCTTATTTCTTTTTTCTTTATTTTCTCTACCTCTTCCTTCCGTCACTTTTACCATCTTTTCACATTCGCTTCTCTTTATTCTGCCCGAGAGCGTTCTCTCTGTCATTCTCGTATACACCCAAGCATATACACTTTTATTCATTTTCATTCGGACCCTGGAAAAGAAACCGAGTGGAGATTCTTAGCCGACGTTAATGGAGGTCCTCGAAAAGGAGCCATCTCGTCTCCACCCGACAATCCACCCGCCCGAAACGTAACACGGCGTTTCGCTGCAGTACGTCGCAGTACCTAGCGATGATTTACTCAAGAGTAAAATGGTACGGTTCGGAGCTAAATTCATTCTAAAAGATTCGTCCTAAAGTATTCGCGCCATTACCAGGCTACTTATTCCGGCAATCTTCGAGTAAGGAGCGGAGTAGACGAAATTACCCAGATTCCCTATACGGTAGTATTAACGATAATCATAACAATCGTAGCCAGTACAGGATACAAGGAAATCGGAAAGAAAACGTTCTTGCATATAACGTAAAAAAAAATACGAACAAAAAAATGCGAAACGCACGCAAACAGGGAACCAGGAAAGTGCGTTTACTCGGGATTCGCAATTAAATCACAATATTGACGACCCCGACCGGAACCGCCGATTCCCCCAGTGACGTATACCGACGGTTCACATTTGTGCGGGGACGCGCGTCCTCTGTGCGCACCCGTGTAACTAATTCCGAGTGCATTTAATGACTATGTGCCGCAGTTCTGCCGGCAAAGTATAGGCCACGATGTGGTGCGAGGGTGGTGTACGGGGCGATGGGGAGGTGCTCGAGTGCCAGAGGGTAGCCAAAGGGGATGTACAGGGAGCAAGAGAGGCCTCGGAGGACTGGTGGCTGGGGTACAGGAGGGTTGCTGGGGTTTGAGTGTGTTAACTGTGGGGGTGCGTGCGTGTGCAAGGGTAGAACGAGATTCGTCGACGGGAACGAAGGGGGGGTGAACTGACGGGGCTCCGGCAAAGCACTTGACCCTGCCTGCGCCGTTGCTGCTGATGCTGTGCCAGCATCCCGGCAAACCCTGCCGTATAGCGAACGCGCTCACCGTTCTTCGTTAATAAATGTGTTCGTGCCTGCCTGTTTCCTCTCTCTCGCCCATCGTCCCCCTCGTCGTTCCTCTCTCTGTCGCACTCACTGTCAAGTCGTCGCACATCTACGCGAGCTCGCGCACGCGCTTCTCTCCTTGTTGACTCTCGCTTTGGCAAGAGACTTTAATTTATTTACAATCCGACGACTGGATTGATTTGGGTAACGATCTTTTGGAATCTGACATGAGCCGTCGACGGGGAGAATAAACTAAGGACGGCACTCCGAGGGGTGCGAGTAAGCACAATGAGAAAATATTAAAGCCAAACCCAATATTAAGTAAAGCCAGTATCATCTCGCTCGCGCTGCGTAATCATAACTTAAAGAGAATTAGGTTTATTTGAATTTTGAAATTTTCTCGGACCAAAGAACTCCCAAAAAAGAATTTCCAAAAAAACGTATCCGATGCGTCGACTCAAGACTTTCCTTCGAAGTACCGTACACTCTGCACTTTTGTGGTCGCTGGTTGAAAACGCGGACACAGTGTCTCTGCCTGTATATCGCATTCTCATAGAAGAAGTGCTCGTATATATATCTACATTTACAGTGCAGTGTACAGCCTGGTCGATCTCCATTGCGTGTATAGGAGATCGACCACGTGGCGCAAGTACGATAATAATTGATCGCGCTACCGCGAAGCCTCGCGACGCCTCGAGGTGACCGGCCAAAGTAAGCCGATCGAAATTGAAGAGTCCCACCACTTCCGTAGGAGTCTCCCGTTTCCGAGGGAGAGCCCAGCAGCCGTGTCAGAAGCGACCAATAAATTTATCGAGCGGGTGTTGGCATGGAGACTGCCGGACAGAGCACGGCTGGGTGGCCCCGGAGGGCGATGAGAGGGCACTCGAGGATCCTCCAGGAGGCCGTCACGGGGAAATTGGGAGGTACGGGTGGGCACGGCACGGACGAGGTGGAAAAGGGAGAAGGCGAGGACGACGAGGAGAGTATCGATTTCTTGCGGTGATCCAATCAACGGTGGCGCCTTTCACAACGCCTTTATGCGTATCTGCAAACCTGATGTTACCTATATACATATACCTATACCGCTATACCCTCTGTAACCCGTACCGATAATTCCTACAATTAAATAAATCCCGCAACCTAACCTAACAAACTTCCTAGACAGCATACACCGATCACGTAACGCGTACATTAAAACACACGTGTACACGCGCATAGAAAAAAGTAACGATTTCATTCCCAATAAATAAGCATCCGAACAAATCCTCGTTTCCCGGCAACCCCGTTCAGCCATTAATCCAGGAAGCGGACGACCCTTACTCTCATCCTCTCTTAGACGAGAGAGTCCCATGGACTCGGTAGTGATCTCCCGGTACAGCAAGAGTCAAACTAATCCCTCTGACATTGTTCGAAAACAATACAGCATCCACCCCTAATTTGTCTCGGCTTTGCTAGCCTCGCTGTATCCGAGTCAACGTTTTCCCGGAGTCCGCCCGTACCGAGGATGATCGTACGTAGGTTCGTATCGAACGAGGAGAGAGAGAGAGAGAGAGAGAGAGAGAGAGAGAGAGAGAGAGAGAGAGAGAGAGAGAGAGAGAGAGAGAGAGAGAGAAAGAGAGAAAGAGAGAGAGAGAGAGAGACAAAGGAGATAGCTGCCAACGGGACAAGAATAAAAGTGAGGGTGGTACCACCGAACGATATGAAATCCATCCCCCTCGAAGGATTTCGTAAAATTGCCTTGAAAATTTACGTATCCAATGCCAAAATGAAGGAATGGTGAGCTTCCGCAAGATACAAGGGGACGCGTCTACGTGGCCCAGAGCTATTCATACGAACAAGCATAGAAATACGGGTAATAAAGTGTACCGCGTTAGAGCCGACGGGTGGGGTACTCGAGCCACGCTCGTGGGACCTGTAGTGGACTAACTCACTCTACGTTTGATTTCGTGTTGGCACTGACAGAGAGAGAGAGCGAGAGAGCGAGAGAGAGAGAGAGAGAGAGATAGAGAGGCGACGAGAGGAGAGACAGAGAGAAGAGGAATGAAAGAGGAGTGCGCTCGGCATTGTAGGACTCTCCTCTGGAGAGCCCTACCGGTTCCTCTTCCTCCCTCGGTATATCCTCACCACCCTTTACGGCCTATCTACCACTCATTTATCAAATAAATCAACACGGCTACTTGTACACCTATAAAGAGATATGGTGCCGGCCTGGCCTGCACCGGCATGGCCCATAGCCGGCCCAATCGCTTCTGTACCAGTTCGGGTTCAGCTCTCGGCCGGTACCACGACGAAGTCTCCGTGGACGAGATCATCGTGGGAAAAAGATAAAAGCACTAACTCGTATAATGAACGAGAGTTCAGGTGGTTATGAAATCAAGGTTAATCTCAATTAACGCGCCCGAGATACGTGTACGTGTATCAGGGTGGAATGCAGAGAAAATCCACAGTGCGGAGAGAATAAGGTTCAAGAAAGGCATGAATAATTTTACGGCAATGCTTGAATCCCACGAGAAGTCCCACGGAGACGCGGAGAGTAATCAAAGACCATCTAAAAATCAGGATGCACTTAGAAGCACGTACTCGTCTATAGAGAGGCATTCAGTCAGAGTCAGAGTTCGGAGTCAAAGCAAGGACCCTTGCCTCGCTCACAACGACCGTTCCCTGTACTTATGGTGACGTCTACTATTTCGAAAATACCTTGTGAATATACCTATGGCGACGTTACACGCCACGCATACACCTGTCCTCGGTAGAACCCTCCGCCTACGAACGCTCGCCGTAGGTGGGTAGGTGCGCACTCCCTTCTTCGCGATCTTCCCATTAGCGAGACCTCTTCAGAAAATACTCACCAGACGCATATCCTTGTCAGATGCGAGTTGGCGCCAGTAAGGATACCAAGCATCTCTGACATTTTCTCCTGGTGATTCGTTCCTGATGGGCTCGAAGCTATGTCCGATAAGACGTGCGCAAAGGAATGGCGAATTATGTAGAGGCTCGCGTCGCTACCCTCAGGAACGTTCGCGTCGGCGTTAACGAGGACCACGCCCGCGAGTCGATCGCCAGGCTTATTTTCAACGTGTTTACTTGGCAGCTCGCATAAATGCATACTTCTAAGACATACCGATGTACCGGTTGATCAAAGGGTCGATGAACATCAACTATGGTAACCAGTTACGTATTTGGATCCTTGGGGATGAAGATGGGAACGATATCGAGATCAACGAAAAAAACGAAGCGAGCTACGAGGCGAAGCAAAAGATGAACATGATTAGGGGTATGGTACGAGTACGAGTTGACGAAGCGGAAGTGTGGATGGATGTAAGGGTGACTACGTATAGGGTGGGAACACGCGCGCGGTCATAGAGTCGAGGAGTCGTAGAAGAGGTAGCTCGTAGTAGATCGTGAAGAGCGTGGAGGAGCGGGAAGATCGAGAAGAGCACTAGGTAGGTGGCTACCCGGGATAAGAGAGCCAAGAAGAGTGGTTGGCACGGCGTGCAAGAGTGAGCGAGGAGAAAGTGGATGAGTACACTGTGGAGAAGAGGAAGAGGATGGTCCTTGTGCCCCGAGGGCCCCCAGGATACCCGGCAAGGAGTATCCTAGAACTGTCGAGGATGCTTCACTCCCATCGCCCTCTACCTTGTGCCACCCCTGTCGTCGTACCGGCGCTTTCCACCCCCGTTTTTCCCATTTCTCGTTGTAAATATCACCCCCCCCCCGCCTCCCCCCTCCCGCGTCCGCCCTCCTCACTCCTTTTCTCCCTTTCAAGCCATTTCCCTCCTCCTCCTCCTCTTCGTCCCTACCAGTACATCCTCTTCTCTTATAGCCTGAAATCATTCCTGCCTTCGAATGCTCCTTCTTCCTCGAGGCTATAGCTTCCCCAGTTCCCGCGCGGACTACTGCCGTAGACCCATCCCTTTACACCATCCTCTAGAGTTCCTATCCCACCGCCACCATCATCGCCAGCAGCAGTACCGCCTAAGAGAACCAGCTCCTTCAAATGCTACAGAGGGATATCGGGTGTTTGCCGCGAGACTTTTGTACGGATTGCGGAATCAAGGACCTCTTCGAGGGCTTTCGAGCTGAGCTCGTCCTGGCTCTGCCTGGAAACTCCTGGAGGACGTCTTCGGCGCCCAGAAACAGTTCTTGCTATGAGTAAGAGGGGATAGACGAGAGAGGATTCTACCGTAAGATCATTGAGGGTAGGTGCTATCCGCTCGTGTCCTTTCTCTTGTGTATTCTCGACACCCGGTACATCCTGAACTGGCACCTACGTCTAGACCGAAGTACCCGCCGTGCATTCCGCGGGATCCCACGGACTTCCAGGATCCCCAGGAACCTCCGGAACGCGGCTCTGTTTTCGTAGGGAAAGCCGAGCCGCGATATGTTCGCACATTAGGCGTCAAGGACACCGAAAATGCCGAAACTCGATACGGCTTTCCTAGGTGGGTCAACAAGATCTCTGAACCAAGGGTCCAGGACATACAGAAGGAGTCTCCCGGCATATATCCTGTCACACGTAAAGAACCTCACAGGATCATGTAATACGATCCTTTACGCACAAATCAAAGTGAGTCAACACTCTGCGGAGTCAACAAGCCATTGTTATCTTATTTACGTCTCCATTCAGAGATTTCGATGATCGTTTACTCCGGATATATTTCATGCCTTTCATATATGTATGTAGACGATATCAAGTTCTACAATAGTATCAAAAAATTACGTTCGCTGTCTATAAACTGTACGTACATCAGTTACGTGATGCCGTCAAACAATTTCATTCCATCTCAAAGAGCTTCTGACGCGAACCAGTCTTGGCGTGAAAATCCGATTTCTCGGATGATCCTTATGACCGCGCTGCACAATGAGAACGCGAGGCGCAACCAGCTCTACTCGACAATCACTTCGCGCGGAAATGAGCTGGAAAACCGCACCCTCGGCTGTGCTCGGTTTTTTGTTCGGCTCCTCGAGTCTGTCGGATTTTCGCTTTATGTGGTTTTGATATTACTATTATAATAGGCACGGGGGCGCAAGACAGGTACCTGCCGCGATTCTCTGGAGCTACGAATAGACAGAGTACATATATATATAAATATATATATATATATATGGTATAGTCAGTACCCAGAATCTACGCAACCGCAAAGGGAAGCCTGAATCTCCCTTTCTCTCCATTCTTCAACCAGTAGAAAAGTAGATAAAGAGATTTCTTTTCTCTGAATCTCTTTCAATCAGAGAAAAAAAGAGAGAGAGAGAGAGATTTGGCCCCAAAAAACTGAAAATTGAAAAAGGGGGAATTTCCAATAAAAAAGAAGATGCGGTACAAAATAAAAAGTAAATTCATCCACTGCGATCGGTAACAGCAAAAGCCACTTTCGCGTTCATAAGAATAATAATAATAAAAGAACCATGCAATTACATAATATTCTTCTCGAGTAATTTAATAACCCTTTCAAGTAAAACCGATCGACCCTCGTGGCGCAAAACCTCCTTTAAGTTACGAGAGATCTTAAGTATTGTAGATTGAAAAATAAAAAAGAAATACTGGTAGGTGTTATCTCCCATCCCACCTTCTCACAGACGGATTAAACCCTCTTCTCTTTCTCAATAAGCGAAAGGAAGATCGCCCAAGGTGTTCCTTGCCCTCTTGGAGCGATTCTCCGTGGTAGAGACACCAGATTCTCCGTTCAACTTCCACAACGGCCATGGTCGGTATACGTACCTACACGCGGCCATCGTCATCGACCGTCCAAGTGCACTCAGCCGAGGAATCATTCTCGGATGTGCAAGCATATTCAAACCCTTGAACCGCGTTTCTATGCTCGGTGTGGGTAATACCGGAGGACCACGGGGGTGGATTGCGCGGAAGGTGGAGATGCTGAGGGATTGGGACTGAGGGATAGAATGAAAAGGAGGAAGGAAAAAGAGTGGGAGAGAGACAGTGTGTTCTTCCAGTTCATCGCATTACTGCGATTGCGCATCTTTGTGCCGTCTCCACACCGTTTCAGGGTTGGTTCACTCTTTATTTTACTTTCATTTTATTTTTCCTTCCGCCCACTCTTCTTTTCACCTTACTCTTCACCCCCCCCCTCTCTCTCTCTCTCTCTCTCTCTCTCTCTTTCTATTTTACCCCGCTCTCCTTTGGTCCTCCGTATAGTCACTACCTTCTCTTCACTTCTCTGTCCTACTTGGCGACTCCCTCTCTCTCTCTCTCACTTGGTCGCTCGCATACATACCGGGACTAAAGAACTCATCATCATTTCTGAATTAATCTCATTCGACTGCCCCCTTTATGCGGCACCTCTTGTGCCTTAGCCACCATGGAACTCCTTGCCGTTCCTTTAAGGTTAATTGGAATAAAAAATGCCGGAATGGAGCTGTCCGCGGAGACGTTATTTAATGGTACGTGAAAGCTCCGTGTTTACCGCCTACTCCATTTATCGCTTTCTCGCCGTTTCTTTATCTTACTACCGTTCCCTCTTTTTTCTGGTACTTGTTTTTCACTCGCTTCATGGTCTATGCGTATAGATATCATATCAACTAATGAGCAAGATCGCGTGCAAATTTTAAAGATATTTGCTCCCCCTCGATCTTTTCGATAATTAAATGTGAATCTCGTGCCGCGACGTATCTTTGACAATTTTTTTTAGTTTTGCTGGAACAAGTACAGGTTACAGATTTATGTTTTTTTTTTTAATCCAGAAAAATCTATGGGCGATTATTATGGGGCGCTACAAAGAAAAAATAGGTGCACTTATGTAATGGCCTGCGAAACGTATTTTCCTCGACCGCTGTGTACTTCGTAGGATATGCGCATCATTTACTTCATGGTATTCCATGGGGTATTCATTCATGAGAGAGAAAAGAATGCCCATTCATTGAAACGGGACGAAGAAAAAAAAAGTTTGTGTCCTAAAGGATAAGCATTGTCGATGAGTGTCACAGAGACGTTTGCGTCTTTCGGTCACATAATTTGAGGCTTCTGGTCTCGCGTGCCGATGGACCACGTAATGTGATCCGACGGATGATATACTGGTAGAAGACGTAACCGACAATCCGGAAGCCATTAATTTCGTAACAACACCGTTATTTAGAATGTTATTCAGTAACCAACAAAGAACGTATAATAGATCCAAGCAAAGGACAAACTTAACGATGACCCATAATTTTGGGATGACGATAAAAATATCGTAAGGGACTCGATAGTCGGAAACTTTTTTTTTTATGACCTGTATTCGCCTGAATACCATGCACAGGTAATATTTTTTTCAAACAAAAAAAAAATAATTTTTTTCATACCCCCAATTCACTTGGCAAAATATTTTCCGAGAGATGGAACGCATCCCCTAATAAATACGAGTACATCAAGGTCTAACCAAAAGTGTATAAACGAATTAATCGACCCTTTTGATTTTACTTGGCGGCAGCCAAAGAACCTTTTTCCATTAGCCATTAGATGTGGACACACGCGCTCGCAGGCACACACAGCCAAAGGGACGGTACGACCCCTCGGTAAATGGGCGAGCGAATTGAACGAAGCGGTAGCCCGCGATAATGGAGTTTCTTCATTCGAAAATTGGCTCGTCCGTAGGTTTCCAATCGTGAAGAAACCCCAAGCGGGTAGTAGTTATAGATCGTTCAGGCGAGGAATTGATAATCAAACGCATCACCGAGACTTTGCCCCATATACAAGCGACCCCTATTCAAAGGGGGTACCGTGCATTATACAGTGGAGAGGTCATCTCAACGGGATAAATATAGTATACACAAATATATATATATATATATACACACAGCGATACAAATTTTCACGTTGACACCAATGCATACCAAAACACGTGTATCGGGTGTGCATGACGGTGAATTATTGTCGAAAAAAATTCTATCGCTCGTCACGTGCTATGAAAGAGCAGAGATTTTACATTGGAATTCAGAGGGTGAATAATCGTTTCGTTCTTCAAGGGTTGTTATCGCGAAAGGACTCACCGCGTTCACATACGGCACAACCGGATACAGATATATCCGACTGTTCATTGGATCTCGAAAAGTCGCAATTACATAGCCTAGCGTGATTTCGTGTCTTTGCAAGTCTCCTTTCTGTGCTCGCGCTCGTCGTACGTGCGAGTATAAAAAAAAGATGAAAAAAGATATTGAAAAAAAAACGCAAAAAAAGGAAGAATCTCTCAAGAGACGGGACCCGCGAGCAAGGTAGAGACCGAAGGTAGGAGGAGCCGTACGTGTCCGTGTAGCCCTTAAGCGGTAGGGGGCTTCCACGCTAATGAGGCGCAGCGTAATTAGTGAGACTGTCTGGTGGGTGGGTCCTCGAGCGAGAGGGTGGTTCTCTCTAGGAGCTCCTCTTTTTCTCTCCGTCTTCCACTTCCAGTTCCACTTTCAGTTTTCCACCACCCCTCGTTGAAGAGGGAAGAGACACGGACTACGTCAGGACCCCCACCCCGAGTACACTCTGGAGGCCCTTATGACCATCAGAATGACGATGCTTTTCAGGCACCTCCTCACCTTCGTTGTACGTGCGACTTTTCAGCCGATCTCGTTAATTTGACCTTCGCCCGGAACCCAAAACTCAACCCGACGCTCTTTCGTCTCCGACAAGACTCTCGTGACGGTCGATGCACTCCCGCGCGCCCTATGCGAAAGACCTGCACACCTTCTTCACCAACTTCCGTTCCTACTCGTACGAAATTAGGTTGAAACCAGCGGCGGCAAGAGATCAACGCAGTTTAACCAGCTGACGAAAATTAAAATTAGCCCCAGTACGATCGTTGACTTTGTGAACAAAAATATTCTTCAGGTTAATTTAACGGGATCCGTCGGGAATCACGCATCGCGGACCTGCCATGAAACGTTACGATAACCCTCGGGCAGGTTCGATGGTAACAACAATGATGGAGCGGTGCGCGTGTTTTGGTGTGTGGGTACCAGTCGATTTGGGTTTCGAATGGCTGTAGGACCGATTTAGAGCACAATGCGGCTCAATGCCGGTGAAATTAGCCGCGGCGCTGCTAGTGACGCCCGTCAGAGGCACACTATTAAAATCCCCCAGGATCCCCATAGATCTCATCGGAGCTCCTCTACCACCGCGTAACGCGCACGACGTACCATTGCCATCTCGCGTGATACGATGATTGCGAGACTGATTCGAGTGTCCTATCCCTCCCACGTATAGACATACCTCCGTATACAAATATAGCACGACAGTGAAACAGCCGGACATCTATGATTTACCTCTCGAATGAATTTCCTTAAAATACCTCGAAAAGTACCTACACGCCTTCAGCCCTCCGTATATCCTTGCCGCGACATGTGTACCGACATTCACATTCTTCCTTTTAACTTCGTCCTCTGGCGCTGCTCGCGCAGAGTGATGGAGCAGAAGAGCGTATCCCAGTAACAATCCAGTAGCCGGGTTTCATCAGACCCGTCCTGGTAGCTCTTGGTAGCATGGGGCGACCCAGCTCATGGGGTCCGTAGGCTTCGTCTTGGCAGGGTCCGCGCGACGTTCGAGTGTTTGCAGTCCACTCGAGGCTCGTTTCGAACGAGCACGGGAGTCCGCTTCGCGAGACCGCCACCGACGTGGGGAAGCAGACATGCGAGGCAGGAACGAAGCTTAATTTGTCTAACGAGGGACCCCACCTGTCATCTGGATGGATATAGGGAGATGGATGGATGGATGGATAGATCCCTCTCTTGGACCTCTTCTATCTTACTGTACCTCCTACGTGTGTGTGTACATGCGTATAGGTATATATATATATATATATATATATATATATATATACCACGTGTATAGACGTTTGCTTGACTTGCTTACTTGGCGGGTTGCTTGTCTAGTTGCTTGCTTGCCTTCCTGTCATGTTAGGCACTAGCCATGGTACCCCGGTACAATCTTGCTGTTTACTCAACAGCCCATTTCACTAAAACGTGATATCTCCCTTCTCACTCTCGCTTTCCCATTAGAGCTCGATGCGTCTCTCTCTCTCTATGTACTATTTCCGCTCAGACTGGGAGAAGAACGCTCGCGACTGGATGAATGCGTGACACCTTTGCTGCATGGTGGATCGAGAGACGGTTATGCCATGGGAAAGTGCTCAGTCGGATGAATTAATGAGATTTCGGGAATATTGAATTAAGAAGTGTGCTATTTATGATTGGTTGTTTATATTGGGCGAGTGATTTATTTGGGAGAAGAATAAGGGAAGTCGATTTGTAACGTTAGAGAGGGATAAAGCCAGATTCGATATTTGCACGAGAGACAGCGTTAATATTTTTTTTTGAGAGCTGAAGCAAAAAAAGGAGAAAAAAAGAGTGTTTTATCGGATTGTCAAAAACTGAAAGACGAGGGGATAGAATTTTTTTTGTATCTGCACAAGAATCCGTATACCGAAGCTCCCTGGTTACGTTCTTCGGGATTCGCCTGTTTCTGGCGTTTACTCTTAGCAGTAAATCAATCACACATCGGACCCCACGTAACCACTTTCTTCTTTTTTTATGTATACTCAGCTATATCATATACTTTAGTAACGTATACGTATGCGCATAGGGGAAACGGCACGGTGCGTCGAAAGATACAAAATATTGTATAAACTCATCCCTCGGGTGTCTGAGAGACACCTCGTCGTCGGCAACGTTGCTGTCGTTCATTTTTACATAAGAATTAAATGACTGACGGATCATCAGTGATCGCTTGCTCGGAAGATACTATACGTCGTCCTATATGTAGGATGTTTTTTTTTTATGACAAACCTTTTTTAAATTTTTACCAATTAAAACAAAAAGCGTCAGAGTACAATGAACACAAGAAATTTTAGTAGCATTTGAAAAATCATCAATCGTCATGTCTTTTCGTAGAGATAGTCAGTCCTAACGTATGCAAGTACGATCCCTGTGTGTATTGCATAGACACGTGTCGGAGTGCTTGATAATGAGAGAAAATATTCTCTGCATGGTCGCGCGCCATGATTCATAAGTCATATATAGCAGCCGAGTCAACAATAATGAATTACCTATTAGGGGTGAGGTCTAGATATAAGGCAGCACGCGTCAGTTTTGCATTTTCTAACCAGCCTCCCTTGTAGAACGGGAAACCCTTAGCCCCGCCGAACGTACTCGCACGCCCCTTTTAAATTATTTTTTTCGTAACGAGTGATACAAGTACAGATTTTAAACAATGATTTGTTCAATAGATAGAGGAACTGCTTCGTTCCGGTGGAAATAGAATAAATTTGGAAAAAAAAAATTGCGACACTCATACACTCTGCGTATTTTTTTCGTTGAGACGATGCTTGTAAAGTTTTTGACCTTTTTTTTTCTTTTTAGCTATGCAAATTTACAATCGCTGCAGCATAGTTGTTACGGTACCCGTCGGACGTTACAAGCGGGGTAGACGTCGAGGATCTGAGGGAGGGACACGGGGTACATCCACTAATTGGATAATTACGGAGTGCACCGCGTTTGTTTTATAATTGGGCAAAACGAACGACGGACTCTCTACCGTTCTCCGTGCTCTCTCTCTCTCTCTCTTCGTTCTCTCATTCTGTCGCTCGGTCGACGTGCCAAACAACGAACCAACCCGAGTCACGCGCTACGTGACAAACTACCCCTGAAGCTAATCCAAGTCGAGCCTTCGGCTTTCAGCCCTCTGTAGAACTACCCCAACACCCTGTACTTACGATCTATGCCTTCTGCCTCCTGGCCGAGAAACGCCAGGAATTGGAATCAATTACGAATAATTTGCACTGTGCAAAAATTTACTATTTATCAAGGCTCATTTTTTGCGACCAATAATTATTTGGACTGCCCGCGGCACAAGAGGCGTGCCAATATGGACATATAGAAAAATTAATGAAAGATAAAAAATTCTTAGTTTATTCTGATAGCAAAAAAATTGTATTGAAAATTTCAGTCCCGATTTGTAAAATTGACGGTTTCAAGGATATGCAAAAAAAGTGATCTGAGGTGTTCGTGTAAGTTGCGCAAACCGAAAAACAATTCTAGGGTGATTATGAAATCCCCCGAAGGGCAGGAAACAATAAAGCACTCGTCGAACATGTCAGCCGTGATACGTAGTGAGTTGCACGGGAGCCACGCGTGCGTTTTAATTCTACTTTCGTAATCCGCATACGTGGGGGTCTTGGGGCTTGAGTTAGAGAACGATTGACTGACTGACTGACTGACTACAAGGTTTATGGGGTTGCGCGGCCCCTCTTCTTCACGACCGGAGCCCCTTCTTTCCCCCTACCATTGGCCATGTGCACACCCCTGCAAATATGTATGTACAAACATCGGAACGAACGCTCGAGTCCTACTAACTCTCAAGATCTGTCATTAATCAATAAAGCACTCCGGAGAGTCGCACGAGAGTCATTCATGACCTGGGAGCTGCGCGGATTTCTCACAGTGATTCTTTTTTTATTTTCTGTTTTACAATTATACCTTGCACTTAACATGCTTCGATAGATTTTATTTTGAATTAGCGACAAGAGGTTAAAGAACTCACCACGATGTTGCTGATATGTATTCTGGGGTGGTGGTACATATCCGTACATGGGTGCAGGTCTGTTGTTGTTTGTGTGATGTCTGAAATATTGATGAAAAAAGAACGTTGAATTTACTAGAAAAGCAATAGATTTACCAGAGAAAAGGGGGTGGTTTTATGAAAGAAAGAAAAAACAGCTCACCCAAGCATACGATGACCAGCTTCTCCTAATGAAGCTACTTGTTTCGAAGGAGTAAATCCTATCTGGGGTCTCCATTGGTTTCCACTGTTACGATTCATCTGTTCAAAGTCCTGGGGTTTCAAAACTCTAGGAGGTTCTTTAGCCCCCTTCAATTTTCTTGCTGGGAAAATATGGTTTGATGCATAATGAGGATCCCGGAATTTTATACTGCAATAAGAAAAATGAAATGTTAATTTAAAATGGACAACGATGCTGCTGACAAAATTGAATAGGCTTCACTTTATCAATACATATACCTACCAATAGACTTTATTATTTCGTACAGGGAGGCCATTGATGGGCGAAGGCAGAGTTGCGCCATCACCAACGCAATCGTCAGCCAATAAAACTGTACCTCGCATCCCGTCTATAGATATTTCCGTTTCCGTCGTAAAATTAATGCGATTCGTGTAGAGTCCTTTTATAAATGTATAACCGCTGTTACCCAAGCCTACGTAAAGTCGATCATTGCCACAGACGTTGCGTTGTTCTGCAAGTGAAATTACCATTGCAAATTTTGAATGCCACTTACGCATTGCTTTAGTTTTTTTTTCTTTTTTCATTGAAAGAGAGAATACTTACTCTCTGCCTCTGTCAGACTATCGTAATACGGCTCCAGAGCTTTGAATAATCTTTTCTCATCGACGAAGGGTAACAGGGCTACACCCTGCCAGGCGAATTTCTTCCCGTTCAAATCGATCTTAAAGTCCTCAGGGTAGAAATCGATAATGGGGGATTTCTAGAACACCAGGATAAAATAGATAATTTAATTATATCCACAGAGAATTGTGACGGTGATAAAATTGTCGTTGCCCTTCTAATCAAATTAATGAAAACTTACAGGATCACTCATTAGTGGGGCCCAAGGTGCAGGTACGTGGCGACTACTCGCTGCTGGAAATACTCCCATTAATTGTTCTAGTGGACGGAACTGTAAGTTAATAAAAAAATATATTTTTTAGCGAAATTGTAAAATAAAAATATTACAACATTTTTAATTGTAATTAAAGTTATGAGCAAAGTATGCATTACGTTTTCTGGAATTTATAATACGTACCGGTTCTGTCCCTTTTTCAAATTCTGTAGAAAGGCCGCCAATGTTAATAAAGTCACTAGCAAAAGGTGCATAGTGGTATGGAAAGTACCACTTCCACGAGGCACACCCTTGATAATAATAACGCAATACCCAACAGAGTCCACGAACGTATTGGAGTGCTACGTTGTTTCTGTGGAAAACAAATAGCAATATTGAAAAATGATGATTTCCCTAAAAGTTTATCAAACAGATACATATGCTTCAATTAAAACAAAAAGCTTACCTAAAAGCGAGGTTGTCAGACGATACGTCAAATTTCGATTGATAATAACGGTCCTTGAACCCATCTTCCCAAAGTCTGACCTCATCGTGCGCCTGGTCGTCATCAGATTCTTCACCTTCAGTTTCTTCATGCTTACGTTTTTGTCCTTTGTTAGCTGAGTCCTAAATTAAAAAAAAAAAAGATATTCACTTTATTGTAATTTTCGAAACGACAATTGACGGAATTATTGATAATTATTAATAAAAATCATTTACTTCAGGAACTAACATACTCTCCAGAGCAGTGGTTGCATTTGTACCCTTTAATGCTCTTTCTGTGGTACTGGTATTAAAATTACGACCTTGCATTCTCATTTGATATGCTTCATGTCGTGCATTTTGTACAGGTTTTACGCCCTGACCTAAAGGCTATAAGAAGAAAGATATCATATATTACATAGCCGATGGATCATGTAAAAATTGATAACATTAATAAAGATGGTTAAGTAGTAATTTATTTATTTACTGTTGGTGCAAATTGTCCAGCTGGTACCCAATTGGGCTTATAATTGCTAATAGCCTCCATACGTCTTTTCTTGTTTTTCTCACGCTGTTTGAATGCCAACTCGTTTTGTTGTCTCTTTTTAAAGATTTCATCTTCAACGTCACCAAGGTCAGACATTATTAATTGTACTCTGTCCAAATTGACATCCCCACTGTCCGTCAGAAATCCCTAAAGAACCAACACTTACTTAGCTTATGCAATTTTAGATTATTGTAATTTGTTAATAGATTAGGTATTTAACTAGTTAATATTATGTACCCCTGTTTTGTAAACAGTCTTCTTGTATAAGTTTACAAGTCTGTCAATGGCCCCTTCTCGAATTTCCAATGATGGAAGATGTGGTAGAAAGTCATTTCCTACGAAGAAACACATAAAGACCCAATCGTCGATTGCTCGCTCAAAGTCATACTTGAACGGCAGATTAGGCATTTGCAATTCCCTTTCCAAGTATTCTCGAAGCACATTGAGACGCACGAATATAAACTGGCACTCTGATCCAAATACACTTTCTTCCTCTTTTTGATTTGGCTCTGATCCTGTACAATCCTTCATCTCGTGACCCAACTGGCCACATATATCGCAAGGTCTGGGTTTGTTTGGTTTAAATTCTTCACGAATAATTGTAAAATTTGGCTCATGGGTTGCAAGACCCAACATTATTAAATCCGCATCAGCACCACATAGTACGTGCTGTGTATTGGGATCATGATCTGGCTGTCCTATTAAAAAATTGTCTTAATGATGTAAATAGATCTTTTAAGTTAACTTTACACAATAAAAAATCATATACCCCTTTGGCGTCTAATATAATCCATTATTTTATGCTCTCCTTCGCCAGGAACATTTGCATCGCTTAATATTACTTTAATATTTCTCCAACCTGGATCGTTATTTAAACGTTCATGAATGTAATAATGTAAACAAGCTGATAATCGTGCCATAAAAGGGGTTCCCTAAAATTTGTTAAGTATCTTGTGAATGCTCTGTTGTTTTTTGGAAATACTTTCCTTTAGTATCAGAATGACAGTTTACGTACTGGCGTGATGCAGTTACTATCAAAATGCTCTCCTTTTGATTTTTCAGGAGGTAAAAATGCCCCTTTCAAAGCTAACTCAGAACGTATTCTTTCCATTTCAGTTATTTTCTCATTTGCCTCCTTAGATGCACGAAAACGTCGTGATCTTTGCTGATTCATTTTAGCTCGTGGAGCCTAGAATAAAATAATAAAGATATACTACATGTTGAAGGCTTACTGACATTAGATAAATACTTACGACTCCGTCAATAGCCATATAAAGCAACTTTCTTGGTCGGACAATACAGAATAATCTATCGATGCATTCAAAAATTGCTTCCATCATTTCATCTTCATCTTTTGGTGGAGGCCTACAATAAAGAAAAGAATGTTTATAAATAACTTTTTATTTTAAATAGGACTAAATATACATACTTGTCTTCAGGATGTGTACAAGGATGAATTATTCCATTCATATCCAAATACAAATTATCAAATTCTATTCCATTAGGATTGGGATCTGCTGAATTAACTGGAACACGAACTCCGCCAGTTGATGTTGGCTAGAAGAAAGATAATACAACAATGTTCATACAAGTAATTCAAGAAACATCTCTGATGCATAAAAAGCTTTAACATAAATTACTTGTATAACCTATAGGGTATTATCATTAAAGAACTCTCACAAATAATTATGCATTCTCTGTAAATATGATCACTATACAAACATTGGATTAGTCCTCAATGTCATGAACATATTGAATTAAATTGTAGAATTTACAAGTTCGTGAATTTTTCATGAAGAAACAGAATGATTAACCTACCTTTTGCTCAATACATTCGACAATCACTGACGGATATTTACGGCTAAGCCACCGGAAAAATGCTGGTACACCCATGATTTTCTTGGTATTTTATAGAGAACACACGAAAACAGTAATTTCACTATAATATGTGTCAATTTATATAAAATTATGCCAACTGTGTACAAATGTTACGTGCTCCATGCCATACGCATAGAACACCAATGCACAACGCTGCATGGTTCCGTTTGTGATTTCCGGACAGAACTAAAATCAGATTGTTTGTCCAAACTGTATTACCTTAGAGAGAAAGCGGTACCATATCACGGTATTAGATAAGACTCTAATGGTAACACATAAATCATATTAACATAGTTGCTAATTTATCTATTGATAAAATACCAAACGATATACATTTGGGTACATTTTATTACAGTAGCCAATTGATAAAGAAATTAAAGAAGTCATAATATACTGAGAGTCAAAATATATATTTATATGCATTAATAAAACAGTGTATATCTATACAAAGTCAAGAAACATATTAATAAGAAAAAAGTATATAAAACTGTTCCTTACTTGAAAATTTATTGATATGACATTGGCTTTCCGATTTTGGCTTAACTTCTTGTCATAATGATATTTTTTGCTTTAATGACATCCTATTATCATATATAACTGTATTTAAGAAAAAGTGTTTATTTGGACTTTAGCGATTTTAAATTTATTTTCCAGTTTGCCTTATTCTGCCTCTGCAGTAAAAAAGTTGTACTTCAGTTGGCTTGGATTTCTGTCGTTAACGTTCAAACGTTTTGGAATTACAAAACGAAAGTTAAATAGGCTTGACTATTCGTTTTTATAAGGGATACATATTGCCGCGTAGTACCCTATTTTTAGAAAAACTTGCCTATGATTTGGTATAAAGAATAATTTGGTAAGTACATTTACTAACCTGTAATTGACGTTTTGTATAAAAATCATAGCACTTTGAAAATTATGCTTTATTTAACGAAAACTTCGCAAGTATCTATAATTTTTTGATATTATTAAGTGCATTTGTTTTCACTGCATTTACGTTGAAAAAGTACGAAAATTTACGTACTGGAAAAAGTTACCGTGTGTGTTGATATACGATTATTAGTGTACAAGGTTAGCAGAGGGATTCTGTATTGTTTAATTGTTTATTTATTAATACATTACAACCTTTGTTTCATGTGAACTCTATTATTTTAAATTTAAATTTTGTCAAATATTAAGGAATCTGCAGATTTCAATAGTTTATTAAATATAAACTATTTTGTATAAACATTTTGATTGTGTCTCTACTCACAGGTATATATTTTTATGAAACGAAATATTCATAAAAGTAATGATTACGCTTAGAGGAAAATTAAAAAAGGATGGAGATGTCTCAAACTCAAAGAGTAAGGAATATAATAAACGTGCCTCTGTCAGGGATAAACTATTGGTTAAAGAAGTAAGGTTAATGATGATAATTTAGTTTCAATAAATATGAAAGACAGTATATATCAAACATATGATAATTACAGGTACAGGAAATGGAACAAACTCTTCCTAGTACATGTCAAGTAACATTTGACGATCCACATCGATTACATGAATTTATACTCATGATTGTTCCTGATGAAGGCTACTGGGCCGGTGGACGATTTTACTTCCAAATTTCAATGTCTGAAGAGTACAATATGGCTGTGTGTAACAATTGTTCTAAAACTTATATCAGTGCAAAGATAGATGCTAATCCATTGTTGTTTACAGCCACCGAAAGTAAAGTGTACAACTAAGTTGTGGCATCCAAATATTAGTGAAGAAGGAGCTGTATGTCTTTCAATACTTAGACAAAATAGCATCGATGGAATGGGATGGGCTCCTACACGAAAACTTAAAGATGTTATTTGGGGATTGAATTCTTTATTCACAGTAAGTCATACACATATAAAATTTGAATTTTTTATCAAAATTAGTGACGGATAAGAGGTGTTCGCCGCGGTATAAGTCAATACACCTCCTGCATGCATGATATTGCAAATCAAGAGCCAAAGTATGTTAAGATTCACTACTTTATATTTATTTATGTAGATTACCCAGGTGCAGTTGTATCATTTAAGTTTAAACACGAGGTTAGCTAGTCTCATTCTAAAATGAATTTATGCCATTCCAACTAACTGACCATAAGTGTTAAACCATTGGGTTAAACTGAACTTAAGTTTAAGAATAAACAATAACACTGAGTCTCAATATGTGATCTATCATTAATTTTTCATAAGTTGACAAAGTTATAATTCACCTTCTGTTGAATTAAACATACTTTTCGTTTATCCGTAGTACTCCTGATCTTACATATTCCATTTACTCGAGATTCTACTGTATAAGAAATGTGAAGTGGCTATGCCTATCACATAAACTAAACTTGTTTTTTGTTTGCAATAGGATCTCCTAAATTTTGATGACCCCTTGAATAGAGATGCGGCTGAACTATATCTAAAGGATAAGGATTCTTTCAGGAGCAAAGTAAAGGATTATGTTAGACAATATGCTAAAAGATGATTGCGATCCTGGAGGACATTAATCCAAAAACAATTAATTGTACATTTATTAAATCAACTCTGCGGTTTTTGTCGAACCTTGAACTACAACAGATTCTGCGATATGTTATATTGATCATTACACATTTAATTTTTTGCTACTAGTCCTCTTACGTCAAGCGATAATGTTTTCCTCACACGTCTAATTAGCAAAAATATTTTTGCTTTTGACACATTTGATTTAATCTTAATAGTACCTATGATCTTTGCAGATACTTGCTGTACGAAATATGTACAATAAGTTTATCTTTGTCACAGCGAATTGTTGTCATGGAGGGAAAGTAATTGTAAATAAAAAAATATTTAATAATAATCAGTATTTATGTTCTTTGCCTATATTTGTCTTTTCCTAGTCGCAGAAAAAAAATGTTATTCATTAGATTCAAAAAAAAAGAAAATATTGCATTTCAATTATTTACTGGACCAATTAATCCAACGAAAAACAAATCAACATTACTCAATAATTGAAATCATATAATTGAAGATCTAGATGTACTAATTCTTCATTTCAATAATATTTACAAATGTTATTAGTCACTCAGGGAATAGAGTTGTAAGCATTCCATTCACATCCAGCACCCCGACCATCCAAGGTTTGACTTCCTTTTTGATTTTTCTGTTTTCTTAAGTAAAACATATGCGATTCAATAGGACGTTAATAAATTTTAAAATGAATACTAAAATATTATCTGTTTAGAAAATCTGAATATAAAAATTTATTACTAAGAATATCTTGTCATTAAGCTTATGTTATTTGATATATAGAGTGTATTCTGAGTATGGAAGACCTGCAGACGTCAAATCTTATTGTCCATATACTTATAATATATTTAGGCGCTATTTGAAGTTAGTTTGTCCATTTGATTTCTATGATAGAACCAATTTCAGTTATATTTATATTTTAAATAACCTTTTACCTGGTATACATTTATGTGACAAGGGATTCATCAAATAACGATCAGATGACATGGATCAAATCATCCTTCCACTGGAATAATAAAAGAAATAAGGGTCTGTTTCAAACTTGACAGATCACGAAGAATATGTCATAACTTTAATGATACGGTCTGGTAACACATTTATTGAACAATACCATATACGTATCCATTTTATCATACAAAAACTAATATTATTATATTTATTTAACTGTATGATAAATCATTTTTCATTAAAAACAATTTCACAAGGACTGCTCGAATTATATCAATTTTCGCGAAATACAGTATAATAAACAGTATACGTATAACGGTTTGAAACCTTATAAAAAAAAAGTTGAAGTAAATCTAGCAACTAATTTCTTTAAACTCACTGCATTTGAAATCCTAATTTTGAGAGTATTTCTCATGAATCTAGATCACTTGCATTATTTAATCCATAACAAAATCCTCGTTACATGACTTTGACCTATAATGAATCATACATTCAAATTTTTTTAAATATTTGCTCAAATCTTACCTTCGTGTCTTTTAGATAAGTATTATCATAAAAAGAAATAATAATAAAATAAAGGATAAGTTTAACGAGTGTAACGTTTAGCCGAACGATCTCACTTGAATCGTGCAAAAATTTTGCTACAATTTTGTTGTAATGTCACCTGTTCAAAAACTAGATACATAATTACCAAAGGTAATTAATAAACAAAAAAGATGTGTTGAAAAATTCAATTAATTTAATAAAAATATTTGTTACTTAAATCTTTAACATTTTTCAAATGCTTTAGTTTGCTTTTGAGACACGACGCGCAAATTTATTTTCCCTTTTCTTTCATTTCACATACGATTCACAGTGACAAATGATATATCTGAGCTGTTGCAAGTGTCAGGTACTCCATCTTTCTCAAAACTGAATTATCTTTCGCAGAAATATTCTTGCGACATAACAGCGTTTCTTACGTATTTTTAATCGCGGAATTGCGGACTGTTTCGCTGAAGGAGATAAAAATAACAAAAATAGCTTTCCAAAGATAACGGTTACGTTTCTCTGATATTTTTTAAAAATCATGTAATTTCGATTCTTGGCAAATTAGGTCGCAGCATTAAGATAACTATAATAATTTCTAAAAAAGCTATACTTGGAGTATAAGTGTATATATTTAGTCTATCATTGAAGAATGTGACTAAATATTTGTATTCATGATGAATTTGTGATGAATTCATCTGGCTAACGTCATTTTTTGAAACGATCCTGAACCTATCATTTATTTCTATTGAAAATTCAGTCAAAAGTAAGGTCTTTTGATTCATGATGAATTCGTTATAGGTTGAAAATTGTCTCAAAATATAATATCAGCCAGAGGGTCATCAAGAACAACACTATTTTTACATAAAATATTTTAAGAATAATTCGATGAAAATTAAACTCATTTTTACTCATTATACTCTTTTTGTTTCCATCGCTTCTCCCTGATTACATACTGGTTACGTATTCTTCTATCTATTGATTGTCAATTGTTTAAACAAACATCCGGTTAATGATAAAAGCGGAATGAATCACAGGTGAGAAATTCCAAAACTGCAATACTGATTGTATTATGCTAGGCGATCAGTCAAGAATGCCAATTTAGTAGGAAATCCTTATAGGTGATAAGAAAGTACCATTCACAGTATAAAGCTGCAACGTAATCTGGTATAAACATCTGATATTGTGCATGGATGACACATTAATTCTTATCAGAGGTGGTTATATAAAGTCAAATCCTTGTAGAATCCTATGCTATTGCAGTCCGCGATTCCTTACGCGAAACGTCGATAGATATGATTATCCATTGAAATATGAACATTCGGTATAACTTTATTATGACTAAGTACTGATAAGAGGAAAAAACGATTTCATTTGATTTCGTATTTCGCACCTTTACTCTTTCGGTATACATTTAATTTTAACACGGTGTAATTTCAAATTTCCCTCCTTTGACTCGGACGTATTATTTTTAAAAAATGGCTCTATCTTTTACCGAATGGTTTTCAATGTCAGTGTTGATAATTATTCTCAACGTGCTGGAGATTTATAGCCATGGAATGTTGATGGTACCAGTCAACAGAGGAAGTGCCTGGAGATATGGATATAATACACCAATCAATTACAATGATAATGCCAATTTCTGTGGTGGATTTGCGGTAGGTTTATTTTAATAGATACTAAATCAATTGCATCAATCTTTCATTAGACACTTTAGCGTTCGAATATTAATTAAAGTAGTCAGTACTTTGGGATTTATGATGAATCATAAGATTGATGTTTTATGTGTCATACAATACAAACATATATAGTTTACATGAGTCAAACAAAATTTAAAGGACTCTTGTTCATTGAATGCCATAAGAAGATGGCCCTTCTAAACATATATTATTTACAGACAGGATATATTTTCAAAGTGAAATTACTAAAATTAATCAAAAGACTCGGTCGAGTCTCGCGCCGAGTACAGGCGCCCTGTACAGGAAACGGCTCGCAGAGACTCTTTACCCGAGTCAACTCTTATACCTGTGTTTGAAACGAAATATCTTATGAACCGCTAATATGAGAAAAAATTATTGATACATTCATTATAGGAATTGAGGGTTCCTCGTATTTCAGGTGACAGTTTGTAGAGATATAAGACGTCCAGGTGTTCCTCTCCATTGCTTCTTTTATCTAGGTGTCGGACGTAAAAGTCCAGGGTGTCCAGGTGTCCTTCTCCATGCCAGAAATTCCAAAGTACTTACTTTGAACGTACTAATAGTATTCTAAGACTATGTTTGTTATTAGGCTTTTACCTTGATTATCTTTCACGAATTATTAATATGCTCCATATAGAAAATTGACGCTGGTTTTGAGTTTGAAGACTGGCATAATGAACGAAAATTTATATCAAGAAATGCACGGACCCGCCAACTAATATTCGATAAGGAATCACCTAAAGTTTTATTAATTATTAAATGACTATTAAATTATAATTAAATACAAGAAGCAGTGGTAATATAAAAGAGTAGCGAAAACGTTATTGGAAATTTTGAAAATACAATTAAAATGATAGGCCAGTGCTGGATCGTATAATAGGCAGATATGTACTGACTGATCTATTTGGCATTAATAATATGATTCCAATACTTTTTGTTAGAGGAATTCACAGCACATGAAAATAATCCCTCAAAAATGATATTCATCTTCATACAAATAACTTTTTTTCAAAAAGTTTCTTACGCCTATGTAATGTAATTTTGTATTCAAAAAAGTAATGCGTACCACAGCACGTAGGAATCGTACGTTAAGACTCTCATCGCCAGTATAACATTAATTTTACATCGGTGGCGAGAGTGTCAATAAAAATGACATAGAGATATATTACGAGGAAAGTTCCATTCCAACTATAAATAATATCCATAAGGCCAAACAAGAAACTCAATAATAATGTGATAATATCCTACTTTGATTTCTTGAACGTACCACAGCAATCGCCCATTCAGAATGAATAACTTTTTCATTTCTCAAATCGTAATTTGTTCACATGGGCAGGTTCAATGGATAGCAAATGACGGAAACTGTGGAGCATGCGGTGATAATTACTCCATACAGCCACCACGACCGAACGAGAACAAAGGAACCTACGGTCGAGGAGTAATCGTCGCAACGTAAGTACCATAACAGAAAGATAGAAATACTAACTGCCTTGTACCTCCTCTAACTTTCATTCTCTTTGAAAAAATAACAAGGAGTATTCTAATTCTTGATCATCATCGTAACTAATTTTCAGTGAAAGTGTCAAACCTAACCTTACTTTTGTACGTTGACTTCTCCTTAGGTATAATTCTGGAGCGGCGATTGACGTAAGTGTCAGAATAACTGCGAATCATCGGGGATATTTTTTATTCTCGATATGTCCTTTAAGCAGTTCTGATGACATCGATACGGAAGAGTGTTTTGAAAAGTATCCTTTGAAATTGGCGGACGGCACTGACAGGTACACTCTCAGGAGTTCTGCAACAGGATTTTACAACACAACTGTAATTCTACCCACGTATCTAACCTGTGACCATTGCGTTTTACGTTGGCACTATTACACAGCCAATAATTGGGGAGTATGTTCAGATGGGACTGGAGCTCTTGGTTGTGGCCGTCAAGAAATATTCCGGACCTGTTCGGATATAGCGATAATATCTCCCTCTGAGTAAAAAGGATACAAATTTTTAATCATATGCTTGGAACGAGCAAAACTCGCACACGATGCCAGACTTGAAAGTACTTTGTTTTTTAATTTAACACAGTCCAAACTCTTTATGATTAGATTAATATATACGTGACGGTCGCAAATCGGAGATAAAACACCAAGTTACGACCTCAGCAGACGATAATGTATGCTGTAAATGAATGTCAACGATATGCGAATACTTGACACACTTCCACCAAACTTAATGCATCCTCGACCTGAGAGATAATGCAATATTAAAAATAGAAGAGGTTCTAATCTTATCGCTCATTGTTTATTTAATTATTATTTATTATATTTAATAAAAAAATGAATAGAAAGTACAGATATTTAGAATTCTTATTATTGAACATCCGTCTCGTGCAAGGTGTACTACATCCGTAACAGTCGGGAAATCCGAAGTATTCAATGGCGATGAGTAACACTTTGAATTTCGCAAAGCAATTGCAAAATATTTAAAATTTCGACCGGATGTAGGAGTTAATTTTGGTCGCAGACGAATAATAGGTGCCAGGCATTGCATATATATAATACATACATATGAACTTTATGCAGACTCACATATGTGTACTTACGTACGTGTCACGCCAAATATATGCACCATTAATGTATTTAAGTGAGATTGAGTATTGGTTCTATTCGTATATACACGTCTGACATGTTTCTATACTGTAAATTGTATACAGCTGATACATATTGGTATTGCCACTTGCTTTTCCCCAGTGAAAGATTTCTCCGTCCAAACTTAGAGAGAACTTAGACCACTGTCGGTGTCTACTTACGTACCGGGTGTACCAATAATAATCCTGTTCAATAATCGAATTCCCAGCTCTAGTATAGAATATTAAGTTTTAAAATATAATAATGACATAACGAGATCCATCTTGTTATCGAGATCATACAATCTAGAGAGTTGAAGTTGAGAAATAATAATTTTCGTGGGAACTAAAGTACCTAGATCCGAAACTGAATGAAGATTCATATCGCGATTCGCAAGATTCACCAGAAATTCGTACAGGCATTATTCTCAATGAGATCTAGAGCTTTGCGTGTGACAAATCCACGCGATGCTAAATTGCCTCACATACCAGAGAGCGAATTTCGATTCCTTGATAATTTACAAAAATGTTGTGGCCATTTCCTGAGACCTTTACCTATCCATAAAATACTTTTTTCTTCTTTCTCTAGGCAAATAAACAAACCGGATACAGGTAGTACGCAAACGGTCCTGCAGGATCAGTATAATCGCAACCCTCCTAAAGTACGTCGACCTTATACCCACCCGAAGGTAGCTATGTCCCAAAATTTGTTCAACACTCATAAATCCTGAAGAACCACCGTACCCCCTAGAAGATACACACAAGTAATCCGTAATCTTTTGAAATACAACCAGTACATCCGGCACCGGTATATATCCTTGAATCAGGCATCTCTTAGCCATCTCTTAGACACAGAAGTAACCAGTGACCCTTTAAAATAAAGAAGCCAGTACCATTTTGAAATGAGTGAAAGCATCCGCGCTTAAAGATAAGAATTAAAGATAGTCCCTGTCCCTGTCCCTGATGACCTTTCATCGCCCATACACAAAGATCCTACTTTTAACTTAAGAGAATTATTGGACGAACTAAAACCCTCGAAAGAACGTCTTAAGCTTCCCAAAACCAAGTGCGTCTTCGGACTAATGAAAAATGTGCGCATGCAGGAATATCTCTGTATCTTTAAAACACCCGGTATACTGGGCCTGTTGGCAGGGTGGGTATAGGAGAATTCCCTGGGATCGCCTCGCAGAAGAGGAGGAATGAAAGGCAACCAGCAAAGAGGTAGATCCCGCTCACTGCGGCACTTCACCTCGAGACTTGGTACGAGTCAGAACGGACGGTACAGTGCGAACGCGTTCCTGGGTGAATGTGTTATACTCCTTCTACGTCTTCCCCATCTTTGACTACAGCCGTTATTATCCCCAGCGCTGTTCTTTCCTCCTGTGGCTACTTTTAGTAGCGTCGCGTCGCAATTCCGCTCAAGAGGATCTTAATCAGTCAGTGACCGGAGTAGATACGAAAAAGAGTAGTTCCGCGTGTGCTTGTGCTGCATCCTAGCGGTGGTGTTAAAGGGTGCCAAGAAGAATGCGGTAGGATGCGCAGTCAGGAAAGATGGTTTCTGCTTGCAGTGGTGGGACTCTGCCTTCTAGGCGGGGTCGTGGTATCATCGCCCGGAGACCTCGACGTCACGACAACATCTCCTGGTAGGTTCGATAATCCTTGGTAATTCTAGCAGAGAGAGACAGAGAGAAATCTTTGAAAATTTTCATAAGAATAATTTCATCGGATATGTTATACAAGGGTGAGATAAATATGAAGCATTCAATATGACATTGATATTTATGCTATAGGAACTACACAGGGAATTATAGAACGTATACTTAGAGAAAGGAAATCTAGCATTGTTCGAACTGGGCGAAAGTTTTCAGCGACGATGATTAATATCCATGAATTTCGCGGAAAGTCGGTATTTGAGTGTTCTTTGAAAATTTTGTAATCATCTTTGAATGCATTACTGGTTAGGTACACTCACTGAAAAGTGAGGACCGAGTCCTATAAGAAATCATAAGAAACTGGGTCACCCAGGACGCAACGTGGAATGTCGGAGCAATAACGAAGTAAATTTTATACACGCGTGGGAAGTTATACTCGTTAGGGAAACTGAAACGTTCTATAAGATGAAGGTAGACGAATGTATTCCCAATGGTATACATATTGCAGAACGGTGCAATAGAATGGGCAATAAATAATTTCATTCAATACTTAATGCAGTCTAGTATTGTTTGTTATCCATGTTGTTTACATGCATAAATATATTCATCAACTTCTAGCAGATATACTGGTACCTTTAAGATTTCTCAATGTTGTGACTTTATAGAAATTATCCAGAGGTACGAAAAAAAATTTCTCCCTTGCCTGGGTACTCAGTAGACCTATAAGAAACACAAAGATGATAATGATTCAACATAGCGTATAGCATAGTCGCACATAGTGGCGTTTAAGAGAGTTTTGTCGATGAGTGTCAATGACTAAGGATTAAGTGACTAATAATAATAATAGAAAGTACATCCAAGTCCGTAGACTGTAATGAAAATTTTTCCATGACGAAATACATTTCTCGAATCGGGTCAAATAATGAAATTAATTTTTTAATAAATAATTATTGTGTTGTCTATTACACAAAGACTAGGTAGGCATATCGTTAGTTCGAACTGCCTTTTTACGTGCCCCGGGCACCATTGTCGAACTTCTACGTACCTGAGTAACGAATCCAAGAGGCAAGCCTCCCTGTGTTTCTTCTCTCGCTATTTCATCTTTCTAGAGACTCTTTTTCTCGCCTCCCAGCAGCCCAGCAATTACCAAAGCGCTGCCTCGATTTTTCTCGTCTATTTAAACCAGGAGTAACGGGCAGTCGTTAAGGAAAAATACCTAATAAAATAGCCACTCGAAAATTCTTGTAAATTATTGACTAGTTAAATACAGGTAAATCTTATTAGCGGTATCAAACTAAAATTGCAATATTATATTACTTATATAATATATATTCGTACCGCAGATTGATTACGATTTTTTTGAATTATCCATTCATATGCCCATTATGCAATGAAGAATCAGCGATAGCCGAAGTAGGTTAGTTCAATCTGTCCTTCGAGATCCTGAAAAGGTAAAAGACCTATAATCTTTTGAAAGATCTGTATAGATGTAATATAGTATACTATATGTATACATTCTAATGGTGACTGTACGACTGTATCATCAGGTAAACGTATCGCTAGCGGAACGACCTGTATAGAAATCAGCGGTAGTGGAAAACGTTCATTTGCCTATACCGTGTCGGATAAACAATCGTCGAAAGTATCTTGGATGATTTTGAAAGTGTGTAAAATCTATTTTCAATGTGACAAGGCCTATCGCTAGATACAAATCTTAACCGTTATAGTATCGGTAGTGATTATCAATAATCCAGTGAAGCAGATAATTTCTTTGTGGTGCTTCTCGGTCGTACCAAACAATTTATACAAATCGCATATTCAAAAACATTCCTTTACGCGCTTACCGGGAACACGTAAAAAGATTTGCACGTGTTATTTGCCACTTTCGTGCACGATGCGGAATCCGATGACCAGGCACTGCAGTGCCCTCTATAGTGGAGAGGCAATTTATATCGAGGCAAACGTTCCGGAACCGCAAAAATTCTGAGAACTACGCAATTTCTTGCGCCGTAGGCCGATCGAAATGGAAACTCGATGTTAAGGAACGAAACGTAAACCACGGCTGAAGACTTTGATCTATACTTTTATATCAGCACACGTAAATCGATACTCGGTGTAGGTATCAGTAGAAATCGTATAAACTGGTTGTCGCATATTTTCCTCCTTTTCTCGTATCCCGCTTGAATTCTATTTCCTATCCGACGACCGATTTGCCAAAAAGGGTCGTTCGACAAGAGAAACCCCAGCTGTCTGACTGAAGAGACTCGGGCGACTTTAATGCCGGCACAAGGACTGTCTTGTCGACAGTCCGTCTGGCTACCTGTAGCACTGGAAATTCTATAATATGCAGAAATAATTTCTTGAAAGATTCTACGAAGGTGCTAAATCGCTTTTTACCATTTTTATGAGTCAGGCCAAGTCGAGCCTTTTTAAATTCCTTTGTTTGAAATTCAACATGGAAGCCATTTAAGGGCTATTCAGACTCAAGGAAAACATTATGGCGGCATCATTCATGATTATCGCTTCTCGCGAATACCACAAGGCCTATGGCATTTACTTGGGTAAATTTTATGTCGAAATATACATTCCTGGTAAAAGACATCGTCGGGAGGACTTAAAAAGAAATTTTTTAAGTGGTCCATCGCAACTCTCCATTAGCACAATTTTCCGTTATTCGCCTGAAATACGTATTTTATCATTTATTCTGACTGAACTACATTCAAAAGTTCCAAAAAATGTCTTAACAGCAATAATAATTAATCACAGGAACCATTTATCTACGCAAAAGACAAATCGAACACAGATTAAAATTCTCCGATGAACGAATCGCGGTCATCAAATTAATGCTTAAAATCTTTCTAGTTTTCTAAATACAAGCATAAAATACCTCAATAATAGAATTACACGCGTCACACTCAATCGCGTATATAACCCCAATATCAAGCTCACTATAGTATATGAATCATAGTAAAATATAGTTTAAAATAACACAAACTATTGTCTATATCGTACTATACCAAATATACCTGATCTGGTATTCAGTCTCATGAAATTTCTATGGGGAATCTTCGTATCTACTCTCACTTTATTCTTGGTCACGAATAGAAGCAAATTCTTCAGTGTGAATGGTGTATCTTCATGGCTAACGTTGACCGCTGAATCGTAGCGTTCAAAATAAAATCATTATTGTACCGCCTAGCAAGTAGGATAGGGTACCGTATAGCCAAAGGCACGCTTGCGAGCTGACCGACTATGTTATTCTCTTTTTCGTTCTTTTTTCTCTTTTCTCTCTCTCTCTCTCTCTCTCTCTCTCTCTCTCTCTCTCTCTCTCTTTCCCTCTCATTCTACCCGTTTCTCTCCCTCTGTCACTCTCCGCTCTCCTCACCAGCTACGCATTTCCAATCCCAGCCTCTTGCCGCTCTACCACCTCCTTGTGGATCAACATTGGTCTCTCATGCCGCACTATATTCTTATGGAACTGCCTGAGGCTCGTAATACAAGCGTTTTGAGTTGATGACGTTGTCGTCCTATGTTCCAAGTTGTCGAAACTACCTTAGTCTCAACACACATGTATGTCCAACGATTTGGCAAGATCATGCATTCGCCTCTGAGTTCATGGACAACATGAGACTTCCGGCTAAGGGGAAACCGAGTGAAGTTCCTCGTATCGTGACTAATTCATAGCTTTCCGTAACGAGACTTCTGCTTGTGTTAATACTTCGTTTTCCGGCAGTCTCGAATTTCAATAAGAACGTCTTTTTTATATATCCTTCCTTAATCACTTGACGGCGATTAAAGGAAAGATTATAGGAGGGGTTATAGGAAGATCTGCAAGAAATAAAATTATTCTTTAACATCGGATTAAATAATTCAAAGATCTATTCACTTTAATCGCGTTTTATTTGCATCGCTGATTTCGAAAGTAAATGGACTTACATCCATTTTTTTACTTATTTCACGGTAAATATAACTGAACTGGCCCCAGAATACAGTGACAAGTTTCAATACAGTCTATAAGCAGTTATAAAACAAGATCTGCACGTCAAAGAGCATTGCTGACTAGAAAATTCGGATGTTTGAGCAATTTTTTTTAGAAAAATTTAAAAATATCGATACTCATCCACGTCAATGTTTTATTAATATATTTATCAAGTTCAAGGCAGCGGTAGATATATTTGAATTGACTATGTGTGAGTAGTATTAGATGTTGCATGTGTTCCACGAGGAACTATAAATTTGGCGTTGGGCTATTTTGGAGACGATTTCATATATGTATTGGCTATTTTAAGGAAACTTGGCTGTTTTGAGATCTTTCCTCAAAGAATTTTCAGCGTAACAGCTGTTTTGAGGGCCATATAGTGACACACCAAATTTTTTTAGTTTTTTTTCAATGCACCGGAGTTGTGTTGGGCTTAGAAAATGTTTCATTAGGTTAGAATAGAGTGGAATTCCAATGCTGTGATATCTCAAGGTAGTCGGTTTTTTTAACGCATCAACTCGCTATTGTAAAATTTCTTTGTTTCCCTTGTCGTCCCTTTATGTTTCATGTCCTTAAACTATAAGATCCGACACATGTATATATATATATATATTTGCGTCGCAAATTTTATTAATAATCATTTTCTGGTATGAGAACATATTAAAATCACAGTTAACCTCAAGTATCCAGAGACAAACCTGATCCTGATCGGGAACTGTTATTTTTATTATATAACACGATCACTACCACCGTTCACATGGAGAACCGTCTGCTACAGTGAACGTTCAGTTTAGTAGCTTTTTATTCAATATGTCTTAAAGTGCAAGTTTGCAAACATTTATAATATATTAAAGAGATTATGCATTGTACTTTTTTTTAAGGTATGTGACAATGTAAGGCGGGTGTCATTTCTTTATGTGGCAATAAAATGCAAAAACATCACTGTCGGGCATGTCGTATCTATCAGTCTCTCGCGAGATCGGTACGTCACAAAAACGGGACCATTGGTAAGAAACGTGTTAGTTAGCTTTGAAAAAAAAAATGTATTTTTATACCAAGCTAAAATACATCATCGGGACCTCCTTGCCTAAATCTGACAAATCGTGTGGACTTTCGTCCGCTGATTGTTCCGATTAGCATACCGGTGTCTTAGTCATTTAACGGATCTAGAAATATTCGTATAATGATAAACATATTCGTTCGCTGCGTAGGTAAGGTAATTCACAATCAGCTACCAGTGACTGTTAAGCGGTGACTGTTAACGATAAGTGTGAATTTCTTGCGGATAAAATCCTCCCGGTCGTAACGCGTGACGAATACCGTACTGGCTTCGGACCGGTCGAACCGTTACAGTTCTTATTCGTAATAAAAATAAAGGAACGTCTCTCTCTCTCTCTCTTTCTCTTTCTCTCGATTTTTCGCTCTTCCTCTCTTTCTCTCTCATCGTCGACCTTCGGCAATGGCAAACGGATTCGCAGCACGGGACTCACTAACCATCTTCTCTTTGCGTGAAAGGCATCGCCAATCGAAACGCAGTGAAAGACCTACTTGCCATAAAACAGTTGTGAAATATAATTACTCAGGAAATCTGCCAAAAATCTGGAATCTACGTATAAGAAAGCGTCTTGTAACATTCACAAATGTTATTAGTCTGTTTAATAAGCGCAACGGGATGTTCGTTACGGCTAACGCAAGATCAGTGGTTTTATTATATATATACATATATATGTATATATATATATATATAGGCATGTTAGATGAAACTGCCAAGGACGTGTTTTTGAAAAAGAAAAAATATTCAAATTGGATTTCTTGTAGCTGGATAGACACAGAAACTTATGGAAACGCTTGATCGATCTGTCTCGGTCAAGATAGTCAGAAAATTGTTTAATTCGTTTTATTTAAAGCTGGTTAAAGATACATTCTGCAGCAAGGATACTGTAGTGTATAAAATTAATTTTTTAAGAATTCATTATTACTTTCTTCATTCTAGCTTATAAAAATTGCTTGATTATGTATACCTATTAGTGTTGGCACCTTAATGAAATGGGCTGCAAGCGACAAAAATTTCAAAACACAATATTTTCACGATCGTTATTTCCCTTGCGATATGAGCTTATCGCATAAGGTTTGTTGTGAGATTTGCATTTAATCTTCCACAAGAATCGGCGCCATTTCATCGACACTACATTAGAGGATTGCCAAAGCAGTGCCGTAACACGGCTTTGTGGCTGACTGTGGGTTTTCATTCGCAAATTCAATGCGTTCGGATGAAACTTTCTACCTCATCATCATATCGGATTTTGACAAAGGATTCTCTAATGAATATATCGTATGACCTTCCACCAGGTGTCTAATAAAAATGGAGTGA
The DNA here is from genome assembly GCA_030142595.1 of Trachelus iudaicus. NCBI lineage: Eukaryota > Metazoa > Arthropoda > Insecta > Hymenoptera > Cephidae > Trachelus > Trachelus iudaicus. The sequence goes on from JARQTH010000535.1 coordinate 319,173, forward strand.
ACAACCTTAGTAATTGTATCCAATAGAGTGACAATACACAGTGCTCATATTCTCCACAAATGTATAACAGCCTTGACCTTCAACTTTTTAAATCCTTTTTTGTTAATAAATCCTTAGACATTATTGCTATGGTGACTCAATCCAATCGATCATTGTCCCTCTACGTCTGACAAAATATCTTGAGCTTGCAATCGTTTATTAAACTCTATAAATAAATGCACTTTTGAATAAAATTTAATTAACTTGCGATGGCCTATATAAACCTATTCGTAAGTCGCACATGATACTACGCTATCGTAACCGGAAACAAACGGTACTTCAGGTTTACAAAAAACTCTTGATAGTTTATCGTTAACTTCTTCCATTAGTGTCAAGTGCATCAGGTGATAGTTAAAGCAGAGAACTGACTCGGTCATGGGATTTAACGATTCGTATGAATAATCTTTGCGGGAAACTACCAGTTTTCAAGGATTCTGTTACACGATAACCTCCGCCAATTTTTACCCCAAGCAACACCGGCTACACTTAACGTCAGATTAAGAACATTCACTAACGTATAAGTTTCCACCTTCGCGTCGCGTCGGATACGTAATGAGATGCTTGTACCGTTACGTGCGCGACTTCCGGCCACATTGTTTCACAGCTATTTCTTGATAATTATCTAACACATATTCCAAGATATTCTTGATGTTGCATGACGTACCAATTTTCTTTTTTATCGCCCTCAATAAGATCTATCATGTGATGCAAGAAATTATTGTAACCTTTTACACGCTTGTTATCTGCTACAAATTTAAATAATGAATGAGGTACCTCATATTTTAAATGAAAAATGTCAAAATAAGTCCAAATGTCATTCACTACACATATAATTTTTCTGTACTGTCATATTGAACTTTAATTTCTAGATCGACTACTATATGGTTGTAAAATAATATTGAATCAAATTGATTTTTTAACTAAGCTCTACTTCCGAACGTCAATACATCCGAATCAGTCTGTTTATAATCGATATCATATGTACACTATGTCTGTCATAAAATATTCGTAAAGATTACTCAAACGTACACCATCAGAGACGACGAGTAATCGTTAGGTATACGTAAATAAATCGTGCGATCATCGTTCACGAACCGTTACGTACCGTTTCGGTCCGCGAACGGCGGAAAATAGACGTTCCACGCAACGAATACCTCCCTACATTCGTACAAACGTGTTATACGATTTTTATGGGAAGAAAAAGACCATTCTATTCAGAATATCTTTCCGCTTGAATTCTGGAGAATTTCACGAATCATTGTTTCCATACCGATCACTCGACGCCATGATAAATTATTGTACTTTCTATTTGACTGGGATTACTTTTTTTTATCTTTATTTTTCACCTTTCTTCATTAGACTATCTTATACTTTAGTGAAACCCAAATGCATCGTCGTCCACTCAATACATACATATATCTCTCGATATGCCAGGAATTCATTTCTTATGCCTTTTCTTGTAGCTGACGAGGAGGTGCCAGGCGTGGAACCGCTACAGGCCGAATCAAATTCAAACCCGTCCCAGAAGGAGGTTGTCGCGAATTATGGTAAAAATGAATTTCCCACCAAGGAGAATGATTCCAAATCGAGTGCTGACGGGAAGAAAAAGTCCATCGCGGACTTCAAACCGAAGACGGATCTGAAGTATCAAAAAACCTTGAAGGACGAGGTCAAGAACGACGAGATGGCCTCACCGGTTTCCGGTATGGAGAGTGTGACGAATCATCCTGTGGAATCCTCGACTGCACTCATAAATGATAACGATACTTTGTCGAAGAAGATCATTGATCAAGAGCTTTTGTCAAATTTGACAGAGCATACAGTTCCATTTTTAGTACATGGAGAGCCTATAGTGGGTCCTGTAGTCGGTGACGTTTACCAATTGCCCGTTATGAAAAACGAAATGAAAATGAATTCTACCACGGAAAGTAATTCGGAAAAAAATACAACAATGACTGACGAAGTTATTGCAGCTAGAGGAAGAGCTTTGAACGTCACTGCTGTGGAACCTATGAATTCCTTACATGCCAATTTGACGGATCTCAGTGATGTCAGTATGGATGAAGAGGATAAGGAAGTCGAAGGTTAGTAATTAATTATAGATGTATAGTGATTAATTAACTAAATATTTTTCCAAGTCATTTAGCAATTATTAATGTGTAGTATTTCTAATTTAAAAAATTACAAAATTAGACAAATTATACAAAATGCCACATTTTATGCATCCTATAAATCCTTCCAGCGTGTTATGAAATTATTAATAAACAATATATCTTAAAATTATTACTGACATTAATATTTTTTAAAGGCGGAGAATATGTGGTTGCTCACAATGAATCAAATATTAACGTTACTTCCACGTTGATTCCTAATGTTCCCATGTGTATTGATGGGAATAATACATACGCCATTGGCAAGAAGATCGTTCGGGATTGCGAAGAGAAATGTATGTGTGGGGAAGGTGGAAGGATAATGGATTGTAAACCCTTATGCATCAGTCCTTTTGTCAGAGCCGGAAGAGGAATACATGATCCTTGGTGTGAGGAGAAAATAATTACAGAAGAACCATGTTGCGCTAGAATAGTATGCGCTGAAGATTCCGGTACGTTATACAAATAGCGAAAAAGAATACGAAAAAGACTCAATAACGCATATTACTTGTTTTTTATTAATTTATAGCTCCGGAACCTGAAGAATCTTGTATTTTTGGAAATAAAACATTGACGAGAGGGCAACGCATCGAAGATGGTTGCTCGAAGGTTTGCGTCTGTGAAGCTGAAGGAAATTTGAAGTGTCAGCCAAGATGTCCGCCAAACGAAACCACTTCCGTCGCTAATCAACATGACAGATGCGTTACTTTACCTGATCTTCGGTAAAATATTGTTACATTATAATTTTATCGTTGAAATTGATCTTTTCTTTATGATATACTATACAGTGCTAAAGAATAAATGTCTATCAATAGTGGATTAATTTATCAATCATCAACAAATGCAGGGACTCTTGCTGCACCATAACACTATGCGACGTTACTCTGGGCGATCATGAGATTAAACCAGAAAGTCCAGCAGAGCTGTTTGTCAATCTAACGGATGTAAAAGTCTTGAATTCTACAGCCATTAAGTTGAAGTTGTCGACGAAATCTCCCGAGGATGTAGACGTGGAACTCTCAGCAGACAATCTTGTATGGAGACAGCAGAAACCTGATAAAGGTACATCCATAAGTTTCTTGTTCCTGTACATACATACAACTAGTCACGTTATACCCTGTACGTTAAGAGAACTTGTTGTTTCTGTAGATGGAATTTTGTCGAATCTGGAACCTGCTCATACTTATTACGTGCGTATCACGGAAGCTGGGAAATCCGGTCCAGCGCTTCAAGTTTTTTTACCAGCTGAAGTGATCAAAACCAATATTACAGAAAAAATGGACAAGAATACTTGTAGTTACAGAGGAAAGTCATATAAAATTGGTGCCGAGTGGTATGATGAGTGTATTTCATTCTGTATTTGTAACGATGGTGCCAATGTCGAATGTCACACCATAGAATGTCCAACAGATTTTGGTTTGGACGTTTTAGATCCACATTGTTTAGATTGGGAAACAGTACCTTCAGATTTTATACCAAAAGCACCACAGTGTTGTCCACAAGTAAGAATTATTGTTATTAATCATTGTAGAAATTCTATGTATTTTTGATTCATAACTATATGGTACCACCTGGCACTATCCTCAGGAGGTACGCTGTAGGAATAATGGCTCCTGCTTGTACGAAGGTACAATTTATGAAAACTGGTCCGACATCCCAACAAATGTTACTGGATGTGAGAAGAAATGCTACTGCGAAATGGGAAATGTAACTTGTCATGCAGCATGCCCACCAGTGATGGCCTTGCCACCACCAAATTTAGAATGTCCACCGCATCATGCACTGTTAGCACATTTACCTGGTGAAGAGTGCTGTTTACATTGGGTATGTGGTTCTCCGCCACTTTCTGCAAGCGGTAAGTAAAGTTTCTCCATTAAAATAGAAACGATGCGATATGAAATTAAGAAAATACCAATCATATTTCTATCGCGATTAAAAATATATTGTCCTTATGGATGATTGTAGAAGTGATATCTTTATGGGTACCTGTGTTTCACATAATTTTGTTTGATACATTTTTCTCACATCCAATTTGAGTACTATTATTGATATGGATTAGTTAACTTTCTGGTGATGGTGTTTTGATATTAGGATTGAATTGAATGAAAATGTAAATTGGTTTATGGGTAGAAAGTTATCGCTTTTGTTAACTGTTCAGAATGTGGACCTGACTGGAAGATTTTTTATAGGTGCAGAATGTGGAAAATTATATTCTTTAGGTTCAGTTAAATGTATATGGTTGAATAATTATGTAACTGCATTTCTTAACCATACCACAGCTCAACAAATATCAAGAAATCTACATAAAAATCTTGCACCCTGATCCTCCGCACATAATTCTAAAATCTATTTACTTCGCTACATTTTACATGATTTCATCGTTCATTCAAATACAACGTATCATTTTCCCAAGATTATGTAGCATCTAAGACTTAGTGTTATCTTGTGGCAACAACAGTTATTGCCATAAATACAATTGTCCGTACTCGATCCTGAAACAAAACGAAATTGATCAAATATTTATAACGAAGTGTAGGAAAACATATTTTGTGCATGCTTCCCGGTGCTACTAAGCTTGTACATACTGCGTGACATATTCGCTGTAAATATGCATGGACTTTGGACAACTCGGGACTGATCACCACTTCTGTGACAATGGACTTTACTTATTGCAGGAAAGAACGTGACGTCCACGTTTCCCGGCCCTTTAGCCACAGAAACGATCGACCAGCAATTGATTGACGATAGCAAAAGACCAAATAACAAGTCAGCAATGCCCAGGCCCACCCAGGAACCGGAACGTGGCACCTCCTTCCCGTGGGAAGATCCTGAAAATATTAACTCTTATCCAGACACTTCTAATCACGAACTTCATTATCCCATAAATCCTGATCACCCGACAGTACCTTACAATGGACCCTATAGTCCTGATTACAAACCCACCCAACCCTCCGTCGAAGAATTATTTCATTTGCCTAGTCATCCGGAAAAGACAGCTCCGCCACTCAAAGATAAATCCAAATCGAAAGCGGATACGAAAAAAGCCCTGGAATCCATAAAACCTCACAAGGAGGTGATAGAACAACAATTTCAAGGACCATTTGCCCCAGCCAGATTGCCTGACAGGCTCCAAACGAATAATCAAGTGCATTCGAATATTCGTGACAATCCTCTTATGCCGGGTACAGTTAATCCCAATGAACTTCCGCCGTCGCAAAAAGGTGGACACGTCGCAGATGCGCCCCAGTTCATTCCATTAAATAGTCAGCCCGGTTCCTCAGGACCACCATTCGTATTCTCACCCAATAATGGAGAACATATTCCTCCCACACGCTTTGATATTCAGTATCAGCATCATGAAGCTGGCCCACCCTACGGTGGTCCAGTACCCCTAAGACCTAATTTGAATGATCCAAATTTCATCGTACCAATTAGTCCTAAGAAGAAGATTTCTATAGCAGACCACTTTGTGGATGAAAATAAATCGAAGCCACCCCCAATTCTACCTGGTAAATCGAAACCAGGACAACGAAACCCAGACGAGGAAATTCTTCCGGAGAATCTGTATCATCTTATCAATCTTCAACATCCTGGTTTAATTCAGCTAGGCCAGAGTCCACCTCAGGGTCACCAAGGCCTGTACGACTTGCATCAACAAATCTCCAGTCAAAAGAATCTACCAAATAATCAAGTACCACCCAGCTACTTTGGTCCACCACCACCCGGACCCAAGAAACCAATAAAGCCCCAAATCTTTACTCAGAAAAATGAAAACGGTGAAACGACCTATCATATTCACACTCCAGAGATACCGAATTCCCCCCAGCAATTCGAGGAACTCTTAGCCCATATAAGTCAACATGATTCCAATCCTGGACCTTACCAACATTATCCTGAACAACCAGCGATAACTCATAATTTACCAAACGGACCACCACCTCCCTTGCCATCTCATATTGACGCACATATCCCGCACACGGGACTCACGCACTTGAACCATCTGTTCGCTGCACAAACGCCCAACCAGTCAGGTTCGTCCCCTATTAACGGAAGCTAAATTTATTTACTGAAAAACTCCATAGTTCTCGTCATAAAATTTCGACAGCGTATAGCTTGATAGCTCGAGACATTAAAGCATGTATCTTGATATAATGCTATAGAGATCAAATATTACATATATAATCAACTTTATTGATATATATCATAAACATCGAAAGATATTCATCTGATTATTCGTACACTTCAGGATTGGAGCACAACGTACCACCAAATTTTGGCTTACCTGGTGGAATCCCAGCATTTTCTGGTCATCCTGGGCAACCACCCTCTGACGAAGTTAGCGTACAGACCTTGGAAGCCCTTGATGAAAATACTGTCAGATTGGTATTTACTGTACCGTCATTGTTAGTAGGCCTGCACGGAAGAGTAGAATTACGTTATACAAGCGACAAAACGTAGGTCTTCATGGTTATCATATAATTCAAACGTATTTTTTATATAATACGATAAACATTTTACTTTAAAGTAATTCTTTTTATTTAGCAATCTTGACGTGTCTACTTGGAAGTCCCAAGTATTTGCCCCACCCAACGATCTCATAGCAACAGCACAAATGGAATTTGAATTGGGTAACTTAAAGCCGTCCACGGAATATAAAGTGAAGATTACAGTGAAACTACGCGATCTCTCCAATAATCCAAGCAGTAAAGTCTACAGTGTGCGAACTCTTGAGAGACTCGCAGAAATTACAACTTTGCCATCGCAAATACCAATCAATGCTGAACTCGCATTGATGGAGACGAATTCCACCTGGGTGAACGTTATGTGGAAGAAATTTACTGATTACGAACTACAGTTCATCGATGGAGTACAACTGAGGTATAAAGAACATGACGGAAAAGTATATGCAGCTACGCCATTAATTCACAGAGCTGTTACGAGTTATGTTATCGAAAATCTTAAACCGTCAACTACATATGAAATTGGTATTTACTTCATACCATTCCCTGGTCAAACTACTGAACTCATAAGCGAGAAAACGGTAAGTGTATGAATAATATTATTATGATTTACCACGGTAAACATTTATAATAATTATCGGCTATGAAAATTATTCGACAGATTCAAATAACTACGTCTATGGAACCAGATCCATATTCATTCGACGTCAAAGTCGATATTAAAACTATCAAATCTACGGATGTGGAAGTTTCCTGGAGTGGTGTACCTTACCCTGAAGATAAATATGTCAATATTTATCGAGCTATTTATCAAAGCGACACTGGTAAAGAGGATACCAGTACTTTTAAAATCGCCAAGAGAGATTCTCCAGCTAAGACTATTATCAATGACCTTAAACCTGGTACAAGATATAGACTTTGGATTGAAGTTTACTTGACCAATGGAAGAATTAAAAAAAGTAACGTACAAGACTTTGTTACGAAACCTGGAGTACTGCTATCAGCTGGTGTTTCCCAACAAGGTAAAACAGTCATAAAGTTTTCTCGTAATACTTTTCATAGAGCTAATAAATTTGATTTAGCAATTACAAAAAATTACTATTATTTTTCTGTAGGCAAACTCGCTTCAATCCCACTTCATGAAGGAGACTATTATAGTCCTCTGGTTATCGTCGCTGTTGTAGCCTCACTTGCTATTTTATCAACCCTCATTTTATTGATGATGTTGATGAAGAGACGAACGAGCAGCAAAGCTGATATTTCACCACGTAAAACCACATCCGCTTACGACAACCCCTCCTACAAGGTAGAAATGCAACAAGAAACTATGGGTAATTTTACTGCTTTTGTTCTAATCCCTTAATTACTATCAAAGATTAATTGAGAGACTCGATTGAGTTTCGCAACATCTTGGCCTACTGCAATTCTAAATCTGAATAATTTTGTGTGCATTTCTATCTCTTTGATACGGTGAACTTTCTTAAACCTAATCATTATTTTCATGGCTACTAGCAAAGATCAACTCTCTATATTTCTCGCGACTATGCATTCTTCTGAATATGATTTCTTATTTTCAGACTTGTGAGGATACAGTAACGATAAGAAACGGACAAAGCAAAAACTCGGAACACGAGCTGGCTACCATCAATACGAATAATGATGCCAAGGAAAGTGCTTGAAAATTTTAACTTATTAAATCATATTTATTTTATATTATTATTATGCGATGTCATTTAAATCCGTCCATGTACCTTTGTGTATATTTATTCGTTGCATTATCAGTAAAAAAAATGCTATGCACAACGCTATATTAGTTTTTATAATTAATTTGACATTCCGTTCTTTGAATCTCATAAATGAATAATGAACTATAAGTATATAAAATTGTTACTTTCAAATCTTTTATATCTGATAAAGCGGTTAAGGACATTTCTAAGGATTCATATTTTCGGGATGGTAGTTTATGTTTATGTTGTATCAAAGGTTGTACATAGGATTTTAACGCAATATATATGTATGTTTGTACCACAAAAGGAAACGTCGGATTTCATCCCAATCTAAAGTCATTACCAGATATTAATGTTGAATTTGATTAATACAATCCTAGCTTACAATATCACAGGATTGAGACAAGTGTTAATGGTATCAAAATTAGCAACAAGCTACGAATGTAATTTTACTTATTACTTTAGATTTCATTGTGCCCTAAATCTATCACCTAAATATTTTCTACATTGTAACAATTAATTATAAATGTTATAAACAAATTTTTTATTTTGTATATTAAGTTTAAGATTAAGCTACTAAGTAGACTTCCTAAAGTGGCCAAGCAACTTCATTCAGGAAGATTTTTTGTACAGTACGTATCATTAGGAATTTAAAAATTAATAAAAACATTACTTATCTCGAGTAAACGCATCTTCGTATAGAATTATGCAGAAAGGTGGTACAATAAGAGGGTGAAAAGAAACAAGAAATCTCAAATATATTTATGTATTATATGAATGAGTATTGAAACAGCATATTGTATTACAGTCAAAAATTTCATGCAAAAATTGAGCCTGGAAACTCAGAAATAGTAACATTGTTAAAAACTTTCTTCTTAACGTTAAAAAATACAAAAGCAATATTATTTTAATTCATTTAAAAAAGATACATTTCAATGTATAAATTCTTGATATTAATTACAATCTACATAAAAGCATTATAACAAGCTCATAAGATATGTGTATTATGGTACGATACAAGCCTATAATGTATAAAATACATATATTTGTTGAGTCTTCCATTTCGTTAAACCATTGTAGCTGGTTATTATCATCTTCAATTTCATTGAGGCTTATTTAAAAATGTGACTTAAGAGTTGATTCCATCTCCAAAGGATCGGTTGTAGGTGCAAAACGACTGACCACATGTCCTTGTTTGTCAATAACAAATTTAGTGAAGTTCCATTTGATATCGTCAGTAAGAAATCCGGCTTGTTGAGATTTCAGCCATTTCCACAAAGGATGAGCCTTGTCCCCATTTACATCAATCTTTTCAAACATATCAAACTCAACGTTGTAGCGCTTGACGAAGTCCAAAATCTGTTGTGCAGTGCCTGACTCTTGACCACCAAACTGATTACATGGAAAGGCCAAAATTCTAAGTCCATGAGAATCCTTATACTTCTGATGGAGTGTCACAAGCTGCCTATAGTTTCTTTCAGTCAATCCACAGTCACTTGCCACATTAACAATTATAGCAACATGTCCTCGATACTTCTCCAATGAAACATTATTTCCATGTATATCTTTGGCATGAAAATCGTAAATGGAAGTAGCGCGTTGCCAATCAGTCTCCTGGTTGAAATTCTGACGTTCAGTCGCTGAACAATGTGCTTGATCTTGGTTCGTACAATCCTCTCCAAGTACCTTTGCAGCACTCAATATCATGCACAAGAACATAAATCCTAGAATTTTACAAAACATTATTAAGCAGTGCATGAAGCTTGAATAACGAAAGCAAACTACTGATGTGCACTTAGTTATGTACAACTTTTATATTCTGGTAGAAGCTAGCTCTAGTCATTGTCAAGAACAAAGGTCGAACGAATGATTAGCTCTGATAAAAGGCACGAGTATCTTACCTAACATATTGACTTGATTTTCAATGTACGCTCGAATGAGAAGTAGCTTTGTTAATATTTAGCGAAAGATGCAACACAGCCGTTAACCAATTTTGGTCCCGATAAAAACTTAACGAGAAAAGTAGGATTGAAGCTTGTGAAACTGCGTAGCGTTTGACGATCGTTCCGTCAATTTTCTTTTATTGGAATATTTTATTGCCACTAACATGAATCAAACAAAAGTACTTACAATTAGGAGAAACGATAACACAGTTAATCAGTAAATTTATATATTTAAACATTTTAAACTTAATACTTAATAATTTTTTTTACATTTTTGCAAACTCCATTCAAAATAATTGGCAGAATAATATATATTATATGCATTTCAAATAGTGGTTTTACCGGCACACGGTATTTGCGATCCGTTCTCACAAATCTTGTGGAACTAGGTACTCAAAAGTTTGCCGGTATGACACGTGTGTATTTGTATATATAACCAATAAAATTACATGGACGTGCTGTAGACGTTTAATGAAAAATAAGGGATATTGATATAATAATACTATTTTGTGTTGATCACTTAACCTATGCGTTAATATCATCGGAGAAATGACTTAGATAAAAATCTGTATTCTATATATGTACAGTTGTTGAAAAGCTAACTCCATTATTACTATCAAACAATCAGTTGCTCCTTCCTTTCCTTACAGAATTATCAAACAATCATGGTAAGTATAAATTGTTTATAAGAAAATATTTAATGAACATAAATTATTATTTGCTTGGTATTTTTATTACAGGCTCGAAATGCAGAGAAAGCAATGTAAGTAAATCTAGAGTTATGTTTTTAATTGCTTTGTTTATATTAAAATGTTTCCTAAACATAATAATTAATACTAATTTTAGGACCACTCTTGCTCGATGGCGCGCAGCCCAGAGCAATGAAGGTGCAAGAAAAGAACAAGAAAGACGTCCTTATTTAGCTTCTGAATGTCGTGATCTGCGAAAAGCAGAAAAATGGAGAATGCAAATTATAAGAGAAATTGCAAAAAAAGTTGCACAGATACAGAATGCCGGGTTAGGTGAATTTCGTATTCGTGATCTCAATGATGAAATCAATAAATTACTTAGAGAAAAACGACACTGGGAAGCCCAAATAAAAGAACTAGGTGGACCTGACTATTCTCGTGTAGGACCACGTATGTTGGACCACGAGGGTCGTGAAGTGCGTACAATTTTACTCAATTTTACTTATCCTGCAAATATTAATTCAGCCTATGTTTTAATTATTGTAAATCTTCTAGGTACCTGGTAATCGGGGTTATAAATATTTTGGAGCTGCTAAAGAATTGCCTGGAGTAAGAGAGCTTTTTGAACAAGAGCCTCCGCCACCTCCTAGAAAAACTAGAGCAGAACTTATGAAAGATATTGATGCTGATTACTATGGATATAGAGACGACGACGATGGCATTTTATTGCCGTTGGAACAAAAAGCAGAACAAGAAGCTAGAGAAAAGGCAGTACAGCAATGGCTCGAACATAGTGAAAAAGAACCCGAAGCTGAAGAGGAAATAGAAACCACAGCGCAAAAATCAATACCATCCCAACAAGATATTCAGGAAGCATTACTTGCAAGGAAAAAACAGGAATTACTGGAGAAATACGTTCTTTGATCGGTATTTTCTTTTTTTTTCCATATATTTTCATCTTATTTCTCTAGTAATAACTACGAATAAGTTCATCATTTTAATAATATTAGAGTACACTTTTATAAAACGCGACAAATATAATTATTATCATTAATTTATAATTACATAATAACATTCATTAAGGTAATTATTTTGTGCAGAAGACATTTAAATTTCCATGAGTACTTGTTTGAGAAAGTGTGCTTGAGATAAAATATGGACAAATATCCAAGAGCCGTCTGTTTATAATCACCGCGGACTGTGACTTTTTTATTGATAAACGTATTATAAATCCAAAAACAGTAATAATTATCAATAACAAACATGATAATGGGATAATCAGTTAGTCCTATCCTGTCATTCGCTGAACATAATAATAATAGGACTAACTTGCAACCTCAAAAACGTTACCATTATCTTGTTCCGTGCCGATTATAAATAGATTACACATAATGCAATAATGTCACTAAGGCCCAGAAGTTCCCTAAGACGTTTTGAATACGCCTACATAAGCTGTCATTAAATAAGAACCAGATGTGTGCTGCATATGTCAAATCATAACTACATCTAAATATATATTTTCATACAAATAAGGATAACTATTCCACTTATTGCATTTACAAATACAATAGTCACCATATAGTGCTAAAAGAATGCACTAATGACTGCGATAATGAACTTCCGAGACATTGTAATGATGTATCTATGATATAAATTGGATAAAATGGTTCGAGTACGGTGAGCCCATATATAATTAAATTGTCCATAATGTTTAAGATTACAATTCACGAATGCCTAAAGTTAAGAGATAGTTCACAGCATCTGTTTGTCCGTTAATCAGTCGTCTGTTTCATCAAGTATTTAATCTCCTACGTATACCGTAGTATTATATCACTACTCCACTATCTGCCTAGTTAGACGCTCTACGTCTACACAATTCGTAATTCATTGTTATAATCCATCGTGATCATAATGTTACTAAAATCACATTTGCATTTATACGGTGCATTTGCGAGTTTATTGTGCGTTATTGAGTTTTTTTTTAATTTCAAATTTAATCTGTCACATCAGATTTCTCTCGTGATAGTCTGTTTAGAAACGAAGCTTTTTTGTAGAGCCAAAATCCAATACTCGAACCATACTCATTTAATGCGACAGTCAAAATCTGCCGTCCCGAATCGAATGAACAAGCATTTAAGGATTAAGGGATGAAAGGCACAAAGTAAAAACAATGAAAAGTGAGACTCAGGCACAGATTAAAGTCAGAGAGCTCACGTCACGGATCGACGTGTCGGTCGTTGTATCTCGTGATTATGAGCCAGCCCGAACCAAGGAAAACATTCTCCTTGATTCGTCCTAAGGTAATATTAAAGGGACGATCAGTATAGAACGTGTCGCAGTATCGGAGTTCATAACTCGGATTAATGCCACGTAGAAAAGTCGATTGTAGTGTGAATTCCGAATTGGAGAGTCTTTTTTTTAAACTCTACCTGGGGACTGCTCCATGTATAAGACATCCCTATTTTCAACGCATATCACTTTTCGCCGCTCAAGTACGTTCCCTGAACGAGACTTACATGTGTCAAGGAATACTTATCCGTAACAGGAACTCTTCGATGATCCATCACTCAGGGACGTAGCAAGGAATGCCAGCGTTGCACCTGAGTGGGTTGCCTCGCAGCACGCATATCGTTCCAATGCTGTAATTCTTCAGCACCCGAACTGTTTAGACCAAGACAAAGCCAGCCAATCATTTCCCGACCCTTTCTACCCATTCCTCCTCTTCGACGGTTGTACACTGACAGAAACAGTGTGACATCCCCCAGTTGGAATAATGCAACCTGTATATTTTACACTGTTACAATGCAATACTCGGCCTTGTATATTGAGCTTGTACTAATTTATTTGATTTTACCTGAAATATGAATGTCTCCTTATATAAAGGATTGGGCTGTGCTCGTTTAAGACCAGTTTTTGAACGACCCATCTCATGACCGTTACTATTCACCAGGGACAATTTAACGTAGGTATCTGGTGGCCTCGTGTCATTTCCTCCACCCCCGCGAAAATGAGATCCTTTGATAATCTCCACAGATAGACGTCCAGTTGTACCGTTATATGCTAATCCAATTAAAATCTCAGCTATGCTGCCACCCTTCATGGTACTTCCATATGATGGCACAGTTGGTGAGGCATAGGATTGAACAGATTGTTGAGAACCAGTGGAATCGCTTCTGGTTAGACTGCTACTCGTTCCCCATTCTTGAACCTATGAATTAATAATGTTAATAAAATAATTAAATACTATAAATATCTACAAAGGGAATATTAATAGTCTTGCATACTGGAGATGATGGTGGAGGTTGTAATGTCAGCCACAAAGTTGTTTCCACTTGAAGATTAATTTGATCGAAAGAAACTCTAGCTTCTCCAAGTAATCTCTCTCTCCGTATTCGTCCGCTCCATGAATAAACTCTCAGTCTTACACCCATAGCATTCACATCCTCAGGATTAACTCTAGGCAACAGGAAACTCTCCATATATTGTGGTGCTGCACCCTGGCGAACTTTTGTTTTACGCCGTTGTTTCTTAGATGGCAATAAGACCAGACGAACTTGGCTACCACCTATGCCGGACGGATAGTTACGTCCTTGTAAGACATGAACCTGTTAGAAAAATTAAAAAACAACTATAATTTTATATAACCTGTATGCAATAACAACAAATTTACGTATTCATATTTACCGTCATCTCACGCATCGGTGCGTCATACATAAAAGCAACTTCCAGGCTACTAACTTCATCTGTAATCACAGGCGTCGGTACGATTCCATCGTTCGCTGGAACATTGTGCTCTTCCTTCTGTCTTTCTTGTTCTCTATTGTCCAGAATAATGTTCGAGGAACCGACTTTTACTATGCACTGCTGTATATATTAAAGACTCCCATATTATTCCCGTTTCGCTGTCAGATTATTGTCATCTTTACAGGATGAATTATCCTAGACTCCGAATCTGGGAAAAGCCTCCGTATGTATTAGGTGCGCTACTTTTTAAACAGATTACCCGCACCTATAGGCATGGTGTTCTTGATGTCGTATTATAAACATATCAGGGTACTGATCCGGCACGACAATTTTCTATTCGAATAGTTCAGTCGGTTCTCTGTCAACAATCGACTATAAATTCTTACCAATGACTCGCTTACAGAGTCATTCAAGTTGTCGTCTCAATCTCACCTTAACCGGTGAAGGGGGGTAATCTGATTACAAGATAGCACACCTTAATAAATATCAAGGCCCCTCCCAGATTCAGAGTCCAGGATAGCTCACCCTGTATATTCCAAACTTTATGTAACAATACCTGTTGTTGATCAGGAGAGTGTTCATCTGTGCAACTACTGGAAGTCGTACCTCCGTCTGGAATGATATTAAATAGTAAATGAATTATTGCAAATATAATATGCACTTTGCAGACGACTTACCTATTACAGCGGGTCCATCCTCAGCTTGGATGGTAAGAGTATCCGGTGGAGGGTGTGGTCTAGGAGAATTTAAACGGCGAAGAGCGTCTTCTTCCGAGTCTGAACTTGTTTCCGGATCTGAGTAAGAAAATGCCTTGCCTACAATAAATAGATGGACAGTTTTTCTCAATTATATAAAATTCAATCTTGAGAATTAATTTAATTGAATTCAATACCTAAGTTCTTAGACAGTTGAGATATGGAACTGTTACTGGATTCACAAAGAGGTACGCAAACACCCCCAAAAAGAGTCGAAGAAGCAGACGGCGTGAAACACCACTTCCGGGACAGATAAAGGAACAAGACCAACAAAAGTGCTCCAAAACCAGCAACAGCACCCAGAAACGCTGTTGCTTCCACTGGTACTGAAACCATTGACCCGTAAATATTCGTTCCCGACTGTATACAGCACACAACACCATCAAGGGTAGCTGAATGCTGCTTGTAATAGAGTGAAGAAGGATGAACATTATCAGGCAGAATATTTAATTTGAACAATCTAGTTTATCGTGATATCTTTGCGAAATTCATAAACATTATCAACGAGCAATCTTCATCCGCAATAGTACAGAGGAAAGAATGCAATGCAGAGAGGGGAATTAAATTTGTTTAATTCCCATCTTTGCGCAATGCGGAGTAACGCAATATTCTACAGACGCTATTAGACAGCCATTCAATAAATGAAACGCAAACTGAAAATCTTTAGTCTTATTCTATACAACGATATGCCAAGTTCAGTTTCACGCTTTTGCTAACATATTAAAGGACTTTTTACACTACTCGATTAGACCTATTGGGACGGGGTGCTAAACCAGCATAACACATGTGTACCGCAGGAACGGTCGTTGCGAAGGCATTATAAAATTACAGAACCAATTCATTTTTCGTGAATTCAAAGGTGTTCTCTGGAGAGATACAAGTAATTTTTATCAGTATTTATGCAAGGTGTGATTTTCTGTTAGGAACGTATTTGTTCAAGCAGAGTGGACTTACCCGCTAGAAAATGGTCTGATCCAGTCAGAATCATGCTCGCCCTTTCAGCGGGTTTACGTATTTTGTTCGATGGACCAAGAAAACTTGCTTACGAATGAAGAATTCATTATCTGGAGTATAGGATGTTGTTCGTCAGGTTTGTTTGATTACAAACGTGGTTATACGTCGACTAATACGTGGGCGGGAGTATACAGCACTCTGTTGCTTGTCAAGACGTGCGCCTGTGAAACTTCCACCTGATGTACGCTTGCGCCTTAGGGGTTTTCTTCGACGACGGGTCATGTACATCAGGGTATCACACACACGTCTTGCAAGCAGCCGTTGAAAATAAAAATTTATATGTTTATAATGCCTAAAAAATTGCTTCTTAAATGCTCCTTATGTTTCACTAATTGCTCCGCTGCTACATTGAAATGGTTAATCAATACTCATTAAACCAGAAACTTTTTATCTTTATTGAAATTCCAAAGACTCAAGCAGATTTTCATACGATTTTCTTGATGAATTATTTGCTCCCAAATTGCTCCATATTGCTACGCAATTAGATTTTTATTTTATTAAAGCATCTTTAAATGGCAAGATTTGATTTTGACACAATATGATTGGTTTGCGAACACACCTAGTACAATGGATGCTTTCCATTTACTGGCACAAGTAGACTCAAGTCGACTTGTGTCGCCAAAAGTACTTTCCATTTGATTTGTGTCGCCGTATGTCGGCAACACAAGTCAACTCGGGAAGACTCTGTTAGAGTGGTGAGTTTATGAGAGTCAATACGAGTCGACACAAAAGTCATATAAATGGAAAGCACCTAATTGTGTTCGAATATCAGCCGAGAATGCTGCGAGCTTCGTTGCCATCGTTTATTTTCGAACACACTTGTGACAGGTAAGCTCCAATGAATACGTTTCCAAGCTCAGAATTTAGAGAACATGAACCAATCGTGCAACATTTGAGAAGACGAACGTGGTTCGTCAATCCCACTTACATTCTTAACACACGAAAACGTATGCTGAGTTTACACGCACGGGTTTTAGATAGGATCTTAAATATGACAACAGAGATGAGCATTTAGGGACATGCACGCAGAGATGAGTGGGGAGATGCACAACGCTCCGCTTTTAGGCGATACCAAAAACAGGCGCTAAATCGTAGCGGCGAACCCGGGAGCAGGATTTCGTGATCATCGCCTCCGTTGATAATGCATATCGATAGAGCGATACATTTTTTGAAAACTCAAAAAAACAGCGATTACACGCTGTAGTCGCTACATACTTATCTTGAATTTAAAGAAAAACTGTGAGGGTGCAAACGATGAAACGCAGTAGAGATATACTAGAAAATATACTCTTTCGAATGGGACTAATTTGAAAAGTGTGGAAGCGATACTTTGTTTAAAATCTAAAAAAAACTGCGTTTTCACGCTATACTTGCTACTTACTTATCTTGCATTTAAAGAAAAACTGTGAGGTTGTTCTAGGTTTTTATAGGTTTTCCTAGGTTTTCCTAGGTTTTTATAGGTTTTTAAAGGTTTTTATAGGTTGTTCTAGGTTTTTATAGGTTTTTATAGGTTTTTATAGAAAGAAAAACTGTGAATGTGGAAACGATGAAACGCAGTGGAGATTTACTAGAAAAAAAAACTCTTTCGAATGGGACTAATTGCAAAGGTGTGGAAGCGATACTTTTTCAAGGAACTCAAAAAAACGGCGTTTTCTTAAATTAAAAAAAAAACTGTGAAGGCGCAAACGATAGAACCCAATGGAGATGTACTCACCGGAGCTGGTCCAGTTGATCCGTGAAAGCCGAGAACTGCATCCAGGAGACACTCAGGTGGGCATTTCACTAGGGCACAGCATTGCACTTTCGGAACACACAGAAAATCCACGGAATTGTTTGGATGTCGCGAGAGCAGCGCGATAAATACACGAGTGAGAACTTTGTATACCGTATCAATACATGGCTAAAAAATCTGTCAACAGATAGCACGGGAGCGCGAGGCAGCTCATGACACCTCGGTTGATGTCCCGAGGCAGACTGCTTTGACATTAGCCAAACTCGAGAACTAATCAGTACGTCGGTAAATCGGTACTAATCGGTAGCGAATCGGTACGTAACTTTTGTTGATGCTTCACGGCCGCTTCCCCAGGGCATCGGGCGCGACAGGTGGGCACCACTTCCTTACCTCGGGTCAGGAGATTCCTCCTCTGCCCTTAACCGTATCAAATCTCTATTTTCGCTCTACAGCCCTTTGCCCATCTCCAGCAGGGCGCCGGTAGCACCGCACTTTTTTATACCTCTTAAAATGATTCAACAATAGGCTTTTTCAATAGTTCTCGAAGAGTTCTATAGTTCCTGATAGGTTTTAACAATAGTTCTGCTACGTAACATCGTTAAAATACGAATTTTCCAAAAATTATGGTGCTAGTCAGGTCCAGCACCGCACTTTTTTAAGATCTCTTAATGTGATTCAACAATAGGCTTTTTCAATAGTTCTTGAAGAGTTCTATAGTTCCTGATAGGTTTTAACGATAGTTCTGCTACGTAACATCGGTAAAAGACCTATTAAGGATACTAGTCACACCATACGCTTCAGTGCAGGTATGCATAAGCTGGCTTTCAGTGTCGTTTTCAGATTGTGTTTCAAACAGTTCCGGGATAGTTCTCTCTAGTACTCAATGCTGGGACCATAGTTCCGCTCGGAACTATTGTTAAATAATGCTGGAAGCTAGCACCGCATCGCTGCACTCCTTAACGCAGGTAGGCATCAGGTGCTGGCTTTTCTCTTAGTAAATCTTATCGAGCTTACACTGTGCACTCGAATTTAAGATTATAAAAAAAATATTTAGGCAATATCTGATGAGCTGCCTCGTTGTAAGTGTTGCTTTGGGAACCAGCGATAAGTAGCGGAGAGCCTCTGCTCACCAAGCTACAGGTCCGTAATCGCGGTCAGCTGGGCTACGACGAGATCCGCATTATCGACGGATGCCATGATCACAAAATTCTAATTCCGGACTCGCCGCTGCGATTCAGCGCCATGTTTTTGGTATCGCCTAAAACCGTAGCGTATGCATCTCCCTACTCATCTCTGTGTATACTGTGTACAAGCTAACTATAAAATTGTTCTTTTGTGGTGGCGCTGATTGGCGCTGGTAGTCAACGGTATAAGCGAGAAACGGGAGTCGCACGAAACTCGGACGGAATAAAAAGGCATCGTCTATTCGTACTGATTCGTACCTTAATAGCGAGATGTGTCGGAGTATGAATTACTACAATTTGCTTAATAGCTAATAGACTCAAAATTACTGGTATGCTGCTGTGATCCATTCATGATGCCCGCGTATGTGACAATATTGCCATGTCTCATCCTGGGACTGTTAGGTAATTTCTTATTGCATTTATACCAGCCGTGATATTCACTTGTAATTATTATTTTCGTCCAGACTTAATGTCGTCTTACAATGTCTCTACTCCTACTGTATTACACGCTTTAGAGTGCTGCAACAG
The DNA here is from genome assembly GCA_030142595.1 of Trachelus iudaicus. Taxonomy (NCBI): domain Eukaryota; kingdom Metazoa; phylum Arthropoda; class Insecta; order Hymenoptera; family Cephidae; genus Trachelus; species Trachelus iudaicus. The sequence continues at coordinate 339,138 of JARQTH010000535.1, forward strand.
ATATAAACAACTCATACTAGTTGCAAATGCCTTGCTTGATATCAAAATATATATCTTTTGTTGATGGCTTCATTCAATTCTTCTACATGTATTTTTTAAAATTTCTTGTCAATATTTGGTTTGTTATTGCTCCAAAAAATCACTTCAATTTCGTATAAAGCATTAAATATACGTTTTGCTGTCGTGTTTACAATATTGTAGTGTAGCTAACATCTGTGTTTGGTTTTTTAATTGTACAACCTATATTATTATGTCTTATATGTTTCTATAAATGGATTTTATAACACAATTTTGCAACTATACTTTCCTCGTGTTATATGTGGTTGCCACATAGTTTACTCAATATTTGCTTTACTATTTAATTTTGTTGTATGTCTTAATTAACTTTATACATATTTTACATTCTATTAATATTAAGTATTTAAAAAATTATGCTCCAGTAAATATAGCAGAGCTACTTTAGATGAAACTGCGATATACCAGTTTCAACTAATTAGAATTACCTTTCATATTTCAAGGCACAACCTATAGCCACGATGTTAAGGGATCAACATATTGTGAATTTTATAATGAGACAATGTGCACAGAATCACAACAAGGTTGTTCAGGTAGGGAAGAATGTGGGCCACACGATCCAGATAAACGTAACCACTGCTATGTACTTTGGCAGCGGGACAATGCAACGAAAAAGTCAACAATTAAATTAAAAGTATGGATTATATCTATTACGATGTCTATTAAATATAAAGTCATAAAATTATAATGGATTTATAGACCTTAGTAGCTAAAAACGTTATATTCCAGCATATGGCCTGTATACTAATAGCACACTTTACATGATGTTGTTTTGTTGGCAATATGCTGGGATATTTGGGGGGGGGGGGGGGGAGCTGTTTCTGACTATCTGGGTATAGGGGTATCAAAATGTCTGATAGTTAATTATAAATATAAGCATACAATTTTTCCAGGGTTGCTTCCTAGATAGTAAGGAATGCTATGATAAGACACAGTGTGTTGAAAAAAATGCAGACAGGAAAAAACAACTGTTTTTTTGTTGCTGCGATGGAAATATGTGTAATGAAAATTTCACATGGGATCCTCAACCGACTCAAGCTCCACCAGAGATTCATGGTAATATTAAAAAAAGCTACAAAAACACAGAAATTGAATTAAAAAATGTTTCCTAAACCTTGGTTATTCCTGTTACAGAGTCAGAGCCAGTCCCTAATACAGAACAGCAAATGATAACACTTGTGCTATCCATATCAATACCGATGCTGCTAATCGCTTTTGTTTTACCGTTTTTATATTGGTGCTATAAGCGTCGTAAGCTTGGTTACTTCAACGAGGTTATTTTCTTAACATTCTGTTACAATACTAATTAAAATGAAAAATATTCTGAGTAATCACAAAACTTTATATTGTATCAAGCAGGTACCAACATTGGAGCCCTTACCGCTACCTCAACCCTCACCAAATTTGGGTCTACGCCCAATTCAATTAGTCGAAATCAAAGCTCGGGGCCGTTTTGGTGCCGTTTGGAAAGCACAACTCAAGAATGAGATTATAGCTGTAAAAGTTTTTCCGATACAAGATAAACAATCCTGGCAAACAGAACAAGAAATCTTCAAGTTAGCCCACATGGATCATGAGGACATATTACGTTTTATTGGCGTAGAGAAGAGGGGCGACAATTTACAAGCAGAATTTTGGCTAATTACTGCGTACCACGAAAAGGGTTCGCTGTGCGATTACCTTAAGGCCAACGTGGTCACTTGGCCTGAGATGTGCCGAATAGCAGAATCTATGGCGAGGTAAGAAAACAGCCAACCATAATCTTGCATTTCAGATAAAATCAAATATGACCCATAATTAAACAAGCTGTCTATGGAAATGATGAAATACAATCTCTTGCGTGTTCAGAGGTCTTATGCATCTGCATGAAGAAATTCCAGCGAACAAAGCAGACGGATACAAGCCAGCCGTTGCCCATCGAGACTTCAAATCCAAAAATGTTTTATTAAAAGCTGACATGAGTGCTTGCATAGCGGATTTCGGCCTCGCACTGATTTTCCATCCTGGAAAACCATGTGGGGACACGCATGGCCAGGTTAGCTCATTGCAAATGATTCTCTTTGCTGCTTCACTATGTTTATGCAACGTTATCGTATCTTGTTTATTACGCAGGTTGGGACTCGAAGATATATGGCGCCTGAAGTTTTAGAGGGTGCGATAAACTTTACGCGGGATTCTTTTCTGCGCATCGATATGTACGCATGTGGACTAGTTCTCTGGGAACTTGCTTCACGGTGTACCGTGCAGGACGTACGTAACGGAGAAAAAAAGAATACAAGAATAATATTATTGGCAAGTTCACCGCAGAACTAACACGTTTTCATTTAACATTCGTGTTGGCAGGGACCTATCGGCGAGTACAGGTTACCTTTTGAAGAAGAAGTCGGCCTACATCCAACATTGGAGGACATGCAAGAGAGCGTCGTGCATAAAAAGGAACGGCCGCTGATCTTGGAAACTTGGCGAAAGCACGTCGTAAGTCAAAATGCATTTTATTATTTGTTATTAAATTTATACCCGTAAAAGGTCCTTCGATATGAAAATAAACAATTGATGGAAGAAATAACAACTAGAAATGAAAGTACCCAATTATTATTTAGGGTCTTCTGTCGATTTGCGACACGATGGAAGAGTGCTGGGATCACGACGCTGAGGCGCGTCTGTCGGCGTCCTGCGTCATGGAACGTGTAGCCACCCTCAGCAGAAGCCTCGTGATGAATTCGTCAACGTTGATCCGAGTCGATATCACGAACGAGTCTCTCACCACCAAGGAGTCTATCATGTAGTTAGCCCGTATGTATTATAGCTTTAGTTGAATTGCACAACCAACCATTTCCTGTACCATAAAACTATTTGCGTTCATCAATGGGGAACATCGACGTTGTAGATATACATGTGTCTGTCTGTGACGTGTTTCGTAGTTTCATCATATAGTTCATCGTAACATCATAGTTCTCATGTAAGTCTGCACGAGAACTTTACGAATTTTTTACCGTTTATTATTGAATAGAACGATATCACAAACGCCTGCGACACGCATGATTTATCGGAGACCAGACGCACGACTGATTTTATTTATGGCCTATAACAAATATTTAGATACAAGTATTTCCAATTGATATCTTTGTATCTTCAGTAATAATGTCCGAAACGAGTAGCAAAAATATTTTGATACGTGGCATAACTGAACAATTAGTATGTATTTTATACCCACAAATATCAAATCAATATAGGTTTAAGATGGTCATCGTATTTATAGACAATCTTTAATCAGTAATTAATAATTGTTGGCTTTGTATTTAAATGGATTAAAGATGGTGACGATAACAGGTTTAACTCATATATATACAACGCCAACAATCATTAATTATCAATTAAATCAATCCAACTTTGTTGGATAACCCAACAATAATAATGTAATATGGCATAAAACATTTTACTCGCTCTCGTCATGGTTACTTAAGATATAAAACAATTAATACAGGAAATACCATTGTGTCCAAATATTTGTATAATAAACTGTACGTTTATGTGGTTTTTCTCTCTTGAAAATGATTTTTCAAAATTACATTAGTGCTTTTTTTTGGTATTTTTTCATAGATATTTACGAACGGATCGGAATAACAGTTTTGTTGTTACCGAAAACAGTCATGTGAAATTTTAGAAGGATTATCAATTTGCTAAATACTCAAAGAGCCCTTAGCTGTTGTTATAATTACTGTCACTCTTATCATTCCTATTGGTAGAAGCCATACTTTTCCTAATTCCCTTGTTTCTCACAACTTTGTTATACGATATAATGAACGAGGTAGTTAACCGTTGAACAACTTTGCGTGATGCCATTTTATCATCGTGATAACTTTCCACTTTTATATTGCTAGTTTTATAGCCAGGAATAAACTGGTCATTAATCACGTGACTAATCGATCATCAAGATCCATTCAAAAATCTTGTTTCGCCTCGCGCGTTATTTAATTATCGACAATTTCTAACTGTCGTACGTATTTCAAGATTGTTCTCGACAAACTTGTACAGTTCACAAAGCGATTCGCAGTTTAACACGTGAAAAATGATGAATAATCTTTATATAACCTTTATTAAAATTCGTAACATACCGTTCGCTTAAATAATCCGTTTCTCATTGAAATATTCGACTGATAAAAACACACGTACCACCACAAGTAACGCATTACAGACATCGTGACCATAATAGAAGGAAACTTTACGGCATATCCTGTAAAGAAATTCTTTGTAAATATAAAAAAAAGGAAAATAAAAAAGAACAAAAAAGGGAGAACCCTCAAAAATCCCCACAGCCTGCAAAGTTCAAAGAATAAAAAGATTAACGTAAAACGATGAACGTGCTTTGTATGCGTGTATAAGGGGAGGGAAGGAGGGAGGGTGAGGCAGGAAGTGCTACGTTTGCGAATCATCGAATCTCCAAAATGGTCGCCGTGCGAACAATCAAAACGGCGTTCCTCTCATTATGTGAAAACTTTGTTCAAACAAAGTAAAACTACTGCTACAGGTGTAAAGTGAAAAAGACGCTGTTCCTCATTGGTGGCGGTGCGATCGTCTTCTGACTAACAAAAAAAATATCGTTAAGACGATCGTCATAGTAACGTAAACGATTGAGCCGAATGAAAACCCAATATTAATGGCGGTGTATATCTCTAATGACGAAGCGAACGACGCATTGCTATGATTATTACTGTACCGCATCGCAATGCAACGTTCGTTTATTACGATGTACCTGCTGCTATAGCCGCAATCGTGTTTGAAGAACAAACGAGTGCCACGGGGATTTTTTTGTTTAATCTCTGCGGTTCACTTTTTTTTTATTGGTCAGACTGGTTCACGATATCATTCCAAAATTTTTCATTACATTGGTTGTACGTACATACAGGGATCTTGCTACTAGTGCTCCTAAAACCACTAAAGCGAAAGAACGAGGAAAAGAATTTATTGTATCGTGAATGCGATGTATGAACAATATCGTTATTGCTATCATTGAAACAATAACGGTTATTGTTGTTGCGTTGCTAGGCTACGAAAAATATACGTAATTAATTGTACGTTCGATACTTGCCAGTGAGAGGGTCTAAAAAACTTTCTCGAAAATTGTAATGAAAGACGACTAACAGTAGGTAGCGAAACGTTAAGATTTCATGCCACGTTACTTCTCTCTTTGTCGTTCGCTCGTATCACTTCTCACGTTTGTCGTCTCTCATGCGTTTACTTGAAATGAATTTTTGTAGTTGGCGGAATTATACGATACAACGTTCGTACGTGTCGTCTCGATATAAAGTGGGTGTTGTACCGTTAACCACCCAGTATCGTTTTACCATTTATCATATCATCCTTCTTAACCGTTTATTCAATTGTCAGGCCAGCGATGACAGCTCGTTTTTACTATTGATTCGATTTGAAATATTCGAATAACGCACGAAAAGTCGCATGAAACGCACGTGCTGTTACGTTTTAAAAAAAATCATCCAAGATAATGTTACACGTTATAATTTATACTTTAAGAATTACTCTAAGCTAAAGTATGTAATTACTGTAGACGTGAACGATTATAATTATTTATGGTACAACGCATTTAGCCCGTGCATTGGTATGAATTTATTGATAGAGATCCCATCAGGTCTCATCCCGTTATAGATTTTTCTTCTCTTTGTACTTTTATTATTCATTCTCTTCCGCTATTTGCATTTTGTGTTTCTTCTTGCGGAATTCTCGCTCGCCTTGCGTTACTGGGTTTTTTAACAGTGCCAAAACCAATGAAAGGAAGAAGATAGCGAAAACAATATATACGCATACGACACGCGCTTATCATTTCATCTTTGTACATTCATTATTACACTTTATTGTATCGATAGGACCATCCAAAAAAAATTAATCGGGTGTACCTAAGAATAATAATAATCTGCGACGTTAACAGGTCACGCGCGAATATGATTATACACACATCAGGAATAATATCTAAATATACACATTTTTAATACCCTAACTGTTACTGGAGAGCGGACTTGATTTTAATGTAAAATAACCATTTTCTCAAAAGCGGCTACATCCTTTGAAAGAGATTCATTGTACTTTGAATTGCTGGCAATAACATTAATTTATGATACACACTCGCATACTCACACCACGCATACTCTACTTGTATCTTTTTTTTTTCATATGATTTTTATTGATCTATTTTCTTAGTACGCAAAGCTAAACAGAACAATACACATACATAAGCCTATATATACGAGTCCACTATCCAGTATGACTCTTGTTATTATAATACATAGTGACGTAAGTAATACGTAAGCCATCTGTTAAGCGATTCGTTTAATAGTTATTTTTATCAAAGATCCCAGCTATACATATATTGTATGTATTACGTTTAGATATTTGTATAATAATTAATTGGATACTTCGAACGGGCGTTCACGTGGCGCACCTAGTCGAACGTAGGATCACTGTAAATAAGAAAGATAATATTAAGTAATATTAATAATTAATAATAGTATAGTAGTCCTTATGCGATATAAGACACTACAAAAAATGTATACATACCTTTTTATTTATCTCCAACGATACGTATGAGTTGCAGCTATGTAGAATGTTCCTGCGCACGCACCGAAATATCGTTAAGTAACATGAATTCAGGGTGATAGTGTCCACTACAAGCGATAATTTCATTTATTCTCTGCTCTTTCATTTTCAATGCGTTTCGTTAGGTTATAACATTCATGCTTGAGCACTCGAAATCAGTTGCTTGGGTGATTTGCGTGATTCTCTCTTATAAACCTGGACGTCGTATTTGTGAATGTGTGAAACGATGATTCAAATAAGTTCGGTTGCAAATCCAAACTGATATGTTGCTCTAGTTAAATGTTACTTAATTGAAACGTTAAGTTGATCCAAGCGTTAAATATTTGTCTATGTAATGACGGCTATTTTGTTACCCCAATAATTTTTTCATACAAGTAATTAGGTGATTAGCTTGGTTCTGCTACCATGATAGGTTTTTTTCTTATGCATGATGTGTTTGAAATTTCTCATGTTTTATAGGGTCCGGGTTTCTGTTGTCGCAAGATTCGAACGGTATAGTCTAGTGAGCTGTTGTTCAGTGGGAACATTTTATTTGGTGGAAAGAACATTACAAATGTCAACGTTTTGTGTATGTAAACATCTACATACTTACGTATCTCGCTATTTACGAATTGAATTAATAAAAGCGATAAGATGATGAATTTGTAATAAGTGTATTGTACTTTAATATCAATTCCAGTTATTCCTACATTTTTCTTCCTTTCACTCAGAATCAACATAACAATATCTGAAGAAATCTTGCTGGTGCATTGTGACCTCTTGGATTGCCAATTCCCTCAATAGGTCTGTTCTCGTTACCTACTCCTTCTGCACTTTTCAAAAAATGCATATTCTCATTGGTTGCTTAAAAATATTCAAGAATTTTCACTTTTTGAAAATATTTTTAATATAATAAATAAATATATTATACTTATACTTCTTAATTGATGTGTAATCGTTTGTCGGCCACAAATATTGTAATTGACAGGATTGTTGATGGGTAAAATGCAGGTGACCTCCGGTGAAAGTCCGTTCGAGCGTACAAGGAAAACGCAAAGGTAAAGTAAGTTAAACGCGAAAGGTCTACTAGTCAAGATTCACCGTACGGGGCACCACCAGGACGTCCCAAGGGACGATATTTGACGCTACAACTTCCGCCACTACCCACCGAGCAAGCTCAGTAAGTTAAGCGTAAGAGACCACATCCGCCGCCCATGGCGCACCCCATCCACCATTGATCCCCGCGCAAAATGTCTCCCATAGAAGGTAACTTTAGACTAGCAGGTGCTGAAGAACACCCGCATCTACCCCAAGCGCACAAGCACAGGCAGGACTTTACCCAGAGCCAACGGACTACCCCGCACGACTTCCCCACCGGCACATAGAATCGTCTCTACCCACACGAGTGCTCAAGGGTCAACAACATGTTGGAGCGTTTTTAGTAAAGCAAACAAATTGTACTAAAAACGCGGAAAATAGGTACTTTAATTAGATTCACTATACGAAAGACTATAGCCGTAACGTAGCCTAAGGGGGCTCAAGCCCCCCGTCGGGAGACACATAGGGGGCCTGTTACGACACAACTTGGGCCCGACCCACTGAGCAAGCTCAAAGGATGAGGCGGAAGAGCAACCCCCCGACACCATGGTCTATACGTGTAGCTACTCTACAGGGTGACTAAGCTTATATGACTACTCGAATGAATATGCTCGACCCGACCAAAGGAATAGGACAAGTAAGACAAGCAAAATGTAAAGTGAGAGGAAGCAGAATGAAAGGAAAAGACAGGGAGGAAGATAGAAATAAAGAAGTCAAGAAGTAGTAAAGTAATGAAGAGAGGTATAAAAGTAGAGAAGTATGGAAAGATATCAATAAGAAAGTAAGGAATGAAAGATACAGAAGTAAAGAAGAAATAAATATAGAAAAAAAGAAGATTAAAAATGGATAAGAGGAGTGCTTCAAAGATACCAGTATAGGACTGTAGGAGACCGGCTCGAGGAAGAATGAGCGCTGCGAGTTCGAGGACTGCTTTAACGCCCCCTCGGCTGCTCCCACTCGTAGAGTTCTGCGTGACGAATTTGCGCGCACACAATGGCAAATTGGACTAATTTTTCATTTTTCTTAATTATGGTACTATAATAATTATGAATATTGATGTCTTAGATAAATAGTATGCTTATATTTGTTAAAAAATGATATCAAAGATCGTGCTGCACAAATAGCAGTTCAAACGTCCTGTTGAATCACGTGATAAAATGGCCGTCAAAATCTCATATACGATGCTGCCGTTTTGTGACTTTAAATAATAACGTTTTGTGGTGCCGACCATTCGTCGCCAACTTTCGAAGCGCTGAAAATTTAAACATTGTATGTACATACACAAAATACAGAGTTTGGCGGATTTTTTTGGTGTCACCAGTGCTCACAAGGAGAGTATGGCAAACGGATGACACTAATTTTAATAATCTTTTGTCAGCGAAGAGTGCTTGATATGAGATGATAAAAGCTCAAACCGTTTGCTCAAATGGATTGAAAGAAGTCCGTGCGGAATGACTACCGGTTGGTTTATAACACGCTGGAGCTGAGCATGATAGTAATGTGTTATAACCAACCGGTAGTCATTACGCGCGGATTTCTTTCAACCCTTTTTTCTACTAAATTTCTGCCTATCTGAACAAATGGTTTGAGCTTTTTGGATCACATATCAAGCACTCTTCGCTTACAAATAGTTATTTTCGTACTTTACGAAAAGTAAAGTACAACTTTACGCCGAGGATCGCGCGATCGCCCAAGGATGTATGTACAGTTGTACGCCCGCGGTGCGAACATTATTTTTCGTCATAGTGTGCGTAAAGTACACATTTTTGGCCTTGTTTTGCGAAGGCCAAAAACACTTACTTTACGAACACTATGACGAAACATTATTAAAATCCGTGCCCCCCATTTGCCACACTCTCCTTATCAGTGTATGTACTTATGTATTATACTTATATTTCATCTGCCCGGTTTGTCACTCACAGGCTCTCGGGAAGAAGAGATGCTCGCTGATTTATGTATTTGTTGTATGTAGATAGTATAATAAAATGTACATAGTAAAATATAATCATGTGTTTATTAAATCCTAAGGTAATTAATAAAACCAATAAGCATAGTGAGCGAATCAATATAAAAAAAGAAATAAAGATCGAGTCTCGAACCACAGATTCCTGTGTGCTACCGACGCGCCATACACGTGTGCTGTTCAGTACTCTAAAAAAATCGACAAACTTATATGTCTGTTATTACATCATATTCATTTTTCTTGATCTTATGAATTTGTTCCAATTGATGGATCTGATAAAGCTAGATATTCCATTTCATAGCTAATTTTCGTATTAGGTTTGGTCTCGTCATCTACATTATCTGCATTTTTCAAAGTGTAAATTCTTATTGGATGATTTTCTAAAGTAACTAATGAGATCTTGTCCCTTTTGAAAAGTGCAAAAGGTTTAAGTAACAAGACAAGCCTATTTATTACATTTACAAGGCGGTCTTAAACTGGTTTATTTAATACTAATCTAAAGGAATAGACAAATCATAGACATTTCTACTTGTAAGGAATATTTGAGATTGGTCAATTCCTTTCCATTGGTATTAATTAAACCGGTTTAAGACGGCCGTGTAAACGTAGTCATTGTTAAGCATTGTTAAGAGTCAGCGCTGTCGACGTCATCTGATGTTCGATTATACTTAAGGTGTATTCCGGTGTATTCTAATAAACTTACTGCAAGAATGGTTGTATCTCACTCAATTGCATGCAAGTAAATAGAGACACGAGGATACTCGTGGTCCATGCTCATAGTACTGACAGCTTCGGGAAGCGCTGTGGTATAACCTATGTTAATTATAATATGTATGAAAAAGAAAAATGTTTGTTTAATATTACATGATTTGCATGGGAAATGACAGTGATCATTGGACTTTGTATTGGACAAAAATTTATTTAATTTGGAGGGAGTTAAATGAGGCGTAGACAGGTGAATCCTTTTGAGAAAATTCTACATAACTCTTACTAAGATGCAGAAAAGTGCGGGTTTCGTGGATTTGCTTGGTGAAAGAAGAAAAGATTATGACATATTATGGGTATCACGTCCCATGAATCCTCTGCTGCCTCACAAATTGCCTCCAGAATGCAAATACTCCAGAAAACAAGCTATTGAAGCAGCTTTGACTAATCCTCGAGTGGAACTTGCAATTGAATCTCTTGCATTGGCGAAAAGAGTTGATAAATCCATTATTAGAAAAGAAGCTCATGACATGCTTGAAGAAATGGCAAGCAAAGCTCACCTTCCTACAGTTCGCTGGATAGGTTTGTTCTTTAAACTACTAATTGTTTCAGCTTCCTCATTATCCTATTGATTAAAATTGTATGATAATTGTTTTATTATAATTTTAGGTCTACTGATCACAAAGGTCCTGAAGCGAATCCTATTAAGTATACGCATAAATCAATCATTTCTCTTACAAATAAGGGATCAAATGAGAGTTGCGCAAGTACAATATGTATATGCACCTACACATAGGAGCTATTTAGATTTTATTCTTTTATCCTACATACTCTTCTCATATGACATGGCATTGCCAAATATTGCTAGTGGGATGGATTTTTATCGAATGCGTGTAGTGGGAGAGCTTCTGCGTAAAACAGGAGCATTTTATATGAGACGCAGTTTCTCCACAGACATTTTATATAAAGAAATATTTCGTGCATATGTTGCATCTCTGGTGGAGCACAGTGACAGAGCAATAGAGTTTTTTATTGAAGGGACAAGGAGTCGAAGTCAAAAAAGTATTGCACCCAAGTTTGGTAAGCCCTTGATCCAACGCATAATATTTTCTAGATAGAAATTCATTCATTATTCTATTTATATTGTAATTATCAATAGGGCTACTTGCGATGATATTGGAAGGTCTGTTTCGTGGAAACGTTCCTGACATTTGCTTCATACCTATCAGTATTAACTATGACAGACCATTAGAGGAATTATTATTCGCTTATGAACTATTAGGAGTACCTAAACCAGCAGAATCTACATCGGGCCTTTTCCGTTCTTTATCAATTCTCAAGGAACCCTTTGCTCACGGTCACGTATATATGAAAATCGCACCTCCCATTTCTGCACGCGAATTTTTTGATCTTAAAACGCGCAGAGTCAGTGCCTTGTCTCCACATTCAAAATTACCTGCTGAAGTGGTCAAAAGACTGGGTTACGCCATTATAGAGAGTCACAAGAAATGCACAACGCTCTCACCGTTCAATATAATCGCAATATTATTTAATGAAAAGGTTCACTCGTGTCCGGAAGACCATTACACAATTAATACATTGCTTGATGATTATCACTGGCTGAAAGAGTTGCTGAGCCGATCGTTTGATGCTTTAATACATCCGTGTGTGAATGAGTAAGTATAATAATTGAACTAACATAATAAGTATTATACAATCAATAAGAGATATGTACAAAAAAAATAGCTGATTGAGAAACATAAGATTAATAACTAATGAATAATTATAATAATATAGGTCTGAAAGTGATTCAGATACAGAGAACGAGAAACGTAACATATTGGAATCGCTAAATACGCACCGAGAACTGCTTGCATTCGATACTACTGGAAAATTGAGATTAAAGGAACGACACAAAAATATAACTACAAACAGAAATAGAAATGTCAAAGGTCATTTATTAAGTGAGACTACTATGCAGTTAGTAGTTCCGGCGATAAACATAGGAGTTTATGTAAATCCCGTATTTGCATTTATCACAGTACAAGGAATGATCGTTTTATCGATATGGTCTGATAATGCAATGAAAGGTAGGTGCCTCGATTAAAATCACTTATGCTATTGACTGAATATAAATAGACTAGACATGCTCGTTTATTCTGTACCTCGCGATGCCGATATATAGAATATATATCTATTTACAGTATTTTAATGGGTAATTTCATTTGGAGATGCCCGTGACACCCAGTCTTACGTGTCACCATACCCTATAAAATTTCTAGTCTATTTGCCTATTCAGTCAGTGCCTATACCATTCCGATGATACATTTAAAACATATAATTTTCTCAATTACAAGAGAAAGTTTCATTTTACGTGTTTCCTTATAGAACAATGTTTTGAGCGATACTTCCTACTAAGGTCTTTACTGAGTAATGAATTTGCAATGACTATGGAAATACCAAAAACGGTAGTAATATCTGAATGGGAAAATGGACTGTCTGTATTATCGAACGAGAATTGTGTATTCTCTGCAGAAAACAAACTTATATTTGGTAGCAATACCAAATTACGGTCCATTTTGAAGAATCTTTTACTACCATATATTGCTGCCATACGAGTCACGTGCATTCTATTATCAGAGGTAACTATTCTTCAACACGTATGAAAATTTATTTCACACGCGTAGAATACACTATTAATTATTTTTGTATTGTCAGTGGGACGATGATGAAATGGGCGAACCAACAGAACGACAAATTATAAAAGAAACTCAAAAGAAAGCGGAGAATCTTATGTTTAATGAAAAAAAATTGGGAAGTTACCCTTACTCTTTATCCATCGATTTGTACTCGTCAACTCTAGTGAGCCTTGTAGCGCACGGAGCAGTTAAAATGTCAGAAAGATCTTGTCTTTACAGGGCAGATAAAATGCAGTTGACATCCATAATTAAAGATTTGGATGTAATATTGGAAGAACATCATCCTTCAGGTTCTTACTTAGACATTTTCCCTTCCATCTCTCCTCAAAGTTCCATAAGCATTCAAGCTAAACTTTAATCTACTGCTATTTTATTTAGCAGAATTTCTGTTATTTTACAAGATTTTAGTCAAGATATGTCATTAGATCTTAAATATGCATTATTAATATTACAGTACACAGAAAACTTTCATATACTTATTTCTGGTGGAGTTGGGTCCAGCTCAGTTCTTCGTGTACATTTTTTACATAAAATATATGTATAGTTATTAAGATACCACACAATTGGTAGACAATTTAACTAGATACAATTTTTGATCACAATTATCCCATGTACGATAGGGATATGTACAATCACCCAGGAGATATTCGCGAAGAAGGCCAGCCCCCATGTGTAAATATATGATATTTCAACCTTCTCCAGAACTTCTATACTAGTTCCAGCATACCTCCCGTGGGCATTATGCCTAATAGTCGTCAAACACAAAGTACCATAAGGGTTCACCTCCTATCCCAAAGTATCTCCTCGGTGGTACAATTACTTTTGACTCGCAATTGTAAAGAACTTTTTATATCTATGTGGTGTTAGCGTTACAACTTCGACTTACACATTAGGTTTTGCCTTTTATCTATTAAATTACTGGTGTTTTACTGATAATAGCCTAAGTTTTAAGAAATCCAAAATAAAATTTCACCGTGAAGTTAACCGCAAAACTTTTATTTTTGATTATGTTTAATAAGAGTTTAATTAGTACACGATGTTTCGATAGTGAAGAAACAAATAAACAATTTTTGTGACACGTGGTTTCGTTGAAATAAAAGAAAAGTTACAAAAATTTAGTGTTTCTTTATTCCACACACGGATGCGCTAAATATTTGAATAAGCACAATGAGGTCTAATCAAAATTACCAGTTTGAAAATGGGTTTGGCTTTTTATTAATTGATAGTACTTCAAAAATCAATACATTATCGGCCATGAGTGCAACGGCGCACGCACGGAAAACGCGGTCGCAATTACATTACACAATGCATATTTAATCGCACTAACAAGAATCTATGGCTATTTGATATCGCGGTAGAAACGAATAATATACAAGCAAAATGTACAACTCACAAAAAGAATATTCTACTCGAGAATTCGCAATATACAGATTCCCTTCTCCCTTATTCTTTTTCGAATTATTATCTCTATTTACAATTGTTCGATACTCGATTGAAAATCTCTGCCGATCTCGTTGTCTTTTATTTGTCCACAGTATTTATTCCTTTGTGACCGAACATACTTCAGCCGATGGTTATTTATTGCACACACTTGTCTATAGAATTGCACTGACGAAAAAGTTTACGGTGTGCGTAGAAGGATGAATATTTTTACAAGTAGCAAAGTACACGCAAAGCGTTAAAAAAGTGTTACCGATTATTTATCTCCCCACATTAAAATTATACAAGTGACATTCATTCGTGAGCGTATCATCGCCATCCATTATTCGGACCCTAATAGGATCCAGAGATCGAATAGAAATCTTCAATCGTAGCCAGTCCTACCGAGCATCTCGATCCTACATACAAAAATTATAATACAATATCCTTAATTAAACAAGTAACTTTACAATATTCTATACGGTGTGTAAAATATATTCAATAGTCTTTTGTTGATTCACACTGAAAGCATTGAACGATCAAGTAATAAATAAATTTAATCATGTCAATGGCCATTAATTGATCGATAACGTACCGCCTGGAAATAATAATTCACAATAATTACGCTGTGCGGTCATTAATTAATTACACAGGAAACAACAAGATAGTCACAATAGAAAGAAAGAAAAATATATATATATATATAGGATGCCATCTTCACACGGACGTTTCTCATGGACACTTGACTTGCTCTCTTGCTCTTTTCTCCCACATTCTTTCTCTCTTCCTCTTAAGAAAATATAAGGCGCTGTTCCTTTTTAGATTATGAAATAAGACGCAAATCAAAATGGCTAGCATATACCTCGACACATTCTATATGCTAAAGACCTGCGTTAACTGTAATTGCCATGTCTATACGTATTACCTTTTATATACTAGTTCATATATAAATTGGGAATTTTTGTAAGTAAGGCGTTTTCGATGCTTAACTTTTCCTCCTCTTCGTATCATTTCTTGTTCACGACGGATTTATAATTCTTTTCTTTTGTATTTCAGCTGTTTAGGGACTAGCACGGAGTTAAGATCCACTAGGAGGTCCTCACTGAATCTTTTTATGCTTACCATTGGACAGGATCGAACTTGAAATTTATCAAAAAGTGTGCATGACATTGCTCTAGCCATAATTGATACTAAATATAAAGTTTTGTAGAACCTCCATCAGGATTCTTCCAAGTAACTAGCTAATACTCTACGATGTACGTCTATGTGCGCATGTATATAAATAGATATACATATGTATATATAACAAGAATATTGTACCACGTCTTTTCGTATATATTCGTATATACTGCCACATCATCAATATCCGCGTCTCTCGTGTGTGTATACATACATACATATATATATATTTATTTAATAATTATTTTATATCAAACCTCCGAAGATTTATTCTACTGTCATTATATTATTTTGGCCAGTACCGCCATACTTACAATTTTTACTTTACGCATCTCATATTACGTACAAGCAACAACCGCTGCTTGTTCGGTTCATATGTAATTACAAGAATCACTGTACACATGTCATCGGTGTACAGTGAGCGCGCAAGGATAATTGCGCGCGAATTATTCGCTCGCCTAAACATTCTATCTACACACATTTGTTCAAATAAATAAATGTTTATCACATTGAAAGTACAGGCAACCCATTTGTTATTTCTTTCGCATAATTCCCTTGCATTCATCTATCACACATATCTCACAGTCTCACTTCTTGGTCATTCTATGTTACCAGTGCCGTGGGCTATCCATTGTGTTCATTAATATAAATTAAACAAAGATTTAGCGAGACGCAAATAGTAACATACACGCGCGAAAATTTTCATACCTCAGATTTTCATTGTATTGGGAATCTCAGAACGTGTTACTCGATCGCGCTTCTTCGTGATTCTAACTACGTTTTATCTTTGATTAATGCAAAAGGACGTTCACAAAGGACTCGAGATTACAAAGTAATTAATATCATACTCCTTTCGAAACATCCTTGAATCAGACAATTGTTAATACCTCTTGTTTTGCTTAGCCCGTTGTTTTTAAAGCGTCTATAACTTCTTTTTTCTATTAGTGCCATAAAACGTACACGCACCATGAAGCATTCCTGTTTTGCATGAATTTACCTACCCGGGGTATCGAACGAAACTTAAAAACAGACTGTCATTCTCTATTCACTTTGAGGATAACTGAATATTAGGTTATCCCGAAGTTTAACGAAAGAAAATGATCCAGCAAAAGGATCCTATGGATGGTTTTGGTTGGTCCTCCGTCTGCTTTCTTTGGATACATCCATGATACCCAGTATATGTATATTTCAGAATGCTTCAAAAAACCTTTTCGATGCCAGGATCATCCTGTCGTATTTCCCAATTTCTTCTTTTAAATTCTTTATTCTTCTCCTCGGCGCTCTCTCTCTCAGGGTGAACCAGAAAACCAACACTATTCTCTATTTATTCATCCTTTTTGTTCTTTCTGTGTCCAATTATGCTGATCCCCTGACCACCTCAAGCGACGGTTAATTTTAGTCAGGACTCTATTATCCTGAGGCAGGAACAGTCTTCATGATCGTCGAGCTCAAGTCGCGAGACTCGACTTCCGTCCTCGGAAATGATTTAACTCTTTGAGTGGACGTTTGTCTTCTGAGCTTTCTTCTTGCGCGCTGCTAGCATATCATAGAATGGATTGTGCGATATACTTTGTCTATATTTATAAAAAGTATTCATCAATTAACGAACGGTTCCAAGATAATATGATTGACTAAATTGTTCAAACAAAATTATATTTTACTACACACCTGACGCACTTAATCCATTCGTCTTTCTCCTCATCGGTAGCTGCAGACATTCTGTACACGGTGTGCTTTCCTAAAATATTATTCGAAAGATATAATTCCACAACATTTTTCACATAAATGCAACATAGCATAATCTAACCGCAAGGGAAACGTACCTTCCACAACTTTTCCTTCGCTGTCAGTCTTGCAAGCTTTTATGAACTCCGAGCCAGCTGCGTAGAGTTCAAAGCAATGTGGCTTGTGCCTGTCTTGGACCTCCCGAACTTGAATGTTCTCCAGAGGTATAATACCTCGCGGTTCCTTATCAGTGGTATATTCAAAATAATAAAGGCAGTTATCGTTCAGTATAAACCATCGTCTTTTCCAGCTCTTGTACCTTCCGCCTGTAACATACGAGATAGACACCATGTCCATAGAGTTAAGAATACATCACAATGGGCAGATATTATTTACCTGCTGTCTCCGTCAGGGCAGCAGAGGGACACAAAGCATCATGGTTGTAAATAATTGATTTTAATCAATAATTACTATAATTGATTTTAAAGTCCACAATACAGAAGACACCAATAATATGTAAAAAAAAAAGAATCATTCACGTGTCCTTACACGTTCCCAATCTGATATCTCATTCTTCGCGTAGGACTTTATCCAATCAAAATCTTATACCCACGTATGCCCAGCATGCAAACCGCGAGCACGCACGTATTCGAGTAATCTGCATTGCGCCGAAGAATGACAATAGAGGTGTAAAATTGAAATAAAAACCAGAACATACAAATGGAGGCATGAATTTGGGGTGTGGCTATTTTCAACGTGGCAGCACGACATGAAATTACCTTGCTTCCATAGCCAACCCTCTTTGTCAGGGTTGAAGAAGGTGTGCATTAAATCATTGCCATCGTCCTCCGGAATCTTGAAGGGCTCGGTCTTTATGCTCTCGTACAAACTCTGTGTGTGAAAAAAAAAGAGAGACGTCAATTTGCGCAAGTGGTTCATGAAGAAATCATTGAATCGTCAGTGTCTGAATACAGCCCAACCCATCCCGCACAGAGACTTGCATAATCCCAATTAGTCTACATCCCGTGTGCGCGTTATAGGTAGACACAGGCCACTAGAGTCTAGGACCTTGCACATATAGCCTACTACAAGTGCAGCACAATGCATTCAATAAACGATATCCTTTTTCCCCCATAAATTGCATACCTTTCATATCACACCACGAAGGTAATTTAACGAAGCCCGGGCTGCACTAATTAGTAATCTCAGGACCGATTGAAAGTTCACATCACGATATCTAAACACTCCTCATTTCTAGTACGCCTAGTGCGTACATTCGAATCCATAAAATGATACCCATTTAGAACAAATATACCACCGCTGAGAACTCACCACCAATAATTCACGCGGAAGATCACCGCCGTTGTTGATACCCCTATTCATTGAGATAAACTGTTCGACACTTGGCTTATCTTTGACACTAGGATTATGGAGTGACGTATTCAGCATGATGATGGCGAAGCTAAGAACATAGCAAGTATCGGTGTTGGTGAATATGTTAGGATTAAGTTGGCAGTAGCGCTGAGCGAAGCACTCCATCATCCGGTCGATTTTCTGGGCTTCGCCGGGCAGCCTAAAGGACCAGAGGAATTGTCTGAGGGCCTGCACGAGGATGAGGTCCGTAAAGTCATGGAGCTCGACGAAGGCGCGCAGAACCCGCTCGTTGAAGTCGTGTCTCTCGCCCAAGTAATCTCCAATAGCTGTCTTGTTAAGTCCCTCGCCCTTGTAGAGGAACTGGGCGACATCCTCGGGTGTCGATACCAGGAGATTATGCTCTATCAGGTACTCGATGCCCTTCTTAGGGTCCATGTTAAACTTCTTCCTGCCGATGGACGTCTGTTTGGCCTTGTTCGAGGGTTTTGACTCGTCGGTAGCCAGGCCACCACCCTCCATGGCCTCCATCTCAGCGACGACTTCACCCAGCTCATCTTTGAGTTGCTGAAACGAGCATCAAGAAAAGAATGAAACTTTAGAACATCAATCAAAAAGTGTATCGATTCAAGGATATCGACTGAATGGCCTGATTAATTAAATTAGGTATAGATAATGACTGGAAGTGATTAATAAGTCCTTGCGCAAGGCAAAATTCAACTGCGCTACGGCACTTCCCCCGGCAGACGTTGGAACCAGTCCAAGATAAGCCTCCACCCTGTTTCTCAGTAGAAATGATCGAGAAAGATAATACCTGCCCATCGCCGTGAAGCGATACACAGAAAGAAGCCAGTCAAAGAGTCCAATGCTATAACAGAGCAAAGATACGGGGAAGAAAAAAAATAAGGGAAGCCACGTGGAATAATAACTGAAAGGAAAGGAGCAGTCCGTTCAGTCATAATTAAAATATAGCGACAGGGTGTGGCCACCGGACCCACTCTACCCCGTGTATACACAGTACGAGGGGTGAACGTACTGCACCCTTCAAGGGAGGAAGAATTTCTTGTCGTTAAGCCAGGCTAAGTTCACAAAGGTGCGCCACCTACAAGGGATCCCGCGACCCCAGACGAAGTCGGTGCCTTAACGCAGACTTTTTTTCTAACCGCGTTTTCCTGATATCATCTTCAACCTAAACTAATAAATGCATCCTTATATTATATACGCGGGCGTTCAAAAAAGGATCGTAGCTGAGCTCGACAAAGTTATCTCTGTGTATAAACTTCCTGTAGAACTCGTAAGACCGTGCCAACATCATCCCTCAGGGTCTCGTTAGTGGAAAAGTACTCAAGAGTCTAACGAAGGAACAATAATATTTCATTGACAATGTACATGGCACCGAGACCGTAGAATAACTTGCGTTATACGCACACGGAGTTACGCCTCTTATGTTCCAAGCATAGACTTCATATCCGGTACAGTGCAGTCGCATGGATTGTACCGATAGATGTATATATGCATATATATCGCGAGGCCAAGAATTGGTCGACATGTAGAATGCGTGAGAGAGTCATTACCTTTGTATTTGAGGATTGTTTATACGGGATCCTGCGGTAAGGGAAGACCCCTTTTTATTTCCGTTTAAAGAGCGTCAAAGCAAATGACTGTCGTTGCTGCGACGTTAAGAGAAAAGAAAAAAAGAAAAGAAAAAAGAAACACCACGAATTACTATGGAGTACTGTACTACTTTACGATTCTACAGAGTATACAACGTGTATGGGAAAGTGTATTCGACACTCGAAGGAGTCTTCTCATTTTTCTCAATAGAAGTGAAACAATACCACGGGAGAAGTAATTGTTTGGACGAGTGCCGACGAGAACGCTCCTCCTGGTATGCTCTCACCATTGTCCGGCGTTCCGTCTACGGAAATGCCAGCGGTAGCGGATAGCGCTAGCAGCTGGTTGGTGTAGCGCTCCGCAGAAGAAACAAAAAAATAATGACAAGAGTACAGAGTCTGAGGGAAAAGAGAAAAGAAAAAATCGTCAAGGAATAAACGGCGAACATTCTAAAAATCACGGAACAGGAAATACACTAATTCGTCTCCGAGCAAGCGTCGTCGTTCATTTCACAATGGCTACTTCGCGATTGCTCGTGCGAGCCAGCTGGCTTCTCTTTTTGGATTCTCTTGTGCCTAATCGGTACCAAGAATAATTGAAACGGCGGCCATTTGCATTGTAAAATGCACGAGGAGGCCGCCTCCTTTCAGGGTGCACCGGTACAATAATAACATGGCAAACGAGAGTTGCATACAATTATAACCGGATATAATAAAGCGATAGAAAATATTACAAAGTAGAAGAAAAAAAGTCAAAGGAACAAAAAAATCCCTAATTGCATTCTCCGGGTATGCGTAGTTCAGGCTTGCCAATATAATTCTGGTAGAATGCCACGGGGTCGTGGCGTGCGTGAAAATAGCAAAGGTGTCGTTCTCGTTTCGATTTCTGGCCGTCGCCGCCCGCCTTTTCACAATTGCCCTGGTAGTAAACGCGCAGAGCGCGATCCTCTCGTCTCCCGTATGGCCTTCGCTAATGCCTTCAAGCTCCTGGGGTCCTCGGGAACAAAACATTAGGATCTGGCAGGTAAGAGTCGTTAGATGGACTTTGGAATGCGGCGCTTCGACATTTCTGCACAGATTAACGCTCGCACGGCGATAAAAGCGTCGCGCCATACAGGGTGTACCGCGTTACGACATGCGTCTTGTGAAACGCATCTCCTCTGCGCAGGATGGACGATAGCCACGTTTCCGGAAGCCGTACAAACTTTGCTCGGACTGCAATCACAATTCTATCACTGTGAATCACTCCAGAAGCTTCCCACGTACTACTCTGACGAATCGGAAGAACGTACATACGTTCCCAACCCGCATCGAATATACCAGTTAAAACGGACCTTTGTTCACTCTTTACGAAATTCCAGGACTGTTTTCTTCCGTCCCTCCAGCCAACGAATCTTTACCACGAGAGAACGTACGGCTCTATCCAGTTAAATCGGCAATTTACCAGTCACTGGATACGTATCTGTGATCTACTTGCCGTTATTCTACGTTACGATAGAATGTCATTGCCTTTCAACGCGTTTCCCGCGATACAGCCTTCTTCGGGAAAGAAACTTTGCCGCTGAACTTCGGATCGCATCGAAGGATGCCGAGAAAAAAGAAATACGTAGAGTCAACGCGAAAGCGCGGCGAACGTAAAAAGGACATCATTGATCGCGATTGCACGGTGAGTATCGATAATCGAAAGTATAACGAGTATTGAAAATATATACAGGGAGTTTTATCCTATCCGTACTAAATTTCTTTTCGCAGCCGATCGATTCGTTCCGTAACGGTTTACACTGTGAATTACAAAGATATCACGAGCCTCATCAAACACACGGAGTAACGCGGATGGATGTCAAATATTAGAACTTTCCAAAAACTTTGTGGCCACCTCAGGCATTTTTCTAGCAAATTTATTCCGCATCGGAGGACCAGAAAAAAGTTACCACCCGTATCAATGACGTTCCTGAAATAGTGAAAAACTCGTGGTAACAAAAAAAGTCCCTACGATATTTAATATACATACTACCGGTTGAAGACGATTACACCTGTCAGTGGACGACAGATGCCGTCGCATGCATATCTAGTGAACTTTGCAATGCACTTTAGAATTTAATTCCAAAGAAATTAACTGCGCGTGACAGATGCCGTTCACCCTTTGAAAATTTGTTAATCTAATTTTTTTCCACTAATTACCAGCTTCGCGTTAGAAATTGACAGTCTCAAAGGTAATCGGAAAATGGGATACACCCTGTATAACCAATGGTAGTTTTTCACATTCTATCCTTATATATATATAAGGTGCACTTAATTTGTCTGTGTATAACTGTCCTGTCTGTGTATTACACGGAATGTAACGCGCCTCGATCGTACGTGTGCAGGTAAGGTTATATCCCAAGAGACTCAAGTCCGCGTGTGCGTTCGCGTAAAACACGTAAAATGCGTAATAGTGTAGCAATACGTAGACGTGGAACTTATATCGCTGCAACTATACCTCACGTATCAAAGAGTGCCTACGTAAGATACGGGAGTGGAGAATTAGTAGAAACGTATTTTCTGAGAAGTTACGAGTTAACGTTGGAATTCACTTTTTGCCATTTTCTTTTTTCAGATTTTAATAGCGAAACAAAGAGAATGTTCACTGCGCAAAAAAACATACACGCGCCATACCAGGTCACAGGTCGCTCGTCGATTGATAATCCATTCTCATTGAGATCGACAGGTTAAACGAGAGTCAATGGCAGCTCGAATACTTCGATACGTCATGACAGTTCTGCTAATTTACGTTCATTGAGGAAGCAGAGCAAAAGAAAAGAAAAGCAAAAAAGTTGGCAGCTTCCCACGAAACGCACGCACCAACGTGAGGAGGACGTTAATTAAAAAGTCCAATTTTGTCCTCATTAATTATTATCTTTTCGACCATCATCCGACCTCGACTTGTACGCTTGGGCTACTTTTTCTTCCTAGTTCGCAAGATACTTAAAAAATCAGCCTTTACCATGATACTCGGAAATACTGAGAGGGAGAGACACATTCACTGTAGCCCATATGCCTGTATCGCAGATCAAGTAGTCTGGGGTACCTGGATTACGGATATTGTGCCTTGTGCTCCACTAGGTAACACTACTTATATATTTTCCTAACAAGAAGCACAGAATCAGAGGAGCTTGTTGTTCCAACATCCGTACAACAAACGTGCACGCGATGAGCAATTAAACAGCTCGTAGGCGTGAGTGTTATACTTTAGAAAACAAATTTCAAAGTCTGATGTCAGGCGCTCAAAAAAAAAGAAAAATCATACGTGTACGGATGATACGTGTTTCGCGATAATAAAGCAAAAAAGTTTGAGGGACAAAAACATTTATTTTTCGAATCTTTTGAAGTTTCGACAGAAAACGAGCCAAGAGAACAATCACAAGAAATTGGTGTTCGACCGTAAAGAACGGTGCGTAATCAGTTGACCCTAGTGGGCACGTGCCTTGCTATTTTTTTTTATATGCAGAAATACCGGGAGCATAATTTCCGCGAAGAATCGAACATAACGACGCGGGACTGACTCAGCGGCGACCACTCTCAGGAGTTTCTCAAGGTTTCCTCGATCGTTCCCCTTCTCTTTTTTTCCTCTGTTCCTTCGCACTCTCTCCCTCTCCTCCTTATTCCCTGTCTCGCACGCACGATTGTTGCAGATTTTAAAAATAGTCACCAGAGACTGATCAAAGAGGTTGCTTGCAGACCTGAACGTGGAGGTCACGAAATCGAAGAAAAGAAGGTTACAGAATGAAAGGGAGAGGGGAGAGAAAGAAAAAAAAACCTCTCCCGCGAACGTAAAGAAAATGTATTCCCAATTAGCATCGAAAAGTCATTGAACCGGAGATAAGTGACTGAGCGATCGAGACGAGGAAGAGCGAAAGCGAGAGAAAAAGAAAAGCAAAAGGAAAGAAAATGCCGTCTGTAAAGAAAGCCTGCAAGTCAGCCTTAAAAAGATGGAAAGCCAGCAAGAGCTTATCCGGACGTGCCAACGGCTTCTCTACAATCGTTCTCGCAACGATAAAACAGAATGATCCAAATATATTCAATCAAATTGCCCCGCGACAGTCTGATTTTCACTTTCAAGCAAATTATTATTAATCGTTTTCCTCTTGTATTCCCCTTTATTCGTTCCGCATATGCGCCAAGGACAACGATTACGCGTGCCGATAAATCCACATGGCTCTGTGAACCTCCACGCCCAAGAGTTTGTTATCCGCTAATGACCATCCATACGGTATTCGCTATATGGCTGAGATCGACTGCAAATATTTATGCGTGATTCGACTCGAGGTTAGAAATAACTATACTACAAACAACACAACTCCATCAACTTATATCGCTGTTATCGTCACGAGCAAAGTTACTGTTACTATTGCAGTGTAGTTACCTACCGACCGGTTATCCTAAACTATATCCTTGCCAAGATAAAGAGTCTGGCGCGTCATCCATCTCGTATAGATCGAATCTACGTCAACGATTTATTGCCTGTAGAATTCTGCCTCTTGAACTCTAACTTTCGTTATAACCTCCTATAATCCTCTACCCTATGAATATTCAAAAAGTATTATCGAAGTCTAGTTGTAAAATTGTCTATCTGTTAATGTTTCGAGTCCATTGTCATACGAATTTATACCTGACGCAATAAATGGTAAACCAGCAGTTAGAAATATTTTAGAGCGAGTATGCGTTATGCTTTTTCAGTCCTTTTCCGCTTACTACTAGCGCCATTTAATTGGCCGAGCCAAGGAGATAAACAATTCCACGAAATTTGTATACCCAACGAGACGTTCTTCCGGATGAATTTCAATTAATTATTTGCCTGGCGTTAAATTCGAAAGCTGGTTGAATCACGTTTATACGTGATTGAAATTTTCTATGGCGTCACGACCACATTCTTCCAGAGTGATTGAGCTGTTGCCAGTGCGAGAAGTGCATAAGAGCGTAATGGCGTGCCGAGCACGTGAAGCGTGTGAACGTGTATCGGCGTGAAATACGAAAATCGTAAATACGGATAGGCAGAAAGAGAAGAGAAGAAAAGAGAAAGAAAATAAAAAAAGGACAACGAGAGTCTGTGCTATTAATGGGTCTGTAAATACGCGAATGTAATGACTACCATAGCACAAGCGAAAGATGTGTGACGTATACCGCGTCAAAGTGCGGTCAGGATACGGGGTGGCATTTTTAAAAATACTCGAGGACGATCGATCTGCGTGCGTGACGTCAGTGTGGTTAGTTAGATGTGTGCGCGAGAGAGACAGAACGAATGAGAGTAAAGATGAAGAGGAAAAAAAAACAAGAATAAACAGTCAACAGAATCCACGCGTCGTCATCGCCACGCGCAGGATTCCATTCTCATTTAAAATGTCTTATTTTTACTTACTAAGGCATCCCAAGATTGAGCAATCGATAAATCGAACGTTGCGTATGTGTATCCCTGCGCTGTAGGACCGATAATTTTCCTGCTATCTTATTAGTTCATTGATTTCGTCCTTATCAGTGCGAATCAATGAACCTAACCAAAGAAAGGGGGCAATCATCACGAATTAGACGTATTCGACTCACTGATAACGTGTTTAGATCCCAAGCACTCTTTGCTTGCTTTTGATATCCTTTCTTGGCTTTCTTGCCGGGTCGGCGAAGACTTGAAAACCATCCGGCAGCTATGGCAACGGCACTGACATCGCGACGATCCACCTTAGCGGTAACCTCGTGAACGTCATCGAGAGCATCAACCGACCTCCCGGTGAAGATCATTCTCGGCGCCAGGATGTAATATAATTTTTAGTAAGACACTCGCGGTATATCCGTGTCCCGCACGGTTATCATCCACTGACAATTATAATGATGTCAATAACATGTAATGCGAGATAACAATAGCAAAGGGAGCTGTCATAATATGTACACGCGAAACTACGAATAATAATAAACAAATTTCATCGCACGCGTCTCGCACCAGATCACAATTCGATATTATACCGACCAGTGATGCATCACTTCAACTAATGCTGGTACAGTAGAGAACAAAAGAGTATCGTCGACCTCGCACTATGGCACTTATTATACTATTATTATTAACTATTATCACTGGCAACTACGTTTTTCCTACACGTTGCGATTACCGAGACAGCCTCGGTATCGTGGTTTGTGCACGCTGCCCACACCATATCAAACTACACTCACGGTTTCGCAGCGCGCACACGACTGACCAACCTCGCCGCATTCGCCAGATGATCCCTACTGTTCTGACGCTGATACAGCGCCACGGTTGGCTACGTGTGAATCAGCGGTACTAGTGGCGCCATTAGGAGCACGCACAAATATTTACATGAACGAAATAGACGGATACGTTTCGCGAATATGTAGTAGTTTCTCAGAAGATAATTTTTACCAGACTGATAAATAATTCACGAGCATGTTCATTCCTCAAATCTGCCAGGGAATTCACCCGATCTTTTTCAGTAGTCTCCTATTCTCAAGGAACCAAAGCCGGAGATATAGTGAGAAGAGGAACCCCCTATTATCTTTATTGCAAAACTCCTAACTTACTGCATGTCTCAACGGATTAAAATGTTCATCGGGAAGTTTACCGACGTTTGCTAATCGTCCCATCAGATGCCGCATTGTCGAGGGGACTGACTGCAGCTTGCACTCGCAGAAATAATTCCATACGTGCACTCGACTGCAGTTTACTGCAGGTACACTTTTTTAACCTCTCTTTCTTCCGGCAAGGTGGTGCATGCGAGATAATACGGCAACACTCAAAACCGTGAATTGATCGAATGCATAATTTAAGAGCAACTGCCGTATACATCAACGCCAGCAGCACATACGTTTCTGTTAAACTGCCGACTTTTCAAAGAGTTCGTGACACATACACCCGAGGACGTTCCACCGAAGGAAAAAAAAATCGTTATAAAAAATATTACAAGAAATTTAGCTGAAACCACTTTAATACCGCTTGAGAAGACCCATAAAGAGATTCGAGGAACCTACTACATTTGATGATTTAATTAGCAATTGCAGCTAACATTATGGAGGACAGGGGAACTCGTTCACCTTGTTTCCATAAAAGTATCCTGCTTCCAACTATGATTTTAATTTAACAGCGACATTGGAATCGCCCGAGCGGGCAAAGAAATTTTTACAAAATTCTACATCGAGTATTTTTCCGCTTTCTGCCTTATCGCCGGAACACTGCTTTTCCTTACTGTTGAGGAAAGAATCACAAGTACCTAACCGTTCTCAAGGAGCGGGTGCCTCGTTTTCTCTTCACCCTGACAAAACTCACCCTTTGTAATTCTAAACCAACCTTAAAGACCCTGCACTCTTAACTCCACCGTCCACGCGTATCTGGAAATTGTCCAGCTGTCAAGAAATTTCTTAAAATCCTCGGGTACCGCGCTTCAAGTCAAATTGTCAAAGGCACAAGGGGCACTAACAAAACGTGCACACTTATCAGCGAGAATCAATATGCTTGGAGAACAAAAAAAATAATAATCTGCCGTAAAAACATTCCACGAGTTCTCGACGACCGCGTCATAGCACTGAAGTTTTGTATATACAAAATATATGTAGTACAGTAACTGGCATTTGATTTACGAGTATGCTCGAGAGGCCTCGAAAAACGTCAGGCCACCGAGAGGAATAAAAGGTTAATTTCCATTAGGATGGAACCTTACGCGAGTCGACGATGCAGGAGCGCGTCATAAAATACATTATAAAATCTATTATTGAAATCATCGTGGATAAATCCAAAGCGACAAAGAAGATAATCATACAACGTTACTACAACTGCCTACCACCGTGATCACCATAAATCTCGACTTACCATTACTTTCTTAAGCGTTTTATCAACCATTAATCAATATTGAATCTATCCGTCATGTTGTTCAAAGCAAAAGTCTCCAATTTACCTTAGGTGTTCTGGTGTGTTTAGCGCAAAGGCACAATATAATGGAGCACATTATTATTATTAAGCCCTATCTTCAGTTTTTCTGGACAGCATGAAGACGCCCAAGCGCATTAGATCCAAGGACGATTCAAAAAGAAATTTAAAAAAAACCAAAACTACACTAGTAAGATTTGGCAAGAATCGTTACAAGAATAACGGAATGAAATAGTGCTACCCTGTGTCCACAGGTAGACTGACTGAGAAGACTTTCGCGATAGTGTATTGTATATGTGTTTGTGTGATTTTACGCTGTTGGCAAAGTTCTACCTTGAAAGTGAATTTGAAAAGCCGAGCGACAAAAGAAAATCACACACAATGATTCATACGTACGAAGAGACAATGGAGAATTCAAAATTTTTTTTCCCTCCTTTCTCGTCCAGTCAAACCTGTATTCTAGCTTCGTCTGCCCAATGTTACGGTTAGCGCGTAACTTCATAATAAACTCAGCCACAAGCAAGTGTGGCATCTTTTAAAATTTTACGAACGGTCTACTTTGCGTGCACAGTGATCAACATGTGTTTTTCCGGTACTGGAATGGTGAGTAAACCGACAGGACTCCTATTATCATTTGGTGAGGAAGTCGCCGTTATCTGAAACGATAGGAACACGCGACGCGTGTCGCGACAGGACACAGCCTTCTGTGTGATTCTATGAATATTCTAGTTGCAGCATTTGTGTTGATTCAATCTTATTAGACTGAATGTAAAGTAATATTAACGAGGACTGATGTGCTGGAAAATATAGATTTCACGGCATGCGATTAGGACTTTCCGTTCGTTTTGCAAGAAAAAAAATCAAATTTTTATATCTTTATTAACACTAAGCCACTTGACTTGTTATTCTTTCGAATTATCGTAATAATATCGTTCGATGAAAATTTCGCGAAGATAGTAGACGACTCTATGCGAGGGTCATGTGCGGACTCGACTAATGACATTTAGTGTAGGGTCACGGAGAAATTTCCAATCAGTTGCTGCCCGAGGTCTTGATAATTTTGAGTGATAAGATACAAAAAAATTGTGTATATTGCGATTATCACGTGAATGTTTATCGTGTTTTCGGAAACAACCCACTTAAGAGACTGAAAGCAGATTCGAGGAAGAAAAGATTTCATCAAATATTTTCTTCATCGGCGCACTGAACGGTGTTGTAAATGTCTTCCATAAATCGTTGTAGCTGCCACGCACAGTGTTTCAAAATGTTTTTAATCTCTGTCAACGAACGAATTACTAGATCAAATAGGCAATGCTAAAAAGAAAGAAATGCTAATACAACGGTTCAATATGATCTGTTTTAACAATATCATCTCTGATCTATTTTTAAAACTATTTTTTAGCGTTTTCATGCTAATCGTTCTTCATACAATTATAAGTTAGTCCTGACAATTTTTTTTGCCAAAAAATATTAGGTAACAAACAAATCATATTCTGTGTACTTCGATGAGATTATTTATGTTTGTACCATGTACGATCCAAATTCTGCGAAAAATAATAGAGCTTTCAAGAAATAAATATACATCAAACCTGAATGGCTTACTTTGGGTGTGTTCCAAAGTTTACTGACAGTACTGTAAAAGTAATTACAG
The DNA here is from genome assembly GCA_030142595.1 of Trachelus iudaicus. Taxonomy (NCBI): domain Eukaryota; kingdom Metazoa; phylum Arthropoda; class Insecta; order Hymenoptera; family Cephidae; genus Trachelus; species Trachelus iudaicus. The sequence continues at coordinate 369,124 of JARQTH010000535.1, forward strand.
CTCTCTTAGATACGTATGGATGAATAAGGACACAGCGTTGGTTACAGTACTGGTAGTACTGTCAGTACACTTCGAAACACACACCTTATACCAGCCTATATTGTATTATATGCATAATGTTATCCCTGTCGGTAAAGAAGTTTCTTGGATAAATACCAGCTGTGTACTGACTGAAAGCAATACTGTATATGGTACATAGTAAATGTCAAGTTCCCTTTTATCAGCAACAAGACAGTCTCATTTGCTCACCCAATAAGCTACAACCCTAGGTAAAGGAAATGCGAAAGGATGTCCCATTACAAAAATAATCTGGGCGTAACTCTTGCAGGATTGTTTTCTCTATTTCTAGTTCACCGCGTGAGAGGCGAGGACAAGCACGTATCAATTTCATGGTAAAGTACTCCCACGCTTTTTTTTAATGATCCTATTCTTTTTCTTTTTTAGTGCTCCGTTTTACGTACCCTTGGAATACGTAGATAAATGATACAAAGACAAAAACTGGGTTACCATTTCAATACGTAATACCGCTAAGTACCCACTAGATATTCATAATTAGATTCAAGTTTTGAAAATGACAAAACATCCACGTTCACACACAACAATCATCTGTGTTTAAATGATCGCGATAACCTTCAGGTATTGTGATCTGAGCGGCTAATCGAAGAATTTTCGAAGGACTCCGTATTAGGAATGCTACTGAGAGAAAACAACTGTAACAGAGAAAGGATAGTCAACGATATTATCCAGTAGCAGTGAAAGGGATACGTCCTTTGAAATAGACATTCATTGTCAATGATCCTGCAGGAAAACTGGATATCCTGAAGCAGTACAGGTTCCACCTTCCTTCATTTTTTAGAATTTTCCCATGCAGAAAAAGGAAGAAAGAGAGAAAGAATAACCAGATGGTTACAAGGGTCCGAAAAAGAACGGTTGGATGGGCAAGGATACACCTGCCGGATAATGGATGAGTAACCTTGAAGTATAATTGGTAAAGTCGAAAGAAGATGAAGAATAAAAAAAATAGAAGCAGTAAGTTAAAACCCAAAATGTATAGTCTGCTCCGTGCAAGTCCATTGATAGTGCGAAAGCTTGTCTGCGTACCCTCGCACTGATAGATACTGATAGAGTGCTGTTGCTTGTCGTAGTTTCTTGGAACGCCGTACGCAAGAATTCCAAGGGACATGAGTCAAAATATAAAACTTGATGCAGATGATGATGTCACTCATGATTATCCGTGATGCGATATAGAGGTGCTTGCGTTACAAGTAATGTCACAACTACGGTATTTTATCGTGAATCTAAACATAGTAAACATATCTAAGATTCATTTTTTTTTTTCATAAAACTCACTTGGATTTCAAGGAGCAGCTCCGTCTTCTTCCTTCGTATGTCGATGAGGATCTTCTGCTGTTCGGGCGTCAACTCTATGAATGACAATAAAAAAAGACAGACCTTGTTAAAAACATTAAACGAAATAATCGTTCTTGAGACTTGTCATGTGGTTAAAATAATTAAAAGGAAGAAAGTGGTCAAGGTATTTCGACACAATGCCACATCCCACATAATACACACGTACAAAACCTCAAAGTATACTACCTTTCAGCATACAAACCTTAACCATTATTCCTGCACTATACTGTATGTACATATTTGTCTCGTATACGAGGACTTATTAGAGTCAATTTAGCAAAAGTTCTAAAAATAGTTAATTAAAATGAACTTAAAGGGGACTGACAAGCGTTAGGGGTCTAACCTATAAAGCATAAAATTAACGTAAAACATATACGGTCCCCGGTCGAACATAATAATAGACTTAATTAACCAGTTTGACTATTCGGGTGAGGAAACACGTGCAAATACGAGTAATCGAATGATGCATTTAATTGCAACCTGAACACGGGATAATATGTACTGCAGTGTCATTGATAGCACAACTGTACATACGCGTAGTACAACACTGCATCCGGTTATTATTATTATTATACACCTGGATTATACAATTTAAAACATCCTTACGGTACAGTACCTTCCTTTAACGGAAGGGTTACGTGCTCAAGCGTAACAATTAAAAAAAGACACTGTTACTTCAGACAGGAACATAACGTTGCCACTAGAAACGGGGTCGATAGCCACTGACAATTCGATAAACTTATGGATGTATAAGGTGCGTATATACGCATGTTCATGTGGCACGCGTACCACCTATGTACCATGAAATAAAAAACAATTGTGTGCCATTTATTATACTTTTTCTGTACCGGGAAATGAAATTCCTCTAGGTATGGAGAACTTTTAATGCGATTTCCTGGCAATGATGATCCTCGCGCTGGATAAGGGTTACGTTAAAGGAAGTTGGAGTACATAAAAAGTTCCACGTATCTCAAGCACTTTCCGCATTCAACGGGATTTACACTAAGTTACGTTATATTTCCGTTTCTACTCTACTATGTATCGTATGTCAATTAAAAAAGAAAATTTGTAGCACGTAAACGCCAATGTTTTTCTACGGTTGCTATGGGTAAGCTATGTCTGAAGCGTACGATAAATCCACCTTCGTTATAGCCTATAAAATGGAGCATAACTCACTTACACCATTGTTATAGCCTATAAAATCAAGCATAGCTTAATTGGACTATCAATGAAGACGCTCAAGAAATATTTTTGGTAGATTACTAACAATGGCATTAACATGCAAAAGAGACTGACGCACATAGGGTGTACACAAAAATACATCAATTTTGTTTGGAAGCATTAAGCTTCTTACATAAATTGATCAATACTGCGAGAAGAGTTTTATTATTACTTTAAGCACTAGTATAATAGAAAATAACTATAATATAAGGAGAAAGGTACGTTTTGTTTATGCCTCGTAGAAGAAACAGAATGCCGGGCATTGTTCATTGCGCATGCGTACCAAGGTGATCCCTACGGTTTCTGGCAGGCTGTGAAAATCTCTTTAAATTCTAATTGTATTAAAGCTGTTTTCGTACCCGTCGTGCCGAACTGATCGACCTGATGGACACCAGAATTCACTCCAGAACCTCCAAGAGCGTCCAGGTCTTGCCACATCTCCAAGAATATCTTGTACTCGCGGTACACGCACGCACAGATATCACCCACCTCACTCAAGCGGCGCCATTTTCACTGTGAACGAGTATAGTGGCACTATGTATAGGTGCAGCTACAGCACACGCATAAGTTGTATACTGAACGCGTCGATATAACTAACGCCCTCCACTTGCTTTCTCACTCTGTCCCACAATTGACTCACTAGGAAGTACTCGATAGAAGTCGACATCGTCCATTATTATTTCTTCAATGTACCGCTAGGATAGTTCTATTTTTACTTCTACTGCGGCATTCTACCGTACCGACATAGGGTAAACCATTTTACTCTGTTAGCAACGAATGCCGACTGTTAATCCATTATCCCTTGCCTCTTATAATTGTTTCACGATTTCGATGTATTTTTTTGATTAGATTAAAAACAATAAACTCCCTCGGAAGTAAGAATCTTTCTTATGAAGTTATGCATGGATGTGGTTTTTGCATTGATTTATACATATTTTATTTTTCTATGTTCGCATACATATATTTCCGTAATTTTATAGAAAGCTGCGTGTCATTTGTCAAGGAATTGCATTGTTTTGTGAACTATCAAAAAACACATTGAACTCGTGGATCAACTATACTTCTAGATAACTTTAGTTCAGTGAAAATGCACATTCTGAGGCAGTGTTTCTAGGAAATTTTCTCATTGAAGGAGGCAGCCATAAGGAAAGGAAGGATAAGAAAAAATGGTGGTATTTGTGAGTCAAAAATTTTTTATTAATTATTTTAGTATATAGTTTAAAATACGTAGACATCACAGTGGCTCCATCGATTCTGCTCAGTGGCCACAGTGGAGTGTCGCACGGCGTGATTTTACAGTGAACACACACGTTGATTCCACAATGTGTCGTAAACATGATTTCACAGCAGTTTATCTGGCTTTGTATTACATTACGAGATTTTGATCTTACTTCAGAGAAAAAAAGAATTCTTTAATGACACCATATAGTATCAACGTAGTAATTTTTATGAAATCCACTTTTGTATATTTTTTACGTACAGAGTTTTATCGTAAGCAAAGGATATTAAGAATAAAGACTATTATACGTATCAATATACATATTTTATCTTTTAGAGTGTACAGCTTCTGCGGATACTATCTATATTCAATCTAAGGTAAAATAACATTGAAATATTTCTCAATATACATTATTGACTTGAGAACAATTAGCATTATTTCATCAGCACTGGTATTCATATCAACTTTATCACCAGAAATATAACTGAAACTTGAAATCATTTTAACATAAAGAGCTGTACATGTATAAAATATTATGTGTGAATTATTATAGTAGTATAGCGAGTACTATGACAGTTGCATAATAAGATTATATGGTAACCTAACATAATATACACAACTATATGTTCTTGTATATAAAACACTGCCAAATGACGTGTCTCAGTGAAAAATCATTAGCACGATGCCATGATAAAGTCGTTCATCAACAAAAATAATGACAACGACGTAATACGTCTGTATGTAGAAAACGGACGAGCACTGGTATCCGAAACATGCGAAACCTCGTACTTGCGTGGTGTGTTATCGAAACTCAAGGGGCCAGCTGGAATGAGCAGAGAAGGAAAAACCTTCCATAGTATTAAGCAATTGATCGAGCACCTCCGTGACTGTTTCGCACCTGCGACTATATGGACTATCAGGCCGAAATACGCGCGTCGAGAATGCATCGTGGAGAATCAATCCGCGAATTCCATGCTAGAATATCACAGCTTGTTCGACGTTGCCTCAAGGCGACAGAAGAGGAATTAGGCAGAGATAGTGCCGAAGCTGTAAAGAATCGAGTACAAAAATTGGGCATTGCCAGTTTCAGAAGGGATCTACCCGACGACCTCGGATACGCGATAGCTCTCAAATCATCCGATTCCCTCGAAAACGCATTGAAGTACACGTGGGAACTCGAGAAATCTCTAGACACCGGTGACGCGGGATAGGACTACGAACTGCGACCATCTAGGTAATTGCGTTTCGATGACGGGTAGACTACGCGAGTTTATTATCGTCCACCGACCCCGGGCCTGCCTTTTTTGTAAAAAATCCCGCAACGTGCCGCGATGGGTCTAAAAAGAGAAGAGAACGTCATAAATCCTGACACACTTAGCAGTTCACGTAGCGAGATCATAGGCATGATTGACGAGGAGTAGACCTCGCGATCAGAACGCTGAACAACCCGCGGCCATAATGCAAGGGCAGCGAGGGAACTCGAAGAACTCGTGCTAAGCATTCGCGGAGGTGCCCGCGATTAAACGTCGAGAACGGAGATTGTGCATGTAATCTCTCGAAGACAAGGGGAGTAAGGGAAACGTTACTTACTGTTAAGTTTACTTTACTGTTAAACTAAAGAAGATGATTACATCTAGTAAATGTTATCCATATATTTACCGGTTTAAAACACAATCAATTCTAATTCCTGTAATATTCACAGAAAACTGTTTTCTGCGTAGGAACGTTAGAATGTAATGAAGTGGCATATGGCAATTTAGGCATGAATCCGTCCGATTCAATGCTGATAGACTAACATTGTCAAATTTAAATTTGAATTATTTTGAACTTTTTACTTAAATGATTAAAAATGTTTAAGTGAATGTATTTTTATTTTTGACAAAAAATCCAGCTCCACTTCTTCCATGCGGTAAAGTGCGTAGATATTCTCTCGCAGATTATCCATTTATATTTTGTGTGTGTCACGAAATATGCCGTGTTTTAATTTATTTGACTCGATTTTTAGCTAATTTTATCCTCTTCTTTAGAAATGTGTATTGCTTTTATCCGGCAGTCTGTAATTGTACTGTTTTTGTTCGAATAGTGTTTTTTTAAAATTTATTTTCATTCGCTCAATTCATGAATAATTAATATTTTCATGAAATAAAACAAAATCAGCGTAATTTTGGAACTTTTAAGAAAATGGATATAAAAAATAATTTCTATAGGTTTTGTTTTTGAATATATTAACTCTTGTGCACCAGGAAAATATTGTTTTAAAATCATCAAACATCATTCATTAAGTTTCCACAGTGCTGTATAATAACGTTAACCTGAACAATTAACGTCCACTGCTACAAACTGTTCATTTAATAGTTAACTGAATTTTATATATTCATACCAAATATTGATCGCCTCATACACATAAAGACACATATACAAGCTATATCACCCTTCACAGCGATGCAGACGTTTTTTTATCCTTTGTCCGTGTCAGTATTCAATATGCCACCAGCAAATGTACCCTTCCGACCATAGAAAGCAAAATTCTACCTTTCGCTCCCTCAATGCAAAATGATCCCTTCTTCCTTCCAAGCAAAAGCAAGAACAAAGGCAGAGCGCAAACGCTCGTCTGACGTAGAAGAACGAATGGGGAAGTATAATGGCGAGTATTGACGATAGCATAGCTCGACCGTACCTGGCCTCCTTTCTCTAGTTACTAGACCGGCCAACCGGCGGCGAGACCGACGCTACCCTTGGCGGCGCCACCAATGGCACTGGGTTACGTCGTACTTTATGCAATTGAGCACGGATATGCAGCTCGTCTGTCACAGTTATACAGCCATAAGAAAAGGAAGGAAGGAAGGTCTGTCACAGTTCAGATTAAGCTGATCTTTAGTTGTATCTTTGCCACTAGGAATTCTATTATCCACTCGTAGTAATCGAGCGAACCAATAATCATCCCCCGGGTATGTCCTCTCGCTCATGGCGTTCGGTCTATTTTTTAATACCTATATATTATTCCTTCCGTTAAAACGTTTCGCGACAGCTTGAATCTCTTACTCGGGGAATAGTAGCCCCTATCCCAAAGGTGCCGGTGATAAGGTAAAAGCGAGAAAACATAAAAAGAGAACCATAAACAAGAAAATCTATTGAAATAGAAAAAAATCATATAAAAGGAACCAGCCGGCGCTCTATAGAGCGTCGGCGCAATAGTCAGAGAGAATATACGACGCATGCGTGCCTGGGTATTTCGAGCGGCGAGCTGCTGAGTACGAAGCCAGTGTCACCATGATAATAAAATTGCATGAGGCTCAAGGAGGTTCGGGATACGTGTGCAGCTGTCTTTTTACATAAAGAGTAAATCACTGTAGGTGGAATAGAGAGAGAAAGGGACAAAGTGAATTTCAATGAGTGAAAATAAAGAGGCAAAGATAATAGGTGGCTTGTTCGTCAAATCAAGAATTATACGAGGGAGAAACACTGTAAGCAACGTAGGGTTAACATGTTTTTAAATCGTCTGAAGGAGCGTCCGAGATTTTTGACGAGACACGTTTTAACAGTGTGAGAAAATATATATATGCCATCACGATTGACTGAGCGCGTGACATGTCAGCGTACATATACGTATTTTCAATGAATGTCGTGCACGTACTACAGTGAGTGTGTATATACGTCTAATAACGAAATGCGTAAAGCCAATCATTGCTATCAAGGTACACCGAATCAAGATGCATCGTACATCCGTGATAAGAGTACTAATTACATCCTTTAATGAAAGTATTACGACAGTATTAGTGGTTTAGCTGCCATTCGGTATTTAAAAAAATCTTGGATGATTGTCATGATGCTTGTACAGTGGTTAGCCGTTTAAGACATCAAAAAGAAATATAAATGAAGAATTATAAAGAGGCTAGACGTCTCGTAAACGTCAGGATGAAGAAGTCTCTCCTGATTGCCATCGCAATAGGGACACTGCTGTTCGTTATGGTCGTTTCAAACGACGACTTACGAAGAATCGTGCCATTCATGTCGCAAGTGGAAGGACCCGACATATCCTGCTATGATATTACTAAAATATATACTAAACACGTGGAACTGCCTGGTAATAATCTATAGCAATTAAGAAAGAATATATTATTTCTATTGTTACATTACAACTAGAAAATAGAAGGATGATTTAATGCCGAGCTCGGAGAACTCGCTTATCTACTTTACTTCAATATCATTGTTCCGGTTATTCTCTTTCCTGTTAGATTTCGAACCACCTGCATCCGGTAGAAATATATTCTTTCATGAGACATCTTGCTTCAACGATGATCAAGGTTCTCTGAAGGTACGGCAGGCATGTGCCGTGGAGTCTGCGGCGTTGATGAATCCCAGTACAACTGTCTACCTCCTTTTCGTAAGTTGGTCGAAGTTTACGAATACCTCTCGGAACATTGTGCAACAGCTTTCTACTTATGACAATATCAAAATAAGACATATAATTATTGATGATTATTTGAGGAACACACCATTAGCCGAGTGGTACGCTAGTGGTGTCCTCAAAAGAAGTCAATGGCCAAAGAGTCATATATCCGATATTTTGAGATATCTAACATTATGGAAATATGGTGGTATATACCTTGACTTGGACGTAGTCGTAACTTCGTAAGTAATCCTAAAGCAATTCTTATAGATCAGAGTTTCAATTATCGAAAAGATTTTAAACAGTGAATTCTACTTCCGATCGTCACATAGGTCGCTGGAGAATTTATTGAATTTTGCTGGCGCTGAAGATAAAGAAGATGTCGCGGCTGGCGTCATAGGGTTCTCACCTACGGGTTTAGGACATAGGCTCGCCGATGAGTGCCTTCGTGATTTGCAAAATAACTTTCGTGGTGATGTGTGGGGTCACAATGGTCCAGGTGTGATAACTAGGACCTTGCAGAAACTTTGTGGTACCCGCTACGTACGTATGAATCTTGTGCACTTTTATGAGAAAAGTGTTGAGGCTACTAAATATATCCTGAGGAATGATACTGTCATCCTGTGCATTTGCTTTTACAAAGGAAATTCATCTCGTGCGTGCATGTTGATGCGAAGCTGGAAATACTGGAATAGATTCATCTTGAATGTCGGATACAAAGAATCCTGCTCGCATGCAAATATAAGCCTATCATTTGTTAACTATCGCTGTTGCATAAGACAGTAATGTACAATAATGACATACAATAATTGCATCGCTTGCATGCGTTTTGAAAAATAGTAATTCGGCTGGATTTCTTTTTCACTCTTTTGTTTTTTACCCTTTGTGTTATAGACTAAGGAAATGACCTCGGGAAAGTGCCATGGTTTCAAAGTGTTCCCACCTTCGGCTTTCTATCCTATTCATTATAAAAAGTGGAGGAAATACTTCGAGACAAAAAATGCGAACGCGACCATGAAAATTCTACAGAAAGCAAAGGTCATTCACGTGTGGAATAAACTGAGCGAATCCCGGATTATTGAAGTGGGAAGTAAGGTACCATACGCAATGATCGCCGAAAAATATTGTCCAAAGACATATCGCAACGCAGGTACAAAATTTTAACCTTCAAGAACTTTTGGATTTTTGAGAAAGAGCGAAGGTTAAAGAAATTTATAAAAATTTAAAACATGTGGGCATCAAACTGAAGGCTGTTGCTTGTGCACGATTCTTCGGTCAAGTTTCTTAGCTTTATCACTATTATCAATATTGCTGTATATCAATATGAGAAATATACTTGTCTAAAATTTACAATCTTCAATATTGCTTGTTGCGTTATGAGTATCTAATTTGTATTATTATCAATCCTGTTTCTCATACAGTCACGTTAAGTCAAAGCATACGCGCTCTACTCACAGAGGGTGCTGATGTCGCTATCTCCAACTAATACATTGGGCGGATGCCAGAAACAATAATATATATCGATTATATTATCTTTCAACTAATTATAAATTCAAACAGACGTTGACCTACTAAAATGTGATACTTGTGAGCGTTTAAAATATTGAGTGCAAAACAAAATCGTAACTGCACGTCATTTTATGGTGCCTAGTACTATAAACTTTCCTTACTGTTTGAATCATCACGTTACGACTATGATGCTCGTTTGGCACATCATGATAAGACATTATCACAAATTGCCGACGGCGCAATGCACGTCGCTCGATAATTCAAGCTTTACAATACTGATTATATTAAACTAATTGGAGGTCGGTTAAATAATCACACACTAACAATGTTGATTCAAGAGGGACAGATATACTGTTCCCGGGAACGATCCGAACAGGTCGAAAGTTCGTTCGATAATATCTGAGACGGATAAGCGTTGAGAGATTTGTATATTTATATGGACAGTGCAAACAAGATTTGGAATTATTGTAGACAGTTGATTGGATATAAGACGAGAGATTACGGAAAAAAAAACGAAACGAAATAACTAGAAACTGAGTAGGTATTGGTGTGACCTATTCCGCGTGATTTTTATTTATTTCTAGTAAAAATAATACTGATGTTACGGCATTTAATTAATTGTGATTCAAATAAGATTCGTTGAATCATCGAGAAACTCAATCGTGGAGCAACGATTTTTAATCGGCAATTTAAAAGAGGAGTAAGAATGCAGAAGTGGGGAAGAAGTTCGTCGAAGTATCATCGTTGAGACAGAGTTGGTGGACCCAACGGTCATAGGTCGAGTTCGAATGCATGATCATCGTACAAGGCTTCTCTCGCAGTTGCTCTTCAGAATCTCACGGCTTATATAATTCTTAGTGCGTCCTAAAAAGTACCCTGGAGACTCCCCAAGGATCGTAGTGAACTGTGTTTCTGCATATAGGAAGAATAAAAGTTATAATAGTTCCAATGAGGTCGGCCTAAAGAAACATGGACGTCTCGGGATTATCATTTTTCACCAATCTGACGTTCAGTGTACTCCTTGGATTCTTCTTGGTGCCGGGACTACTATTCTGTTATCCAGGTAAATAGAATAAGTAGCAGGAGAGCGTGATCCTATTAGTATCTTTTCAAGATGCTTCTGCGTGTTTTGGAATATCTTGTTGAGCTTCTTATCGCAGTCGTCAGATGGTCACGAAGGAGCTGGGTCAGATTTGTCAAATGGAGACATCCCAACTGTATAGTCGTCGAGGAAAATAGCGTGAGAAGTATTCTTGATCAAGGTAGAAATCAGGTAAGGGCAGAGATAGCGTCTTCCTGGTTTAATCAGATGACACAATTGTATATCTGCTTCTTTCTATTTAAGGGTATCTACACACTTATGCTGCAAGGAAACTCAATAACGGAAGGCTTGCGCAGTCATCTTCTTCATTTGAGCTCCACCAAGTCATTCCTGAGGGCAGCACTCACGCAAAAATGGGGTCTTTACGCCTGGGAGACTGTCGATGACTTCTCTGTAGATAATCATTTGTTCAATTCTCCATGTTCATTTAAAGGACGTCCAATAACCGAATCAAATCTGCAGGTACGACAGTCACTTAATCGTGGATCGAGATCCAGATTGTTTTTTCTTTTTTTTTCTTCTCTAATTCATTAATCGCTGTTCATCAAGGAATATGTGAGCGACATCACGTCGAAATTTTTGCCATCAAGTCAGTCGCCCTGGCAGGTTTATACAGTAAATTATTTACTAAACGGGGAAGAGTGTAAGCTATGCCTTGTCAGGGTGCATCATATTCTCCTACGTCAGGAGCATCTCACCCTTGCCGATTTTCTGCCGCTGAAGTATTTTCCGGGTACCTGGGCCTGTCAAGAGAGTAACAACTCGCCTTTTACCAACCTCTACGCAGAACCCTCGGCCTTGCCACGTCTTCATCAGAAGCTGACTGAGAGCTTCAGTAATTACTGGAATGAATTTCTCTGCAATAATGACCCAACGGAACGTCCCGAGATGCTAAAAATGCAAATAGGAATATTTCAGTGTATAAAAATTGGTATTATCGTATGGGTGTCAACCGTGAAAGAAATCACTAGGTGTTACAAGAAAGTCGAAGGTTTCAAGATCACGAATTCAATTTGGATTTTACAACGTGAAGCCTGGAAACGAAACTTTGGCATCGGTGTCATATTCTGGTCTCTAGTGAAGTCCTTAAATCCTATAGAGATATTTTGGAACGTGGTGTATTTTTTTTGGTACCTGGGTATCACCCTATCGCTAAAGACTCCTATACTCATCTTCAGGGAATGCAGGGCACTCCAATCGTCTCAAAAACATCATTATCCTGATACCTTGACGTCTCTACTGTCTTGCTACCTACCTCTGATATTCCAGGCGACTTTAGAGCTATTGTCTATCGCCGGAATAGCCATAGCAGCGCCTAGAATTATCCTGGATGAGCTCTTCCTGAAACATGCTCAATCAAATAAACTACAAACTACATCTTTGTGCGGCAGAAAGGTCGTCGCCTGGTCAGATGAGGTAGATTCTGAGATCGTGAGGAAAATTTCCATTGTCACTGGAGTTAGCGAGGCTGAAATACTCCTAGCGGCCACTGTTGGTTCCCTCAAGGAGTACTTCCGGCAGTCCGGTCAAGAAACACCTCAGGATGTCTTCGCCACGGCCAAATTCGTCAGCCAGCGTGCCCTCTTTGTGCAAAATCATGAAGTGCGAGGTCTTGTCTGCCTGGCATTGCCTACTAGAACGCCGCTTTTCGACGACGACCTCCTGGAGACTCTTCAGGTAACATCAAACACTTGATCTTAAAGCGTTCTCACACGTATAACGGTATTAACGTCCTTCAGGTGATCCAGAAGAACATTCAGCATGCCAGATCGTCGCAGAGCGCTATTTACGCCATAACGGCTGCCGAAACGTCATCCGGTCTGGTGTCTTATTGTCTACCTTCTGTACTCCTAAAAATACTTCTAAATCATCTCACTAGGAGATATTCATTGTCCTTGACACACGTAGACGGTGATCTTCCTGTGGAAGGTGTTGACTCTGCTGTATTTTGGAGACCGCCACAAGGAAATTGCAGTGAGTTTGAATGCACCAGGTGGAAGTTGTATTTAGGATATTGCTTTAAAATTTTACGTATCTGCCCTGCGTAGGTATGTCGATAACTTTGCACAGGTATGGCAAAGGAGTGCGTCTTGGAGTTATGGCCGATGCCATGATCGGTCCTCAGCACTCTATCATCACGAAGACCTTCCCAAGAAGTTTGCAGAGTCTAGCAAATATTGTTGGTGTACCAAGAACACCCAGCAGAAGTCCCAGTCCTGACCAATCGAGTCCCACTACGTCACCAGGATATTGACGAACACAAAGATTGTATATTGTAATATTTAATAATTTTTTATCTGTAGACAACATAAAACAATATAACGAGCCTACGAAAATGCTCTTCAGGTAGTAGTTTAGCGTTTGGTATAATTACCGAAGACTAACGGAGAGACAGTTTTTCTATTGTATCTGCCTCTTTCGTATCTTGTGTAATACAATAGTTAGGATTGTTAAATGGATTTGTATAACGCGAGCGTTTGGCTACACTAGTGTCACGATAATTGACTATCTCATCCGGACCAGATGTTCCCTAGACCATCAGACTCGCGACGAAGGCATGTTTGGTTGTAAAAATTCCCCAAAAAAACTTATTGTATCTTACGAGAAAAAATGTTTGATCGAAAATGGCTCCACTTCATCCATACAATCTGTACCATATCATACGGTTATCTTCCGAAGGGAGAAATCTAAGTGGAAATGCGAATGACAGATCATATTAAAAATATAAAGTTACCTAGGGTTAGTAGTTTACCAAAAAAAATAAAGCGTTCTTGTTCAACATACTCGAATCTTGTACCCGGGTGCATTAAACCAAATCTTCTCATGGAAGTAAAAATACATCACGTCGAAAAAATGTGCCAATAACAATTCTCTTACAAGCATTGGTCTTTCAAGAACTTTTGGTCAATCTGAAATTATTATATCTTGAAAACTGTTAGAACCTTTGGTTACTTTTCATATAAAAGATATTATATAGAAGATACTGTATATTTTTTATATAGAAAAACCCTCTGAACCGTAATCGCATACATGGTACACATTATATAGATCCTTACTTTTACTTTCTATCCTATAATGCAGAATTCTTCATTCCTGGCCGTTCTATTACTAGACCTGTTTTATGAAATCATTTGATGGTCATCTACATAAAACCTTCCTGACAAAGTGTACACATAAAGTCTTTAGATATCTGTATATAAGCGTATACTCTCGAATGTCTATTGCATTGTCCCCTTTTTTCGCATAGAAATTGATATCCGATGGTATCGTAAAGTACGAGATATAATAATACGTGATAAATGTATAATATAATATAATAGGGGCACTTAAAATTAGTCAACCTTTTAAATTTCTTTAAATTAAATACATAATGGATAATTAATCTCCTAGCAACAACATAACAACGCAACACGAACGGAATTCAATGAGTTTGTCGAAGAGAACCATTTTGAGTTGATTGTTACTCAAACAATCCGCACGTATCGCACTATCAAGCACAATGTAAGGTACATTGAAGAGTGTATTAATTATAGAGTTAATATTGATGCAATTATTAATCTACGCATGATATTAGTAAGATTAGAATTATCTTTGGTATCTATAACATCTTCTAACGTTAAACGAGAGTCTACGCATTAATTCGTTGCTAGATGCATCATTTCCATTTAATTTTCAGTTTAAATGGCAGTTAAAGAATCAAGCCAAGAGAAAAGCCAAAACTGAACGTTTCAATATGTCTATAGTTAAAATGTACTATTGTGAAAAACATTAAGGATCTCAATGCAATAACGTGGTTTCAAGTGTCTTCACAAAGCGTGAGAAAGTTTTCTCCGAACAAATCACTTTTTTAATAAAAAAATGTTGCGAACCAGTTATTTTGACTCCACCTATCATTAACGCATCCATAATGTTTCCTTAGATCTTTAAATACTTGAAGCTTGCAAATACATTATGCACAAAGACTTCTGGAGATCTAATATAGTATACAGCATACTGAACAAAAATTTTATACTCATAGCTGACCTTTAAACTACCTTTGGTATCTTGAAGCGGCCCAATGACCTAATATGAATTAATGCACCAGGCATAAATCCTCATTTATTGGTCGTTGCTTTACTTTTACCCAAAGGTGGTTCAAAAGCTATGTATACATACAGATCAAACAATAGCCGAAAATGAAGCGACCCTGATGCACTAGTCAAAGTGAATCGTAGTCATATTAGATGAGCATAAAAAATATTAAATATATTTGACAATAGTCTGATGGAAATATGCACTGTACGAATATAATCAGAAAGATGTTCCATGTGTATGTATAAACTATAATATATTATTTGGGCGAACTCTTGGCTTCTTCTATTTTTTTTTAATATTATGAAAGATAGCATATAACTAACAGATCTCAACGAGAAGCGAGTGCATTCGTATTGAAAAAAAAACGATTTTCGATATTTCTTAATTTTTTCTAAGCTCCGATTTCACGTTCACGTTCCATCTCAACGGGGCCGCTTCCCCAGATCTTTCTGTTCTTGGAATATGGTATAATACTCATAAGACAGCCTGAGAGGATGATCCATCCGCCAGCCATGAGGAAGGACAAATCCCAGGAACCTGTGACGTCAAATATCCATCCTGCCAAGGGTGGTCCCAAAAGGTTCCCTATACCTTGACACAACAAGCTCAATCCATAGGCCGTAGTGAATCTCTCAAGTGGAATAAGCTCGACCAGGATAACTGGAGTGAAGCTGAAGTTGCTAGCGAAGAATAGACCAAACGCAGCAGACGTTATCACCATAAGGTAGTAATGATGAATAAGGATAGGCATCATGATGGTGGCAATGCCACATGCGATCAAGCACCAGGTGTAAGTTTTACTAACGTTCATCCAGGGTCGATCGCCGGCCCAGCCCAAACCGATCTTAAATAATTAGAACATTGTTCATATGAGTCTCTGCATCTCCCGTTTGTTTATTGATCTATTATATTTACTGACCATTCCGATGGTGTTGGTTATTCCAATGATGCTAAGAAGATTGGCACCATCCGACTCCGAATATCCATTTCTCGTAAGATGCTCGGCAAGGTAAAAATAAGGCACGACGAACCAAGTAAAGAGTAGAATCGTCGAGAGTGAGAGCAATAGGAAATGCAATTCCAGGAACATAGAGAAATCCATCATGCCCTTGAACAATTCGATGAGCTCTGCATACCATTTCTAAAAATCAATAAATTCGAGCAAATCCATACAAACGATACAAATTCTACGACGTGACTTGTTCCGTTAATATAACTTCTAACCTCTGAGGATTCTTTGGCCAAGGTCGTCATGCTGTTTCTATAAATGTTGGGACAGCTACTGGCTCGTAATCTATACTTGTGCAGATTCAGAACAGCTCCTCTATACATAACGGAATTTCGGTGTACTCGAATATCCTTGAAATAATGAGTATTTGTGTTGAATTGTCTACGAAGCCAGGGAAGGGAATCCGTTCTGACTACACCACCTCCAAAACCAGGCAGATGATGTCTGGATTGTGACTTTGCTTTTTCTGCCTCAGCAATCTGTAAAGAAAGTTCGATACGCGTATTAAATGCTTAGTTGAAATTATCCATCTATTCGATGTACTGGCACTAGTACTTTAAACTCACAGCCTGAGCGACTTCCTTGGCTAATAGCGGATTAGCTTCCTCCAAGTCCTTCCTTGACATTCTTCTCGTGGCCAAAATTTTTGTTGATGCGTGGACTGATGATCCACGACGTGAATCTTTGATCGGTACTGGTTTCGCCTTTTCTGTAGCTTGCTTGATCCTTCGGTATAAATTCAAATTTTACTTAGATGTTTTCTGTTAAATATTTTCGAAGTATAGGTGCTATACAGTTACAAGCGAAATTAAAAAAAATTGAATTTCGTCCTAATTATTTTCACTCAGACTGATGCTACTACGTTCTAACAACGATTTATATAAAGGAGAAATATCCTAACTCAAATCATTCCAATTCAATCACCGTAGAGCGTTTAGTTGTACAATTTCGGGTTCTACATAGGAATTTGATAAATAATAAAATATCTAATAATTGAGATTAGTGTGTTAATAATAATAAATATCGGATAATGTTGCAAATGCCATGCACGATCAGCTACCAGGAACCACTATACTGCCAAAGAATAATTCCGTACCGTGTTGTTAGTAGGACGAATTAGTAAAAAAAATAAAAAAGTGCAGGATGCAGATAGCAGACCAGTCATGTAACCTCATGGACATAGTGACGCCGCTCTTGTTCGCGACCTCCCCACTGGAATCATCAAGTTTCTTGTCGGACGAGCTCCTGCACAGCAGTAGACTAGGATAATTCTCGAGTATAACGTTGTACAATCTCGAATTGCCGGAAAGTGACTCAAGAACCTCCAGAGGAACCTATTATGTAAAAATGACTTGTATTGTAAAAATTTTGTCGAAACAAACAAAAAAAAGGTGAATAAGACGAAACAGACAAACCTTTTCACTTTGCCTGACAAAAGTAGGAAGATTGACGACGCTGCGAAAGGCCGGGTTCCCCTTGGCGTTGGGTCTAGCCTCGGTGCTGGTTGTGAGACTCTGCAAAAGGTATTCCGGGGCCTTGCCACTTTTCAGCAACCGACGAAGCTCATCGACACCAGGAAAGTCATCGACTGGACTGGCAGCTGATCTACCCCCGTCCGATCTGCTGATAGATTTCTTCGGCGATGCCATGGCTTGTTTCTCTTGCTCTTGGACCCACCACTCGGGATCTCGCATGACGGTACCACAGACAATGAGGTTAAAGAAGGTCCCTGCTAGCAGCAAACAGGTTCCACGCCATCCGTACTCATTAATGAAGAAGGTTGTCATAGGCGCGTAGACGAAGGTTCCTATTCCGGTACCGCAAGCTCCTAATCCTACAGCTAGAGTACGCTTCTTGTCGAACCAATAAGCGATGCTCACGACCGCGGTGACGTAGCAGAGACCCAGACCGATACCAGCAAGTACGCCAAATGTTAAGTACATTACCTCGATGGTGGTTGAGAACGAACTGAGGACGAAACCAAGACCGGATATGAGGCCGCCCAATATGGTCATATTCCGACAGCCGTATCTGTCAACGAGAGTGGACATGATTGGGCCTGATAGCAATGGAACAGCCATAAAGAGCGAGCCAATCCATGCCGTTTTCGACTTCGAGGCTCCGAACTCGTGAAGGAACTCGATGTAGAGGAGTCCGAAGCTGAAGGATACACCATCGGCGACCATTGATATTAACAAGGAAGCTAGAACGACCACCCAACCCCAACCACCGTCAGGGATCTTAGGCTTGTTAGCTGCATTCCTCTCTGTATCCTCGTCATCATAGATCTCCAAAAGACTGTCTGAATCATCAATAGAATCGCGCTCCCTCTTATCGTAATCATCGTAGCAAGGATTCGACGTGATTATCGTTTCCGGATCGGAGAACTTCCTGTTTCGGACCAAGATACCGTGAGTCTTGTCACCACCGAAACCATTTCCCTCTAAGCTCTTCTTCTCGTCCTGGAGACTCTTCATCGTTGGACTAGGCCCCACTGTCAGATTGGGTGAGGTTACGTAGCTGTCCCCAGGTGTTGCCGGTATTCTGTCCTCAGTGCAGTCCGTACCAGGACTCAAAAGGGCCGTCTTCTCATCGAGCTCTTCACCGAGACTAAGATCCTTGTTCCTCCCGATGTACGGTGAGTTCGAGAGGAAGGTGTCCTTGTCAGGGGACAGAGACTCAACGCTTCTGTCTATAGTCAGCGCAGGTGTTGACGGGAACAAACGCTCGTCGGCTAGACTACTGAGGTCCTCTGTATTTCCGGAATCTTGACCGATCCCGGAACTCTTTGACAGACTTCTCGTATCTGGTGTCTCGCTCGGAGCGACTGACTGATCATCAGATGGCTTCACCGGTGAGCTTGGAAATACAGTAGGACTCCCATTCTGCCATCCGACTATGGGAGCCAGTCCTTTTGGGTTATTGTAAGAGTCGTTATTTCTCACGTTACCTTCTTTGTCCTTGGTGACGTAACCTGCACTGCTGGACTTTTGATAATTCGAATGATCCCTTTTCGTATACAATCCTTCTTTCCTGGTGGTATTCTTCTCGTTAATGTTGCCACGATTGGTATTCAGTGTCTTACCATCGTGAGCCGCAGTGCTCGGGACTATCGTAGTGATCCCATTACTACTCCCCTCTATGAAATTATCATTCTTGTCGGCCATATCTGATCCTCCTAAATGTAACTTTTATTTAAATGGCTCCAACGTCGGGGCCAACCCTTCAACCCTTGTATCGCGTTCGGTAACGACTCTACCCTTTTCTCAGATACCATAAGGACCTTCCAAGAATTCTTCCTGGCCGAGTCCTCGAGGTTCACCAGCACCTTCAGCATACACGTACCTTCGCGTTTCTCGTCCTACAAGGAAAGTTCATATTGTCAGAACAGCATTGGCGTGAACGTATCTTTATTTATTAATTGTTAATTAATATTATATGGATAAAGCAATTTTTTACGGCGATAAAAAAATTAAAATTTTTACTCACCATCGAGGTAATGTTTAAAAAATAACATGTAAGGTGTGCGTGCGTGCATATAGGTCTAGGAAAGTGCATGCGACAACTGGGCCGTGAGCGAGGATTGATAATTGCGTAAAAGTAATACCTAAAATAAAATCTGCTTTTCTTAGAGGTTTCCCCTATTTATTTTATTATTGTATTTTTCGTTTTATAACAATAAAATAGTAATTGAAAAGCACAGGAGGGACGAACTTTGGTCGATTTCGTTAACAAGAAAATACTTTTAAATGAATAAATAATTTATGGAAAGTAAACACGTTCCTCGCGTTATGCACATTTGAAATATCCTTAAATATACCGAAAATTCATTTATCATTCCCCGAGCATAGTAGGACAGAGAAAATAAGAAGTCATACATAGTGGAATCGACCAAATTTGCCCAAATGCGATTTTACAGTAATAAATTGTTAACTCAAATATGAATAACGACGCTCCATGCAATTAGGGTGCTGCAATAAAACATGCGCGTAAGAATTATAAACAAATAAAATTAGGCATTATGAAAAAATAATAAACAAAATTATTCGAAAGAGAGAATTTTATCTTTGCGACACTAAAGAACAACTGATATCCAGATACGTCTTATTCAACATTTTATGATGTTAAGTCAATGACTGTACGTGTATGATTATCATTTTTATATCTCGAAGACGACCTACTGCGTCATAAAAAGTCACTACTGTAATTTACGATGAAAGCCCGAAAAAATTAAAAAATTCTCAAAAAGGCCACAAGAATTTTACGCAATTCCATGGCTTGTTTGCGACGAATTGCGTCATGGTTTGAGCCTCTCGTGCGTAAGAGAGCCACGCAAAGAGCCCAGAAAAATCTTGAAAGCGCGTCAAAAAGATAAAATTATCATATAATAGAAGTTCATACTATCAAATCATGAAACTATTATTACGTCAATTTGGGTGTATACATACACATGTATTAATACGTGCTAACCGAATGTGCTTAAAAGTAAAATTGTATGAAGTTAATTTTTCGAAAGTTATTCCATTCACTCTCGTTACTCCCTCGAATGCGAGAACACAAAACCATTCACGAAATAATTAAATTGACCAGCTAAGTCGAACCAGGTCATTAGGTCATCAATTTGTACCACGCATGCGAATACCCATGTATCTGTTACACTTTACCAGCCAAGAATACATCGGGGAATTAAAGTTCAGCGCCGATTCATAAAATAACTACCAACACGCGAACTTTTAAGGCCTTTAGGATAAAATTACCTTAAAAAAGTTCCATCCAATTTATTGGATAATCAATCACGGATTAAAATACATATTTTTCGAAAAATTAAATGACCCAATTAACATGACGAACCCTTCTTTTCGCCGGTCTCGATTTAAGTAACCATAGGAGTTCTAAATCAAGGTCAATCCAAGGCTTCTCAGGATGCCAATCTATCACGCAACTCCTAGTAATTTCCGTCTATATACGGAAGCAATAATAAATAAGTATTCGATAAACTTGAAGGGTTTTCAATACGTCAGTAGAATTATCAAGCTAATATTACACAGCATATATACAGATATTTTACTTCACAGCAATTGACTCCGTGACATTTTTTTTTTCCAACAAAATTATTCTAACCCTAATATCACTATATCACGTGTGAGTGATTTTCTGTAATCTGCTTACGTAACTCGGAAGTATTTCAAGGCTTTGTATTAGTCGGTATAAGTGCGTACGTGTGATTCTTTTCTCCATGCCACATAAAAGGGCTGAGTAGTTCGCACAGGGTGTTTCCATGACTACAGACTGGTCGATTTTTCCGTCTCCGTTTAATTCAAAGCAATGAAAATAGAGGATAAAAATAAAAAGAGTGAAAAAGTCGGAAAATGTTACAAGTGATCCCCCACCATAGCGCGCACTACGTCCATTACTTCGTAAGCTTCCGTCCATGAAGAAGGGTTGAGTCCGTAGTTAAAAACTGAATGAATGCTTTTTTTAGATACCCTGTAATTTAATTTCGAAATTTCATAATATCCTATACACGCGTAATTATTGAATTTAGATTTACAATTGAAATTTCATAATTCCACATATCTTTAGTAAACATCGAACAAACATTTGAAATACGATCTAATTGTAAGATATTACGTACTCCATGTTAAACAATGCTAATTTCTTGTTTAGACTGTCCTAAGCGAGGTTAAATAATATATTTTTTCAAATTGCCATATTCAGAAATAACTTACACGGAAGCGACCCCAATTTAAAATATGCAGTAGGACTACAACCCTTAGCATGTTTGACGATGGGGATAATTTTAGTGATCGATAGCTATTACCAATTTGAATAATAATTTTACAAAATATTTTATCATAATATTACCAACTGATACTATTCCGAGACTCGGTGTCTACTTAAAGAGAACGAAAAATATTTCCGAATCTTCCCGACCTTCCCCGAAGCCGCTCCCACGAAATATTAAAGAGCAACCCCTTAAAGAAAGCTTTAATCGAAATAGTTATCTATACCCGCGAATCTGATGCTCGTTATTCACCATTACCGCTCCTATGAATGTTAAAGAAAGCAATATGTATTCCTATAAATAAATAAAATACCCCTACACAAGATGAAACCATCTACACACTTTCATATCGTATACGCCATACTTATAAGTAAAGTAGCATAAGGCGAAGACGTAATCTCTCTTGCCCGTCTTCAATGTTGGTCGAATCGATAATCCTCAGGGTTTTACCGAAAACAGACTTACGTGTGTGTATATATATATGTATATGCATATACACACGAGAAATGAGTAAAATGACGTGAATCTGATATTTATACTTGTCGCTATAATGAAAAATCTTAAAAACTAGACTGAAAGATTCACGCTATGATTATTATTATGATTGTAATTAAATTAACGTCAAAGGAATAAAAAAAGCCTCGAGACACTGTGTTATGCCGTATTTGTGAAAGATCGAAACGGGGAGCCTACTTTAAGTTGCTATATGTATCTTATCTATCATGCTGGTACGTTAAGTACTTGGCAGAAAACAGTTGTAAATCAGAAAAGAATTATGGACGGTGTTTCTGTTCGTGATTTTATTTACAGGCGCACGTAGGTATTTCATATGTTTTACCATAACTGTATATCTACAAGCGGCTACGTTCCAGGGGGTAACGAGTGTTTTAAAACGATGAAACAGAAAGAGTTTATAATATATGAAAAATTAAAAAAGAATATATGTGTATGCCTATGTATACCAATTTGAAATGTTTCTTTCTTTTTTACATTGAATTTATACAGAATCATTTACGAAAGGTATAGTCACCTCTCCATTGCCACTAGAAGTGCCACTACATGTATGTGCAATACAGTGGGTAAGAGTAGATGCCAACTAAAATACAGAGAGAAAGAAAAATGATCAAAAGAAAATACAGAAGAAGGATGCAGGCTTTACAGTGTGTTATTCATAGTCGTGTGATGTTTAACAATTTAAGATATAAAAAAATATATATAAAAAATTCATTGACTTACCCCAAAAAGATACGATGGACAATTAGCGTTATTCAGATTAATTATCCGTTGACTTTAATTATCCTCAAAAGTCCGCTCATTCACGTAGCACGATAACCGTAATGAAAACTATATATATATATATATATATATATATCCACCCCGTAGTATTTTACAGGTATGGTAAAACAACCAATGACTGGTTTCTATTATCGACTATTTTATTCTGCTCGTTCCTACTGTATTATTAATCCCGTCACAATTATTCGTCACGGCAGTCCTACGGAAGTGAATCCTTGACTATTATTAAAGCACGTATTACTTATCGACGCGAACGCTTTCCGCGAGAAATTGTAACTAGGAAAGGACGAAAACGTCTTTTTTCCAAAAGGCACCCCTATATAGTAATGTGTTTTTAATTTTTCTATGCGTAACGATATCTTTTCGATGATGTATTCTTCAGCATAGAGGTTTTAACCCAACGTTCCCCAAGAACACTGTGGCCTTTAACCCCTGATTCTTAAAGAGTAAAGTACCGCGAGCCTCACGATAAAACACCTATATGCAACGCGCATGGTCCCACCATTTATGGTCTTGCGCACTCTGCTTCTCGCAACTAGCACCTAGCAGAGGTCTGATTTACGTAAGTAACTCCCCCAGTCCTCAACTTATTCTTAATCTCATGATTTAATTTTCTATTTCAGATTCATGACTCTCTTACGCGAGTTTTCACAAAACATTGCAATTTTGACGTTCTACTATGTGGACATTAACCACTTACTCCGTTGACTATTGACTCGACTGCAATCAGTTTATTCGGTAATGGAACACCGTGTTCGTTAAGAAAACCCGACACGTCTTGACTTGACTGTACGCTCTGATTCTTTGCTGGAAAAAAAATGTGCTCAACGACGTTATAAATTTCGGTGTATGTAACGACAAAATTATGATGAATACTTGAAAAAAAAATGTTGGTCATATCCATTCAAACTGAACTCTTATAAGTATACATTTGGATGTAATTTTGATTATATGTTTTTAAGAGAAAGATATTCAAACTAAGTAATAAGATTGTGTTCAAGATTCTTATGAAGAGTTTGAAAATTTACAGAATCCGATTTTATTTTCTTTTTTTTACGATAATTTGCAGAATTCATATGCTAGGGAATTTGCTATTACATATAGGGTGGAATGTAATGAATCTCAGCTTATGACTTCGGACGGAGTAAATGCAAAAAAAACATTTATTGTTGTTACCTTTATCGTTCCTGTCTTGAAATAAAACCTACTTCACCGATAGAAACTTGTAGTAGCTTAGTTTACTTGAAAATAATCCAATTCCTGACATCTAGCGTGAATCACTCTTGTTACCGTAGATATTTTAACAGACAGTAAACACTGTGTCAAGATATACTCCATAGGCAAAAAATTTTCTTCCTTTTACCATCGAAGATAACGCAGCGTAACCGACTAGTGTAATTCGAATTCGAAACTAAGGGTACTAACGTCTAAACGTAAAAAGTAATTCTTATAGCTACTAGAACTATAAACACGCATGCACAACTTTGCTGTTATGTTACATATTACGAACTAATAGTATTATAACAATTAATTTTGAATCATCAGATGCTGGTGAGAAAGCAAAAATTGGGAAATTTTTTCAATTGTTATTTTGATGATTCAATTTCGTGCCTAAATCACGACAGTATTTTTGAAAAATCATCTTTACTGTAGGGCGAAGGAATAATTATTGAAAGTATGTATATACTCACCTCCTACATGACATTGTTCATCTTCCTCCCGTCAATGTACAATATCTGGTTCCAACCGGTTCGACTAAACTCACGAACAGCATGAAGTCTCAGAGGAATCTGATAATTCTTCGTGACGAAATGTTCCTGCTTCATCCCCTTTGATAGGTAAATACCACAGGTAACGAGATAGTTGTTTCGCTTCGTTTGAGATATCCTAAATCATTTCGACAACTTAAGTAAGTTATTTGAACATTTGCCGGCCGAATATTCACACAACGAGACGGATGATTAGCGACTGACAAATACAATGAGTGACGTCCCAGGCGTCTCATGTGAAACGCCATTGAGTATTATGTCTTTAAGGCTATTCTAGACGGGTTTATTTTTCGATCTGATCTTACAGTTTAGAGTCAGATTTGCGTAAAGGGAAAAGAAAATTATTACTTTTATTCTATCGAAACAATTTGCCAACTGAAAAATAGAAAACAAGGTAGTACAACAATAACGATCTTAAATTTATCAACCTAATTTACATTATAAGCAACATTTATTGATATTCGATCAATTCATGAAACTGAAATCATATTATCCTCTGCAACTTCGAAATAAGGTAGCGTGTAAAATCCTAACGATGCTATAGATAACTACACCAGTATTGATAATAAAATTTCCTCTAAACAATAATACTTTATAAATTGTATGGTTATTTCGGATACATCCGATATAAACTAGCAGTTACCAAAAACCATGGAAGACACTGTATACGAGTTTAAATAATATTCTTGTATGCTTTGAGATTTGTTAAAAGGCAAAAGTAGAAGAAACCGGATTGCCTAGAGTTTTCTATTTAACAGAATGATTTGCGAGCGACGATGATTATACTTACAAAAGTAATACGAATGGGACACTAATACTCTCTTAATATTATTCATTCTTTGCACATAGGATTTCGAGGAAAGTACAAAGTGATAACGTCTGGCATATTTAATATTTGATAATGCTGTCGCGACCGTAAAAGGCGCCATTTTATGTCAAGCACCGAAGACACCATTAGAACGAATTTTAACGAAGATGAACGAAGTTCAAATCGTTAACGCATCGTACACTCTTCTGTATTTTTATTATTTTAATTGAAATAATTATTTTATATAGTGTCATATATAATACATATATACAGTATATATGTATCTATATATACATATACCGCTATTGAAGATTATTACGTATATTTATGTATATAATTCGAAAATGGTTCCTCGACTAATATTATCTAAGGTAACAAGTCTTAAAGCAAATGTAGGTACAGAATATTATTTTCTCAATTATATAATATAACCTCAAGCCTGCCTATTAAGTCGCGCTAATATTTGAAAATGACAGACAAATAAAATGAGAAAAACTGTCAAGAAGGTAAAAGGTAAATGGGCGCAAACATGCAGGCACTGTGGAAATTGAACTTCCATTTCGACCTTAGTATACTACATTGTCTCATTTATTTTTTTCTCTTTACTTGGGAATAGTCCATTGTAGAAGAGTTAATTCTACTCCTAATAATTATTCGTAGCTATCTAGTTGCCATCCTAGTCTGTTACTCCTACCGTTAGAATCAAATGTGATTGATCAGTCAATCAACTAGCTTTATACTCATAAGAAGACTGGGGCACAGTAATGAAATTGAATTGCCAAATATCTTTGTGTATATTTTTCAAATACGAATAATAAGAATATTTTTTCTGGTGTTTGACTTTTAGTTTATCTTTCTTTCGGCACATTGTTGAATCATTGATGCTGGTAACTACAACTAACATTTATGTAAATAGTAACCCTTCCTTGTCACACTGATGAAAATTTGCACCCTGTATGTACTCCTTTTAAATCGTTTGGGCCTAGTCTATCATCACTACAAGAAAGTAAGTAAAATTGGTAAATTTAAATCGGAAATATAACCCACTAAGAAAAATGCAAAGTTAAACTCTAATTAGCACAACTAAGAAGGGTGCTAAAATGAGTGCAGAACATAAGTGTGACAACGAAGTATTAAGGGTGCCCGAGGCACCACTTTCATAGTTGTACAATTTCTTTAGACGCCAAGAGTACTATGAAATGACAGAAGTTTAAAAAAAATTTATATAAGGTAACAGGTTTGAAAGGACAAGTTACATTTGAAAGAAATTGTGCAAGCTTGAGAAGTTCGATGGCAGCTGCTTTGCACTAAAGACAAGACTAAGAAAAAGAGCAAACAATGTTTAATACAAAAAAAATGTTTGGTTCCAAAATTCATTGTTTGTTGTTCCTGTTGTTCCACTTCTCCCTATTCTGGTTTAATTTTTTTCTTCTTAATAAAATATTGCTTTTTTACGTTTTGCGGACGCCCTTAAAGGCCACCAGGCTATTATTAATCTTATTATATAATTAGTTCCCCGGACTTGACGTTTATAATCTATCTAATTAACGTTCTTACATGCTATTTCTCTACGATTTACCGGGGATGCTTCCTATTATTGAGAAATAGAGAATTCAAAATTCTAACTATCTATCTCATGATAAATTGAAATACTGTGTTTATGTGTGTGTATATGTATTTTAGCATATATGTGCAGTATATGTAGAATTATAAGTTTATCAATTTCATGCACTCATGCACAATGCGTTCACGTGTGTACATACGTATACGCATGAACTACAAAATATTTTGTCATTGTATAATCACAGAAAATATGTATATGCACATACTCCTATCTATGTGAAAAATAATGGGTCCTGTATGCGGGACATGCGTACTAGAATTTGGGTTGGCGAATGTATACCTCTGGAAAAAAAATGTTAACACACTCATCTTGTATGGATACGTGTGATAAATAAAAAATGTATCTAAATTCCTATTCATATAGAAAAAAAGAAGCAAAACAAGGCACTTAAAAAAAATGAAATAATGCATTCACAAGGAATATTTTTCTCCGGGGCAATCAAATGTCGACCCGTCGTCTCAGGTAGAAATTACAAGAACATAGAATATTAAAGCACTACTTTTCCATTGCGTAATTTGAAATGATCCATATATAAACAAATTTAACTCAATTATTTTAAAAACGAACTCAACGTGAATATGTATACAAACGTAACTTTTCTAGGTATACAACATTAATCCTCAAGATAATTTTGGACGCTATAATGATTAGTTAAAAATTAGTTAAAACGCTTCAAAAAATAAGACCAAATCGTAACAAAAACTATTAAAGATGAAGATACGCAGTAAGTAAAGTTTATCAATTCAAACGACAAATAAGAAATGTGAGTTAATCTTGACTATTGGAAATATAATGACAATATGACCTAACGATTTCTTGGTTGTTATTAAAATTAGAACACACTGTAATATGGCCAATATGATAAAGTTTCGGTTTCTGATGGCGCTTGGTTAATATACAATTAATTAATAATCGTTAATTAGCCAATAATTAATCATTGGTATCCTGAGATTCGAAACTTTAATCATTGGCCAATTCGGGTATCTCCCATTTTTCTCAGTATCTTACTCATATCACACGCGAATAAAGCAACAAGTTTTCATTTTCTCCAATCTAGCACCTTGTTCCTTTTTGGCCCTTCTATTACATTGGCCACTGGAACCTTTCATTACCAGATTACAAATAAGCCTGACATACTAATCTGTACATACTTTTTACATTCTATATAATACTCTAAAGAAACTAATATGTAATATCTAGAATCATTTTCAAGCTCTCCTGCCGTGTATTTCATATATGCAGTGTCCATCTGCACAAGAGTAGGAAAACCGAATGAATATCAACGATTAGTGTTCATGTTATGTCATGCGTTTCCACAGCAGAAATAGAGGCAAAAATTTGAAAAATAGTGAAAAAAAACGAATTTTTACACGTGGTACGATTCAAATTATCTATGCCACATTTAAATATACGCTATTGCACCACGTATATTTCAGAAATTATGAGCGATTCCTGTTTATTCGTGCAACTTTAAAACATAAGCCGTAAACACTCAACGCAAGTGAATCATTCTTTCGGCCGTTTCTCGAATATCTTATACATTTATATAGCTTTTCATTCGTTCCGTTACGGCAGTTTAGGCCGATCAATGTAAAATCGGTAACGTGATAACGTGAAGAAAAACATATATATAGTATAACATTGTGTATACATAGTAAGAATCCGAACTGAAGAAGTAACAATTCCTAATTGCGGAAGTGAAGTCTCCCGTTAATTCCATTATGGCGTCAGGATAGTATAGCGGGATTAACCCGTAAACTATCATCATCATTTCCTACAGCAAGGTGGCGTCCCAAATGTCGTTGTTTCAAACATTATTGATTTCTGGATACTCCTTCTGGGCGCCTTTAACCACAGTTACGGGTTTCCACTTCCGGTAGAATTCAACCAAAGGCATGACCATCATTAGTGCTCCGCTAAGAGCTATGAAAAAGCCTGCCAGATAAAAGGAGAGGTCGTACGTCCCGGTGATATCATAAAGCCATCCTGAAGACATGAATAGGAACAAATTAATAAAAATATTCCAATCTTACAGTGGTACCTAGTGTAACCTTATTCCGACATTCTTCAAAGAATGCTTTTACTATCGGCTCCTACCATCTAATAAGAATTTTTGTAAAAGATGTTAATAATCTAATTAATATTACATGAAGAGCTTCTGAGGTCAACCAATTGCAAAAGATTACGAGTATACTATAGAAGGGTTAAATGTTACAAGGTAATGTAACAGTAAGTGATACATAATATCAGTTACTATGTTCACGTGGGTGGTCTGCCTTGTAAGAATAATTGATTTAGTGACCTATAACCTTCCGCGTAGATTCGAATACATATGCATGTTACATGTACCAAATCGCGTGATCTTGGATCTTTAATAGAGGAAAGAATTGTCATAATAATTACCAGCCAACGGAGGTCCCATCAGGTTCGCTACACCCTGAACCAACAACAGGAGACCATAAGCATTAGTGAATCGGTCCAATGTTATCAGCTCCACCAGAATGATACTTGTAAGGCTGTAATTTGCTGCGATGAAGAGTCCAAATGCTCCGGAAATAGCGCACAAGGCATAGTAGCTTCTGATTACCATTGGTATCATGGCTGTCACTGCACCGCACAAGGACATGCATACTGCGTAAACCAAGGAAGCATTTACCCAAGCCCTATCACCAGCCCAGCCCAGGATTATCTACAAAAATTCGATTGAATTGACTTAGACTAGGTAATATTTTAGTGTTGTTTTGTATCTTTGTGTTGTGTTCATTCTTACCTCGCCACCCATATTCGTTATCCCGATTACAGAGATGAGAATGGAAGCATCCGTCT
Source organism: Trachelus iudaicus (assembly GCA_030142595.1). NCBI lineage: Eukaryota > Metazoa > Arthropoda > Insecta > Hymenoptera > Cephidae > Trachelus > Trachelus iudaicus. The sequence continues at coordinate 399,166 of JARQTH010000535.1, forward strand.
CGCTGAAGCCCATCTCAATTGCATTGTCCGTAAGATATACGTAAGGCACATCGTACCAGGTGTGCAGAAGGAAGTTACTAATAGAAAAGAGCAGGAATCTGGAGTCGGAAAAGTGGGAAAAGTCAAGCATATCCACCAAAAGGTCCCAGAACTCCCACAAACCGGCGTACCACACGAGTTTCGTCTTGGCGATGGTAGTCATTGAGTTCCTGTAGATGTCGGGACAACTCGACGCCCTAAGCCTGTATCTATTAATGTTCAACATGGCACCGCGATATGTCAGACTGTGCCGGTGAACTCGGATGTCTTTTAGGTAGGCCGTAGGTAGTCTCCTGGGATGTTCATGCGTTCCTGACCTCTCTGGTGGACAGTCAGGATGCGTCTTCTTGAGCCACCAGAGATAGGCTGCATCGGTGTGTTGTTGGTGATTTAAATTGACCTCCCTCGAGGTGTTCCTATCTTTAGCATCTTCAATCCTATTTTCAGCCAACGGACTGGATGTGGGAACGAACCTTGCTGACGGTGTGTTGAGTTGTTCATGAAGTGCTCCGGAGTCACTGAAACTTCTAGAAGATATTAAGAGACTCGGATAGTTTTGCATCAGGACGTTGTAGACGTTCTTCTTGGTGCTGAGGAGTTCCAGTACCTCCAGTGGAACCTTCTCGCCATTTTTGACGAAGGTAGGTAAGTTTACTAAGCTAGAAAACTGTTTCCTACTATCCACGGTGGACTCCTCTTCTTGCTGACGCAGATTCTCAATAAACATGGCATTGGCCGAGGAGAAGGTCCTCTTAGGATCGCCATGAGGTGTCTGGGTGGTTGTATTTGCTGAGCTAGTAGCAGAAAATGAATCCGCGCTTGAACTTTGAACCTTCGATCGTTTCATTTCTCTGTTCTTGCGACGTTCTTCTGTTTTAGCCTTAGCCCTAATCGTCGTCCACTCCAGGTCTCGCATGAGGCAACCACAGACAGCTAAGTTCAGGAACAGTCCGGCCAAGATGAGAGTAGTACCACGCCACCCGTACTCAGCAAGAAGATATTGTGTAACTGGCGCAAATATGAAAGTGCCAATGCCACTTCCGCAAACTGACAATCCAGTGGCGAACGATCTTTTCTTGTCGAAGTAATACGCCACAATGACAACGGCCGCCACGAAGCACAAGGATAGTCCGAATCCCGCGACAACACCAAACGTAAAGATCAGAAGTTCCATAGAATTCGTAAAAGAGCTGATGACAAAGCCAGCTGTGGCTAGAATACTTCCGGCAATGGATACTCGCCGACATCCATATCGGTCGGTCAAGAAGCTGGCCACTGGTCCAGAAAGAAGCGGCATGGCCATGAAGAGGCTTCCAATCCATGCTGTTTTAGACTTACCCTCCCCAAAGTAATTCAGGAACTCCACAAAGATGACGCCAAACGAAAATGTTATGCCATCCGCAATAAGGTTCACCATAAAAGAGGCGGCAACCACTACCCAACCCCAGCCGCCATCCGGAGGTCTAGCTTCAGAGAACTGTCCCAGACTTGAATTGTCCTCGGAGCTGCTCGATGTCGATGTCGAGATCGACGCCGATGGGCTAGGATGCGGTTTATCCTCCCCTGATTGCGTTCTCTTCGAGCTATCCTTGTTAAACTGCACACGATGCACAGTCTTGTCGTCTTTAGGCGACTTACCGTTCACCAGTTTCTCAATATTCTGGTTCTTCACCAACTGCTGGTCGACCTGCAGTGCTGAATCCTTAGAAGTGTTGTCCGTATCGGCAGAGCTGAAAGTGGAGTTTCTTTTCTCATAGAAGACGCTCTTGATCATTTGTGGTGCCGATAATGCATCCTCCCGAGCGTACAGACTATTTGGCCGTTTTGGCGAACCCTTGAGCTCCTCCTTAACTTCATTACGGATCTGCGATCCCAACTGCTCGTTCTTCCTAAAGGTATTCTGCTCCAGCATACATTTATCCTGGTCATCGTTCTCCTCATCGGACACCATACCATTCTCATAAGCCAACTTTGTCTCTGGCACATCTTGATTATCATTCTCTTTCAAACTACTCAAATACTCTGTTTTTCTTTCATTATAATTTCCAAGAGCTTTTTTATACTCCTGATTTGCTTCACTATCAGACAGCTGATCATCTTCTTCTTCCCAGGAAGACTTTCCCGACTTTTTCGAATTATTGTACCAACTGGCGTAATTTTTTTCTCGATTGTACTTAGTCCGCTCAGCCATTGCGAACAGGTTCTCCAGGTGTTCTCCTGGCTGATGACGATCGAAAGTCAAGTTTAGGGTTACGACAACCTCGTAGAACTTCGCGTAGAAGAAAAATGTAAAAATTCTAACACCGCACTAGAAAGACAATCACTGACACTTGTAAGTATACTCAATTACCACCAACTAATTTCGTCCTAGATTTAAATGATGGAAGAACGGGCCACTCATAGAGCTGTCTGGTGAACTGTCTTCGAAGAGGACGTAGCGTGGAGTACGCGGAGCATGAATAGCAGGAGCGGAAGGCGATGTCAAGATGACAATTGTATAAGTCAGTGGGACTAGACGATGAGGATGATGACGATAAGGATGACAATATCCCAGTTTTCCACGTAAAGAATCCACCGCCACCATCGCAAACGAGACCCTTGGAGAAGATTCTGTGACTGCGGCTACACTGTCGGCCTCTAAGGATCCCCGTCTCCACGGCGACCTTACGATCTCTAATCCAGGCACCCATGCGGTGAGCGATTCTTGTCCTTATTCCCCTGGTGCAGCTTACGACACTGAAATACAAACAAGACATTTTCATGAGTGATCAAAATTTTGTATACGACAAAAATACCCTGGACAGGCCTATAATATTAATTTGGAATTCAAATTTTTCTGTTCGCTGCTTAACAATTTAAGAGGATACATACATGAGATTCTACCAATCAATTCTTTTTTTCTTAATTCTCATATTAATTTTCTGCAAATATTATATAGTTCATTATTCTTCTTGAGTAATTGTCTTAATTCCTAACCAAAATCCCACATTTCTTTTTATCCTTATACTTTATCGTTGCTTACTGTAAATAAACCACATCTTTTTCTCTGCACTCTCTTTCTCTATCTCTGTGCAAAGACGCGCGGCAACCAGTGAGCACAGGCCACCAGTTAGAGCTGGCGATTATAAATGGAGTTCATTGTGTATGAGTTGCTGTCAATTTAAGGATTTAACAACGAATTGCCAGCGAGCAAAAGCAAATAGTACTTTGGTTCGCGGTGTCGTGTGCATCGAACAAGAAAGAAGATCAAGTAGCATAAGTAAACCCACTGTTGACATTAACCGTACTTCTTTCCGTGTTGATAATCAGAAATGATCACGTAATCATGTAATTTTCTCCAAGATGAATTTCTCTATTATCAGTGGCATTTTCAGCATCCTTCCAAGAATGACAAGATAATTCAATTGACTTGTTCCGCAATAATGAATACCTAGCTGCCATGTACTATACAGATATATCTTTAATTGTGTTGAAATATATATATATATATATAGTATAAGCTATATATATATATATAGTATATATATTTCTATATATGTCACAGGAAATGGACTATTTACGTTTTAACGTCAAAGTAAAGTACACTGACTACCTTGAAGAAGACGCGTGTACACGCAGGCAATAAAAACGCGATAAATAATGTCAAAGCAGACGGATAGGTCAGTTCAACATAAAGCAATATGAAAAATAATCAGCGGTTGGACAGGAATTCAAAACGCGATATAATTAATTACTTACACTGTAACGATCTTAACTAATCGAATCGTGTTCGAGCGATAACGCAGTTAAAAAAAATTGCTTGGGTAAGCAGATACTTCGTGAGGCAGGTATACGGAAACCGGCGATTTAAAATAAACTCAGCCTATCGGGTCAAAACTCAACTGCGAAATCGTTGATACACAAATGCCTATTCGATACTTCTCGATGTAAATTGCGCGAGTGCAGATCTAGGATAACACAGAATTCAAGGAATGCACTTACGTCTAGGGCTAAAGGGCAGGATCAACGTTCACCACGAGGCATTATATGTTATTGCCAAGAAAGTCCAGAAAGAAAATGAGAAATAGAAATGTGATAACGATAACAACTAATTGACCAGGGTAGTTCTTATCAATTTTATCTATGTTTAAGTTTCTTCGGTCATCGGTTGCTCGAGCCTGTACGACTTCACAGAAAGAGCGCCAACCACGTGGTCGCTATGACAGCTCGAATAAGTACTCACACGAGTTTGATTTGTGAGGCGACTAAATTAATCTCTCAGGTCTACGCGTTCCAGTTTAATTTCTCTCCAAACTGTACTGTGCACACTTCGTTATCCGCCTATTATACCCTGCATTGTTTCATTCAATGATTCCCTATTGAACTTGCACGCGCGTAACTGAAATTGAAGGGTACGTGCAGCATGTACAATGACATTACATACCAAAAATTCTGACAACGCGTATACGGACTATCCTTACTACCGATTACTACCAGATTGGATTCAGTGATAAACTCCTAAGATCACAGGTCAATTATATTTTACTATCAGCTCCGTTCCCTTCTCAACTATTTCTGTTATCAAGCGAAATTCTTATCGTCGCTTTTCGAGTAACCAAACAGACCCACATTTTCGTCCTCGGACTGTTCAGCGCGTGTAACAGAAAACTGGTACTACCGACTGTCTGTCTAAACCGTAGATGCTTTCGTCCGAAGTGTTACAACGATGCACTACCGACACTGGTATTATGATGATCTGACATATTACTTCTTGCAGCTAACATGTAATACGAAATAACATGAGATATAAAAAATAAGAAAAAGATCGCTGAGAATGTAGACGACTTATTTCTATAAACATATAATTTCTATGACTGGTTATAGAACCAGTTCCTCTTTCTCTTACTATCTATAACGTGTATCTCTACTTTTATGAATTATTTTACTGACCATGACGCGATATTATTGATGCACAATGTCAAAGCCTTATTCACTTGTCGTTCGATCTGCCGACGTCACGTTTTATTACTTATCGATAAGTCGATTAGTTGTTTAAATTAATGTCCTTCTAACCATTTATAGCAACCGAAGGCACTCGCGAGGCTATCACTTTGAATTTTCAAACACGACAAAAACATTGTCTACATCCCCAGAGCACGTGTCTTAAATATGCCAAGGCCTTTGCGAAAAAAAAAAATAAAATAAATGTTTTTGGTTCCTCTTCTCTTCTGTCCAGTGTAAAATTACGAGGCACCCGAATTCACTAAAGGATATACAAGTTATTTAATTCCAAGTATATTTCCTTGGATAAGTTAGATATTCACAAAGTATTCCGTATACGCATGGGCCAGGAAGCGAAAAGACAAACGATAACAAGAAAAGCAGCACAGTGGTAAGGAATGAGTCGCGAGCAAATTGTTTACTAATGAAATTCACGTTAATTTCGCCGGCAGCTAAACAACACTGGAATTAGAATTAGATTTAGAATTATAATTAGAACAGAGCGTTTTACCGCCGTCTCTTGTTTGCCCGGTTCGCTCTCGGCAGTCGCCTACAGCTAAGTATTTAACGAGTCGACGATGTCGAAAAAGAAAAATATTAAAATTGCAGGTTTCCGCGCTATCGACGAATGAAATCTTCAAACTGATTTACACGATGACAAAGACTCGAGGCACTATGCCGTGGCGCTCTTGTCTCTTGCCCGTATACGCTAACGTCTCTCCGTCCGGGTGCACAAGAGGATGGCCAGGCTAATACTGATAGTCGATTGGGCTCCGGTGGTTGCATATATCGCGGTGACCGGTTCCTTGGCAATCGTACAGAGTGACTACTGACAAGGCGTACCCACCAGACCACGCTATAGATGCCGGCATAGTGATACTCACACACTCACTGTGACACTCTGACTGGCCGCTTCAGATAGGCAGCCTCACTTGAAGATGTAGAGAAGAAAACGCGCTTCGAGCAGAAGTATCAAACACTGGTATTGGCTACTGCGATATCTCGGTTAGTATAACGTGTACGTTACACGAGGACGTGAGTAGGTACGTGTGTGGTAGATGATACAGTTGAGCCCATTGGTGGGAGTGAGAGAGTCGTCGACTGTATCGGAGTAGCTGCCGTTTAACGTTGGTGTCAGATATTGAGCATAGCTGACCCGATCCCGCTTCGCGGAAAAGACTTAAAAACCGGAATATTATCGGGTTATTTTTTATTTTTATTATAATATTTTTTTTCGTTACTGTGTAAATTGGTCAAGCCACAGCTAAAGCAAAAACTAAACTACCACTATTCAAAAAATCATGTCGATCCCTTGCTTTGTGAGAAACAAAAACAAATCTATCCCACGGGAACCGTACATTTTTCCGCGATAAAAGTAGCCTATGTGCTATTCCAGATTATAATATATCTCTGTGCCAAATTTCATCCAGATCCGTTCAGCCGTTCTGAAGTAATTGAGCAACAAACATCCATCCAAACTTTCACATTTATAATAGTAGTAAGATTAACGTTAACGCTTCTTAACACGAACAAAGATAGATGGAAAATGGAAAAAAAGTAATACCCACGGTATCTAAAATGCTTTGTCTATGGAAATGCATTTCAAGTCCCTCGTAAGGATATTGTATTTACGGCCCATATCGAAAGACACTCGAGGACGCGTGGTGAGGTGTGAGATTTTGAGGAAAGTGAATCCTCTGGTATCCTTATGAAGAGTTTGACACTTGAGTGATAGAATTTTTTAAACTTGAAATTTAATCGGATCAAGTATTCTTCGCTGTGTATTTTTTTTGGAATTTTTCATAATGATATTAAGAGATTATGAGAAACTTTAAGTCATAATTATTTCGTACTATTTCACTGTTACTCGGTGGTCAATTATACATGCAATCCTGTTATCGTGTGAATTAAGTAACAGATGTTGAATTTTATGTGATTTGAGGTCATTTTTTGATACTGTGGCTTCTGGCTATTTCATTTAATTTTCAACTGGGTTTTGTTTTTATGCGAGGCTGGCAAACCGTGGAAAAACCGTCGCGGAGCAACGCGCACGTGATGCAGGAATCCGTCTTATGACGTCGAGCGTCGCGACGCCTAATATCGATTTACCAAACGAATGTATACACAATTCTCACGGTATATGTACGCACGTGAAATTCTACAGCGTGGAGTCGATACGTGCCTGGTTACAAAATTAAGTATCCATTAGGAAAAAAAAAGTAGCTGAAATCGACTGGTACTGAGTTGAGGAACTGTTCATGCTAAAAATGTTAATACAAGTTATTCCTCTGATTGATAGAGGAAACTTCAAAGATTCTTGGCAAAGTTCCTTTCAACAAGGTTACGAGAAAAAAATCAGGAAAGTCTTGCCTGTAGCTTCCTGGAAAGATTCTCCTGCGTGCCTCGTGAAATAAACAGATTACAAATTTACAAGCGAGTACACGAATAAAAATAATACACGTACAAGTACGTAATTCGATTTATGCAATTAAATACATAAGAATTGATTATACTGACTTTTTCCCCATATTTTACGTTCTTTTATTCAAAAAAAAAACCACGATTATATATATATGCGATTTTCAATTTAATTGTAATGTATGTTGAATGAAAGGATCCGTAATTTTCCACACGATATCTTCGTCGCGAACAACGAATTCAATTCTCGAAGAATTGCTTCCTGTAGTGATCCATACTTTTTGTTGTTGTTAACACGTATAAAAATATAATTCAAAAAGTTGCACAGAGAAAAATAATGTGTCAATTTTAACGTTCCCTTGAAGAAATAATGGTGAACCACTGTACCAAAATTAAAGAAAACTACATAGTTTAAAAATTTAAGAATCCAGCATAAATATCACAAAAACCATTTTGAAATTACGTAGCCGCCAAGAAGCAATAAGGATCGTATCACAGTGTAACATTACAATGAATGCCGGTGACACAACCATCAGCACAGATTAAATAGGTTTTATTCAAGACCTATTAAAACCCTTTGGCATTAGAAGGTCAACAAAGCTATAACAAGGCCGACTGATATCTCTCTCTATTTAAAAGAGAGAAAAAGAAAAATTTATAGTTCACTGTAAGACGCCGATAGCTCAACTTTTTCCTTCCTTTTTATCCACATCTTTTTCCCCCGATCACAATTCGCACGTGTCCTCTTTATCCTCGTTATTGTTACATTTTTTCTCATTCTCACTCTTTTTTCTCAATAGTTTCAGTATCGCGTCATATGAAGACATGTATTTGAAATATATTTAATTAAGAGCACATCGATATTGCACATCGATTGAGGCGATAATGAAAGTCGTTATTGTATAAATGCACATTGAAAATCTAATCAGATCCAGATGAGAAAAATGAACCAGGTTCTATTACGCCATTATGCGACACTCGTACGTATACGCGATCTATATATACTACATGTATGCATTGTACATATATAGCTTATAAGCATACGGGAATATATACATAGGTATATTGTACGTGTTTAATGCACGAAGAATCATTATACAAGAAAGACGAAGTGGCTCGTTATCGATCGCCGGCTTTACTTTTAGCCAAGGTCTACGACGGCGTGCAACATTAACCCTAGAAATATCAAGCTATGATCGCATAAAACCCTTGGCTGCTTCTCATAAACTTGGTAAAAGGATTAAAATAATTACATATCTATATCGTCAAGACGAAATCGAAACAAGAAGAAATTTTAGAAGAAAAGGGAACCTGCCATTGTATATACATAAATGCAAAGTAATACATGTGAAACAATGAAATATAATAGTTGAGCATTGAAAATTTCCTTTGACAAACATTTAAAGCATGGGAATTATTGTCAATGTTAATAACTATAATTCTGTATTATGTAATGTCTACTGAAAATCTACAAAATGTATGGTGTAACACAAGACGAAGTAATCATGTATTGTATAATAATTCATAACAAATAAACACCCGACTCAAATTCTCTACGTATTTGTCGCGTCTGTTATCGACATAGGCACGATCATCGGACAGGATGTTATTAAGAAAAATATTTAAAATTTTCTTTTTCATCGTTTTTCATTAGCAATACCGTTATTGCGCTAGTCATCTTACAGGAGAATAAAAGTATAGAAATATCAGTACGTACCCTACTAGCCGAAAACATTATATTCCAGCATATTACCAGTACATATATCAACAGAATGCTTTACATGATGTTGTTTTAGTAGCAATATGCTGGGATATTCAGGGGGAAACTGGTTTTGGCTATCTGAAAGTATACACAATCCAAATAACAGAAAAGTTAAGCGAAAGGTCGTATGAAATCAACGATAGTTATTATAATATTGTATCATTGATCTGTTTTATTATTGGGTACGAGAAATGCAAAAGATTAATGCGATAAAGATATTCATCAGTGAGCATTGAATTAATCGGCAGTGTCAATACTCACAGCCATGGCATGTGATAAGTTTAATAGTAAATACGGTAAATGTACTCCGAGATGCAAAAAAGCATGCATGACAATTCTAAGTAGTAATTGCAAATATATTCAATTTAAAGAAAAACCACACAAAGGAACAGAACAAAGTTATAATCCTTTATCGCGAGTGTTATTTGATTCGTACGGTATAAATTTATTTGTTACTTACCGAAGGACGTCCCACTCCGTCGATGAAACCAATGCTAAAAAACTGCAAGGCGATGCATCTTCGTATCAATACTTGGAAGAGAAAAAGAAACGAAGAGGAAGATTCAACAATCGAAAGTCTTTGGTGGTCGGTTTCACGTATGTATCAACTCTGACTTATTCGTATAAGCTATACAGATGGGCAGCTGCTGGTCAAGTTAGTAGAGAATCCTCACAAAATATTCCTACGGATGCACAGAAACAGAGGCACGCTTCGTTCGTTTATTACGTTTACTTATATTCCCTTGTGTAGATATCACGTACGTGCGATGAATTCGCCGATATTCACTGGTCTAGGGGTTGCTTCTTTGGGCACAGAATGATCGACAGCTCCAGAAGAATTGTTATTACAGTTGGCGATGACTAAATGAAAAGGTCACGTCGTACGCTTTTCGAAGAACAGGGGAATATGGTGTTTTGATCGCGGCGAGGGATGAATATTGCAGAGGGGTAGTAGCAGTACTTTACATGGAATGCGAATGCTGCGCTTGCGTCAATCCGCAAAGTTTCCTTAGGGCTGCGCGAGGCTCTGCGTATCCCAGCCGGTAAGATTGACGCATTTTGGCGCATTGCCTGAGAAGAGAGACAATATCACGTAGAAATAAATTTTTTGAAATCCACAATTCGATTCTAGCTGTTTCCAGCCATCAGATGTTACGTATATACATATACTCAGTTACGTTCAAGATATTTATACATATTGTTAGTTAGTTGCACTTTTATATGAATGTAACTAGACGTAAGTTCTCGAATTTTCTACGTACACGTGTGTATCGGCTTAACTGAGTGCAGTTAGAAAGATGCGTATCTCCTGCGATAGGCTCATCCGGCATGATACGTTATATTAGAGTTATTGTTTGACGATTCTTATCGTATCTCTTCCAGTCTTCCCAGTGATCCTCAAATCGCCAATGTATTACGTAACTTTTAAGTAGCAGAATGCTATTTTTTCTTGCGCATAGTTTGGGAGGCGATGCTTGAAACTTTAAGGGAAACAGTAGAGTCACTGTGGTCGTTTTGCAGTTGCGAAATCTGCCGGAGAATTCTTGAAACTTTTTAAAGACTCATTCGTCGAAAAAATTATATTGGTTGCCCATTGACAGGCGCAGTGATTCTATTTTAAGTATATTTATGTAAATGATATTGAGCAATGAATTATTACAAGTTTCTTAATACACCTGCCTTGAAGCTAGACAGTGATTATCCTTATTATATGATATACTGCAGACACAACACACGAGACACCACTGATCACAACGTAAATTTCTGAGGCATATTACTACTACTTTTGAAGAGATGACGCCACTTGATGCCATAAGCAATGGTTTCCTGTATGTATTTATATGGGTAACTTAGCTTGGCGGCATCTAACCTAATAACATCGAATTAGTTGTGTTTAACATGTGATGGAGAGATGTTTTTATAGACAAGTAGCAGGTTAATAATGTCTTTTCGATAATTTAAATAACACAACTAAAATGTCTGACGAATCGGAGTACGACATAGAGCCAGAAGAATTTGATATATATAAAAGGAAATATCAACTTCTACTCGATAGATGCGAAATCTTACAACAGGTCCCGCCATTGACATTTTACTTTCAAAATATTTATCTGCTCTTTTCTTAATAATACATTTAATTGCGTTTTTTGTAGTCATATAATTTTTCTTTCTTGATTTCTAGGATAATGAGAGGCTTGTGTACCGTATTCAAAAAGTAAGAAAACTACTTAAACGTACCAGGAAAGAGAAAAAGTAATTCAAAAGTTTATTTAACATTTTAAATACTTACACTGATATAGGAGCATTTATTAGAAAACTTTTTATTCTTTTTATGTCACAGATTTCTAATTGATCGATTGGATCAGCATGGGGATAGATGGAGAGAGGCTCCTATGGGAGTACTCGAAGAAAATAGTGTATTTCAAACCACACCTAAACAAGAACGAGGTTCCAAGTCAGGTGGTCACCATCCAAAAGAGGAGAAACCAAAGAAAGGAACTAAGAGGAAAGGATCTAAGGCTGATCCAAATGCTCCAAAAAGGCCTGCCAATCCCTTTTTCCAATTTTGCCAAGAGCAAAGACCCCGTGTGATGGAGAGACTTGCCGGAGAGCCTGAGCCCAGCAAACAGGAGCTCACAAGACAATTGGCTACTACTTGGAAGTCCTTGAGCTCTGAGGATAAAAAGGTATAGAATAGATAGATCTATGATACATATTGTGATATTATATATATTATATTTTCGTAAATTCTTTAGGTATACTATGACATGTATGAACGGTCTAAGGAGAAATACGTAGCAGAAATGCAGATTTACAATAAAAAATCTGAAGATGCACCCAACCAAATGTCACTCAATATAACTTAATCTAACTTAAGGTTGTAAATATGTACGTTACAAATAAACAGAACTTTTTTTTATTAATAATAGTTATTATTTGTGCGTGTAATATACTCTTTAATATACTAAGTATGGAATTGTAAGTTTCCTGTCTATAATCTTGCTCCATTGGCTGCATCATTGTGACATATAAAAACTGGAAGGAGTAAGGACAGCTGCCAGTCTAATAGATGGCTTGCAAAGAAAAATTAATACATTGATATCGGTGATGGAAGCAAGTTTGTAGTAATTTGAAGCCGTAATCTTAATTACAATGTAGCACAGGATTATGTTATTCCTCAGTAAAAGGTATTATGGCCTTTCCAAGTACCTTTTCATAAAATGCCATCCAATCTTAACATCTAAAGCTATCCTTCTCTTTCCGCAAGGCTTCCATTGTTTTAATAGCATCTGTTTCATTAACATGGGACATGACTGATGGTGTATGAACCCTCATAAAGGGATTCGTACGTTTCTCCTCACCAATCGTAGATGGTACGGTTGGCTCTTGTTTTTCTCGCTTCTCTCTACTCCATTCTATCTTCTTAAGAATATCTTGGTTTTCCGGTTCCACGTAAACCGCAAACTTCAAGTTGTTCTCAGTGTACTCATGTCCGCAGTAAACATTCTAATTCACAATAGTACGGAAAATTCGTGAAAGGAAAATAAAAAACTTTATTTTGATGTTGTCTTACCGTTTCGTCAGGTAACTTCCCAAGTATTTCAATCAGAGCCTTGTACATCTGCTCTGCAGTGCCTTCAAAAAAGCGTCCACATCCAGCGGCAAATAAAGTATCTCCTATTTATTGAATAAATTCCTCATGATAATGTAATTAAACAAACATGTTCTATAATAATTTACCAGTGAATACTGCAGGAGTCTCTGATCCACCAGTTATATAGTAGCAAATATGACCACTGGTATGACATGGTGTTTGCAAACAAGTAACTTCTAGGTTTCCAATTTTGATAGTGTCTCCCTGCTTGACCTTACAATTTAATGCACCAATACGATCATCTCCACCATATACTTGTAGGTTGTTGAATTTTTTGCACAGGTTCTCATTTCCCCCAGCATGATCCCAATGATGATGTGTTGTTAAAACTTTGGTAAGATTAACATTATTTTTTTCAACAGCAGAAGCCACAGTGTTAGGATCTACAGGATCGACTATAGCAGCCTCTCGAGACTCCTCATCAATTATCTATAATAAATATATTTCATTAGTCTTTGAATCTTGTTGACATTTGCTACAATTAAACTTACAAGATACATATAATTATCCTGAAGTGCTGGCAATATCTGGACCTTCATATCTGACTGTTGAACAGTACTACAGATGCTGTGAGTTCCACGAAATCCGTTAGTAGAGAAACTTTTAGCTAAAATAGTGAACACTATTATAAATATATAAAATTGAGAAACTCAATAGGTTCATATTAATAGAAAAAGGTAATATGCTGTCTTTAATTTTGTAATCTAATAAATAGAAATGCCTTATATTACGTCATAAAATCTACAAAAAAATTATTTAAAAGCACATTGATAATAGGGAATTTGGAATACCCTTAAAATATGCTGCTGTTACTTGGCTCTCTAACCAAGTTGGGCAGGCACGAAATAATGAGTTGAACATTATCAAGTTCGTACCAGCCTTAATGATAAATGCACAAGAATACGGATGTATTATTGATGATAACGCTACCTTATATCTACGTATTTGGTAGTAGATTACTCGTAGTTCATGACACGCACTGAGCTGCTCAGAAAGACAATGAGAAAAAAAACTGATCTATATTGTGCATGTCCCCACTACGCGGTAAAACAACAATGAAAAACCGGTACATTAATGTGAGCATCAGTAGGCATCTTGGCATTACAGATATAACTAATTATTTTATAGGTTACAATAACAGAATACTCAATGAGATACTACAAAAACAATGGCTGGAACATCAAAGAATCCTGTATTAATCAAAGATAATGAATATCAGGGTCTGTATTCACTAATATTCGAATTTGAACACCACGTGTAAATAACCTCTTGTATACATTGCGGTTTCAATTCTCTATTTCCACGTATAGTTTTGGATAGTTTGTATCTGTATCTTTACATCCAAATAATAATCTATCTTTTTTAATAGCCACCTACGAGGAAGAAATTGCAGCCATTGATTATGAGCTCCAGCAGATTGAAAATGATCTACAGAAATTGGAGGATCGAAAGAAGATCTTGACTTTGCGCAAGGAGAAAATTCGAGATGATGCTCTTATAAAGAAAAGTCTTTCCTTAGCCAAAAAGAATTGGGACACTGAAGGGTTTTCTTGGTCCAAAGATATCAGAAAAGCAGCAAAAGATATCTTCAAGATCGACAAACTGCGTCCTCTTCAATTGCCCACTTTAAATGCTATAATGTCAGGAGAAGATGTTATCCTGATCATGCCAACAGGTGGAGGAAAAAGTTTGTGCTATCAATTGCCTGCAGTGATTAGTAAAGGTATTACTATAGTAGTTTCTCCATTAGTATCCTTAATGGAAGATCAATTGCATGGACTGCATAGGATAAATGTTAAGGCAATGATGTTAAATGCAAAAGCTGGAAAGGAAAATGTCAAAACAATAATGACAGCCTTGGTTGACAAGAAATCAGACCTCCATCTGATCTATGTTACACCAGAATACATGGCCAAATCAAAAAGATTTATGTCAAAGTTACAAAAGGCCTTTGAACTGGATAAACTAGATCGTTTTGCCATTGACGAAGTGCATTGCTGCAGTCAATGGGGCCACGATTTCCGGCCTGATTATAAATTCTTAGGTATCTTGAAGTCAATGTTTCCCGGTGTACCTATTCTGGGTCTTACAGCGACTGCACCTTCCAAAATAATTGTAGACGTCCAGAAGATGCTTGACATACAAGGATGCCTGGTGCTTAGAGCATCCTTTAACAGGCCTAACCTTTTCTACGAAGTGCGCCGTAAACCCAGTGATAAGGAACTCTGTCTTTCGATGATAGAAACGCTCTTGAAGAATCGATTTCACGGAAAATCTGGCATAATTTATACTACAACTATCAAAGATGCTGAACAGTTAATGACAGATCTCAGATCCCGTGGTCTCAAGGTAGGTTGTTACCACGCAATGTTAGAAGCTGAATATCGCTCTAAGGTACATGCAAAATGGCTCTCCGGAGAGTACCAAGCTGTGGTAGCCACTATCGCCTTTGGTCTGGGTATAGACAAACCAGACGTGAGATTTATCATTCATCATTGTATGTCAAAGTCGATGGAGAATTTCTACCAGGAAAGCGGTAGAGCTGGTAGGGATGGTCAGAAGGCATGGTGCATATTACTCTATCGTCTAGCTGATGTGTTCAAGTTAAGTACAATGGTATTCCAAGACAAAGTTGGCTTACAAAATCTCTACAAAATGCTCGACTACTGCCTAGATCAGAGTACTTGTAGAAGGTCTTTAATAGCCACACACTTCGAGGAAACCTGGACGTCTTCAGATTGCGCACAGATGTGCGACCACTGTCGCAAACCCCAAGTGAAGAAAGAAATGGATATAGCGCTTTACTGTCGGCATATATATCAAATAATGACTAAGGCCGTTCAAAGTGATACTAGATTGACCGCATTGAAATTATTGGATGCATGGTACGGCAAAGGTGCCGTTGAATCCAGAGTATCCTCGGTGCCGATACCAAAGTTTTCTAGAGAAACAGGAGAATCCATCATCGGTTATCTACTAACAAATGGATACCTCAAGGAAGATTTTCATTTTTCTGCTTATTCCACTATAACTTATTTGAAACGGGGACCTAAATCGGGACTCGCGCTAGATTCTGATCACAAGATACCGTTCTACCACGAGTAACGTAGTTCCCCATATCATATCAGACAGAATGATTCTGTTAGAAGATCCTGATGGCCTATTGACGCTGTATATATTCTTTTGTACCAATAGTCGATAGAATGAGTGATTGTAAAAAAAAACTCAGGACTCTTCAGGAACAATAAACCAATAAAAATCAATGGAAAAGTCGCCATAATATTACCTATATATTTGTATGATGATAAAAAAGGAGCGTCAATTTAATAAGGCATCGAAAAGTGATTAGAAGCCGAAGGACAACGAAAGATCAATAAAAAGAGCATGGGTAGCGCTGGTAGCGTGTAATGCCGGCCCTCTAGTAGGTCAACAGCTAGTAGCTACTTGAATCAGATGAGAATATTGATCCGTTATAAAAGTCATTTTGGATACGAGATGTTTTCAAACACATCCTAGATAGGATCTTCCACAAGGATAATCTCTGCTTGAGTCTGTTGAAACCAGAATTTTTGGGTGAATATTCATCACAAAAAATTGCGAAACTGTCATGGACTGATTAAACATTCATCCTGGTCACGTTTAGGATCATCCTCGTCTGTCCTGGTTGGTATTTTGTATTACTTCAATATACTGGGTGTACAACATTTATGCCAATGTTTCTTAGGACAAAAATTCGCAGTGAGTGACCTTTTAAATAATTTTGGAACATGTATTTGAAGATTTTTATTTTTTTCGATGTGTCAATATTCCAAACTTATGAATTAGAATAAACAAATGGATATGAAGCGATAAGATATTATTTTGTATGACATATGCTGTATTATTAAATACAGAGTGTTTCACAAATCATGGATTGTCTTTATCATATTATTGAAATAATTTTTGAAAATTCCACAATTCGTTTTTCATATTTATTGCGGCATTAACATTAAAAAGAAACTTTTATTGTTTAAAATATTTGGATTGTCCAGAAATAGAAGTTGTACATTGATGGGTAACAAATATTATAGTATATATTAAATTATCCTTTTTGATAAATCGAGAACGTATTATTCGTAAAAGACAGAAAGTATACCTACGATTTCTCTTATTATAGCTGTGATATCCTCGTATCTAAATTCTATAGTTATTTAATAATTTAATAGATAAACATTCATAGTTGAAAAATTATCGAAACTTTTATTTTTCAAAGAATTCCTTAATATAAATTCATTCTCTAGAAACATTGAAATAACGTGGTACACTTTACTATAATAACACGAATTTTTCAACAACGATGAAGTAACAATAATGATTAAATAATAGTATAGTTACTTTAAGTGATTAGCAGTAAGAAAAACAAATGAATTCTGAACTTCTTTTTTCATACGTGATGTGACTGTGAAGGCTCAAAACTCAACCACATTTGTAGTGGCTTTTATAAAACATATGTGGCAATCTTGAGGTGCACCTGTAAGTATATTAGCTTATCAATGTGTTCTATGTGCCAAAGTTCGTCGATACGATAACACAGTTACATATTTTAAACAGATATTAAAATCAGTCCACAGGAACACGCACTTCCTGGGCCTGTCCTAAAGAAAGAGTCATGCCTCAAAAGTATACTAGACAGCCTTGAGGAAGCTTCTGCAGGTTCTGATTTTATTATTGAAGTATCATGACCTCAGGTACTTAAGAAGAGGCAAAGGTCATTCAGTGATCGTGAAATGATATTGATAAAATATAAGCGAGAATTAAAGACTAGTAGTTGACGCAAACGAGAATGAATGATTCCGTCGATAAATTGAGATAATATATTTTGGAGATGCCTCTACCAAGTATCTTGAGAAAAGCCAGCAGTTACATCCTGGGCGAAGGAAGTCAGAATACCCGTGGACACCTGTACCAGGATGGAGAGGTCCTCTTTTGCAAAAATAACGTATGTGTACATCCACCTACGCTTATGAGACAGCACTGTGACATCGTGCATCACCCTGGTTACATGACTGTGACATGTAAATTTAATAAGAACTCCATGGTACCAACGTTACACCTTAGCTGGATACCAAACACTACTCTACGTAAACATCCAACTACCCTAGAAAACATAACTGCAAAAAAACAGGATGGAATCCTGAGAGACAATGATATCACATATCATATGCAGATTTCAGAGGAGAATTGCGATTCCAAATTCGATTACGAGTATCCTCAGGAGAAAGTTGATGTTTGCTTGGAGGTCAAAGAAGTTGTAAATTGTGGGGATTGCGAAAGAGTGTGTTCAGGAGGATTTGCCAAGGTACTGAGAGGAGAGCTACGTAATAGTATTGTTACAGAAGTAAAGGAGACAGATGCTATAGAGACTCCTGATAATCATGCAGCGAACAAGGACTCTTTGAAGAACTCAAAATGTCCAAAAACCAATGGTGATATAATCAGCAAAAACATGAAAGATGCCACTAAACAGGAGGAATGTTTGGAGAACATCTACGAGGAAAGGGAACGTGGTATTAATTTAAATTGTTTGCATTTTGAAACTTCTGTGACGAAACAACCTGAGAGGACTCTTTACGAGGAGCCAGCAGTGTTGGACCTAGACACAGTACAGTCTGCTGCTTTTGACTATGACAGGAAGAGTTTTGATGAAAAAAGTATCAAAAGTCGTAGTATGTCTCTTACATCAACTTGTAGTTTCACAGTGACAGCCCCATCTGACAGTACGTAAGCAATTTTAGTAATGTTCTCATAGATTATTATAATTACTTATCACTTGTTTCCTATAAATAGCTGAGGAATTTCCAACATGGATGAGGTCTCCTGAACTCCTAGCACTACAACACAACCTGACATTTCCTGAGAGTGCAACAGCTTCCCCGGTCACACTGCGCCGAGCTCACAAATGCAGAAGATTCTCCGTAGATTTGAATCAGATGAGGTCTTTGAGACTCTTCTTTGCTGATCCTGCGTGCACTTGTGGGCAACTGGTAGTAGCAAGTAGAGAGAGTCAATATAAGATCTTACACTTCCATCACGGAGGCCTAGATCGTCTTGCAGCTACGTTACACCAGTGGCATCAATTATTGTATCCGCGATTAAACGCAGAAGCTGAGGAAGTTCTACCTTACAGGTTAGTAACAAATATGGATTATGTTGAATCATCTACATGAATATTCTTATGATCCAGGCACTTTATGGTGTGTCGTCCAGAGGTTACTCGGGATGAACTGCATCCTGAAGAAGGTCAGGTACCAATGATCACATCATTAGCGTGGAAAGACTTGTTAAATGAAAGGGGTCAAGTAGAGGATGACCTAGCTTTACGCAAAGGAATCTTTTTCGGTGGTCTCGAACCTGCCCTGAGAAAAATTGTCTGGCCATTCCTCCTTCATTGCTATTCCTATCAGAGTACATATGAAGAGCGTGAGCAAATAAATTTAATACGAAAGCAAGAGTACGAGGAAATAGAGAGACGGAGACTTAACATGAATCCCGAGCAAGCTGAGCATTTTTGGAGAAATGTGGTGTGTATCGTTGAAAAGGACGTAATACGGACGGATCGTGGAAATCCTTATTATGCGGGGGAGGACAATCCAAACGTGGAAATAATGAAGTACGTAATCTCAATAAAGCTATCGACTTATCAAATTCTATGTTGTATATCGTAACTGATATTTTCTCAACATCAGGAACATTTTGCTCAATTATGCGGTCTATAATCCACGTCTGGGCTACACTCAGGGCATGTCAGACCTCCTAGCACCACTTCTGGCAGAATTGAATTCCGAAACTGAAGCCTTCTGGTGTTTCGCGGGCCTAATGCAAAGATCAGTAGCTGTGTGCACACCTACGGACATGGACATGGACAGGAACTTGTGTTACCTACGTGAACTAATAAGAATAATGGTTCCCGATTTTTACTCGCATCTCCAGAAGCATACTGACGCTCTGGAACTACTCTTTTCCCATCGTTGGATACTTCTTTGTCTAAAACGAGAATTTCCTACGGAAGTGGCTCTGGTCATGTGGGAGGCTTGTTGGGTCAATTATCTAACCGACCACTTCCATCTCTTTCTTTGCCTAGCGATTATGTGTGTCTATGCGGATGACGTTATAGCCCAGGATCTACGAACTGACGAGATGTTACTGCACTTTAGTTCTCTAGCTATGTATATGGATGGAAATGTTATAATACGGAAGGCAAGGGGACTCTTACATCACTTCCGACAGCTGCTGCAATTGCCCTGCACCTTGGCGGGACTTTGCAGACAATGCGGACCAGGGATGTGGGACAGTAGTCATAATCCTGTTATCGTATGCGTAGGACATGGTGATGTGCAGTGCCCCTATATCGAAAATTATTAAGGTAATGGATTCATGATCAATTTCTAATCAGTTACCAATTTAAATACCAAATTGTTCACGTGTAGAAAAAAGCCTTGGCTCTTCATCTTGAGCGACCAAAATATAACGAAAACATTGCCAAGACATATCCAGTATGAAGAACTCGTAAAAGATTTTCTACACGTTTTCATTGAAAATACAGCAGTGTAACGGAAAGCGGGGGAGCCAGGCCCAAAAACGCTTCCAACGTTAGAAGCTAGAATAATAATAAATACCTGTAGTACAAGATAAGACTGATATGCTCGGTTCAGAGATGGCATTCAAAGTGTTTCCCAAGCCTCTCGGAGCTAGGGATAACAGAATGCTGCAAAAAGAGTAAAGACAAAAAGAGAAAGAAATTAAAAAGAAATAAAATATCCTTAACAGGAAATCTAATCACTTAGAAGTTGCATACATATACACAAGTCACGAGATCACCTAAAAATACAAATACATCATGATTCATTTATACATTTACTACATCAACCACTATTTCACTTGCATTAATTTAGTGCCAATTTCCATGTTTACTACTAGGTATGAGCGGCAGAGAATTCCTAATCGCAAAATCTAAAATGAAAAATATCAGATTTTAACGAACAACAAATTTTACATTGTAAGAACAAGAAAAACTATTGCTTTTGGTCAATTAATGATAGTCGCACGTAATAATAACTTGGGAATAAATCAACTTGTTAATGTGAAACAAAACAGACACAAGAAAAAGTATGTATAAAAGTTATGTGAGATTTTTCTTGTTTCCGTTAAATTGTTTATCTATTTCTCACCTGTCTTTACTAACATAACTCTATTCAATTTCGCTATTACGACACTAAGTACTACAATCAATTGGTATTTTCTTCTCTGTTTTTCTAATTGACCGAATAATTTCTTAGTCAAAGCAACGTTAAAATTTCCGGATATACAAACAAGCGTAAATATATATATTTAAAATAAATATAATCTCCTGAAAATTGTCGGTCAAAGCTTACCTCTCGCTTATGCTATCTTAAGAAGAAGCAGTAGTCGCCTTTGCACACGGTGCAAAAGAAATAGCCGTATGTAACGTTACATCAGAACATTACACGTGCCTACCTCATTTTGCACTTTGTGAAAATGGAATAACGATTCTGTTTTAAATTCGTTGGAGTATTAAAGAAAAGTCTATTCGTGTTAAGTCCTGCCACGCCTCAAGTCTGTCAATACGAAATGTAAATCTATGAAAATAAAGATTATACGAAAAAGGGATTACGTATTGTTAATGCAATTGGTAACCATTCCGTTACTTGAAAAATATACATGTGTATATTTTTATTAATATTCAACATTACGTATACACAATGTGTATAACATTCAGTAGTAGTACACGTGTCAGTAACACACATGCTTGTACATGGAATTCAGAGTACTATTGTCATCGTACTTTTTCTACATACATATAAAGACACACTACGAAAAATTACAGTTTACTTAAGATAAAACTACTGCACAATGTTTTATAACAATCTTTACTTCCTACGCTTGCTTTAATTTCTTTGGCAGTATCTTCTTCTTTTTCTCGTCTTCGTGCTGCTCTTATTTTTGTAAAAATATATTTATACACACGATAGTAGCGTAGACCACGTAACAGCTATTATACTAAAATTATCTTTATAATGATCATACGTACATTTTTAAGATAGCACCTTTTGTCAGTCTATGCAGGTAGACACTTATAATTTTTTTTTTCGAGATATCAAGTACGTTTCGAAAATTTTTAACAGCACGTAATACATCTCTATATTTACTACAAAGATATTGTTATATTTGAACTGAATTTTTGAACTGCTGCTACCTAGTATGAATTTAATATAATTATCTAATGTTTGCAGTTACGATTCTTTGCCAGATATTACACTTAGAAAGAACACAAAAATTAATTACTTGTAATCACCTGATGTTTTTATCGAATACAGTCGTTCCATGAGTAAAACATTCTGTGGCATTGATCTTATTTAACCTTAACAGTCAGAAAATGATGGCCCCTCGAAAAACTATGTTATTCGTAGACAAACTATACATAGATTGGATGAAGAATGTACAACATAAAAAAGCCCGATCGCATTCTTATCTCGTATAACCAATTTAGCAATTTTATTAAACTGAAAAAAAATTTACGACGATGACTATGATCATCGTGCTAAATGTAGTAAACGCAATACACTTTTAAAAATAACAGAAAGCAAATACGATAACTAGTTCATAAGTGTATTGTTTCTGATCAATTCAGAATCATTTGGGGTTCTCTTTGAAATGTATTACATTTGCGATAAAAATCCTCACAAAAAGAAGAAATGAAGCACACTACTACCTTGTTAAATACTAAACTATGCCAAATTTCTTTACAGAATATATCTTGTGAAATATCATAGATCAAAGAAGTATGAAAATCATTACTGATTCCTAATTCAAAGTGAATTAACACATGCTCTTGGAGCAAAATAAAATAAGTGAAAAAAAATACTTCAAGTTGAAAATACACATTTACACTATAATAAGATCATGTCTTATTTTCGTTCACATAAAACAAATAAAATTGTATCTCAATTTTTAAAACCAAAGGTATAGAATAGCTATAAATAGTATATCACTTTCAAGCTCTTTAATTTGGCTTGTACGATACGGATCCTGACGAGTGTCATAGTATTGTCAACGTCT
The DNA here is from genome assembly GCA_030142595.1 of Trachelus iudaicus. Taxonomy (NCBI): domain Eukaryota; kingdom Metazoa; phylum Arthropoda; class Insecta; order Hymenoptera; family Cephidae; genus Trachelus; species Trachelus iudaicus. The sequence continues at coordinate 422,136 of JARQTH010000535.1, forward strand.
ATTTCGAAGAAGAATCGAGCAAGAACATATGTTTCAGGATATAATGAATCTTCCTGCAATCAGATCAATCTTCCAAATGTTCCCTGCAGCAGTATTGTCCTCGTGGAAAGTTGTTCTTGTACACTATTCAACACTGTTTAGCTCAGTCAAACTGAGGGAAAATTGCACTTTCATAAGATTCACTGATACTAAAATCATACAAGTAACAGCCCAAAGGAGAACGAACCCAATCCAAAAGCTGCTACGAAATGGACTTGCAAACTTATTCACCACTCCCATGCCGATGACTTTATTCGTTTCGCGTCTTGCGTTGTATACCAAGAATGTTGGTATCAGGTACTGGATCCCAGCACCAGCATAGGACCCTGTAATCCCCACGAGGATGGACAGATCCTTAGTTGCCATAGCGATGAGATACGGCGGTAGTACAGCCAGAACAGGAAAAATAAGTTTACGGAAGCAGATATTGTAGTTGGCATCTTCAAAAAGGAATAGCGACTGCAGGTTGTTCCTCAGAGTAATTGCAATGATCGGGAAGCTTGTACTGAGGGTGAACACCGGGAACAATGCTAGGAAGTATTCAACAATGAGCATTGGCAGATTTGTGCTCTTGGAACAGTCAGCGGAGCCTCTTGGACCGAAGTCCAGAGTATAGAGATCGTCCAGGTGCTCAAACGCGAAAGCTCCAGTCAGAGCCAGTAGAAGATAGAAGATGGCTATCAGTGCGTAATCGAAGGCGAGTGATCTGTTGAGAGTGGATTTATTGGATATCGGCGCTACCAGAGCAGGTAGGGAATGGTGGCACATGAAAGAGTAAACGCAGGCTCCAAAAAGACCAGGAACTCCTAAAAAGTACATTACCATAAAATCACACTATTAGGCAAATTTAGTGGTGTATATATATATAAATATATATATATATGTAACAAACGCATCTGAGCACAAAATTGTGATTAATGGAGCGTGTTTATGCGTCTGTATATATGCAAATATATCCATATATCCTTCATGTCCTAACTACTGATGATTAAATGTATACTAACCCGATATGTTAGCAGTCGGAGGGTTGCCCTGCGGTCCATCTACAATTAATTTTCTTGTGGCATACACTATCATAATCGTAAAAGCCAACCATCGCATTGCGGAAGTTAAAAGTTGCAGATACTTTGTTTTTTGTATATTAAAAAATACAAAAGGCCCCAAGAACATTATGAACATCGTCTGTAACAAATGAGCAAAGTAATTAATTTCCTTCAAATGTGTAGATATCCATGCAAGATAAATATACAACAGACAGCATTTGAATATTGTATAAGAAATGAAATATATTGTACCCATAACATGTACTTTCTACAAACATTTATTTGTATGGATAATTATACACAAAAGAATACTACTTACCAAGAACATTCTATAAGCATCCAAACGAGTCATTTCAGAACCATTCCAGCACAGCTCATTATCAGGAATAGTATCATTGCAAGTAAGGTTTTTTGGTTGGTATGTACATGCGACATCACCTAAAGATTTAGCAACAGCAGTAGCATAGATACTCAAATCACCATATAAATAAACAGCAAAGCACAAGTAGAAAAGACTGATTCCTAATTTGTTGAAAAATATTGATGCCATCTCGCCCATCTCTATTTTGTCATGTATAAGATAGTATCGGTATGTCATATCCAATCGATCGGGGCTTGTTGGCAGGTTAACAACGAGAGGAGTATCTTCAGAATCAGAATTTGATGTTCCAGAATCTCCAAGATTCTGAAGTGTCTGTAATTTAAACATAAAATATATATAATAGCACTGGAAACTGTATAGTGCAACTCAAATAAAAGCAGTCAACTTGACATCCCATTGTTAATGCATTAGAGCTCACTTCAGCCTAATTGTACAAATATTCAGGTGGAAGTTTAAAGACCTCTGTATCAGAACCATGGGATGATGAGTCTTGTAAAAAACCTACACGTTTACGTTGCTGAATTCGTCGCCAAGTAATTATAGCATTCGCTGAGGCCATAGTTTCAATAACAAAAGTTACTGTGACGAAACTGTAAATACATGACATTTATTACAAGCACTAATAACATTATCAATGTACATATGATTATACCACATACTAAATACCTTATAAAGGCAAGTACTAAAATAACTGTTAATCCAAGGACCCATCCTGCTCGACTGAACACAGCAGGTAGTGTCAATGCTCCTGTACCAATGATAAGATTGAAAACATAAATAAGCCCAACCTGCAATACAAAAATGTAATTAAAGTATTTAAAATAGTTAATATCGTTCTAGTAGATCTCTCCAAACACAGGTTAAGCATAATATGTTTATTTTAATATATACCCAGGTAGAGTACTGATCTGCAGAATTCTGTTCAGGCATCTTGATGAAATTGTGTGCACTGAAGAGATTCTTAATACACTTAAAACTTCCTCTGTAATATTCCACGTGTCAGAGAGCCCACTCTTACTACCTCTTATCTCAGGAATGTATACATTACTGGCACGAAAATAAATAGTAACACGTTTACATCTTAACACTTCACATCACATAAAATCTGAAACATTTCTTCCTTGTCAATCGAAGATAACCATGTTGCTTCTGTCAGGAAGATTTCAAAATAACCATGGCATTCAGGGCCGTGAACAGCTGATCCGTAATGATTTGATCGTACTGTTTCATTTTTATTCTAATGGAAGTAATAAACTAATCGAAAAATATGTTTGTCGTTAAAAACATTAAGCCAAATGGTAATTAGAAAATGATCTACGAATATATTTAATATATTATGTCGAATACTTTTCAATATACACTCCTGATAATGTTTGCCTGATATAGGAGGAAAAACCTATAGCATTTCAGACCAATAGCGATTATTAGCCATTGACGAAAGATATATTAATATAATGCTATCAGACAATTCTGTATTGCAGTTTGTTCAATGACTAATGGACTCTTGCAATCACATTTTATCAATACTTCATGAGTTTGAGATACCCAACATTCTGCGTGTAATAAGATTCCGTTAATGACACGCACAGCAGAAGGAAGAACCGCGTCAAGTCTGAGATGTATCTAAAAAATGAACCAATAGGAATTGAAAGTCTATAGAGTTTGTTGAAAATAATTTTATTGGATCGAAAATATAAACCTAATGCTTAGAATAATTATAGTATCAGTTTTCCTTTTAGTGTAAATCTTAGGTTACGATAGAGTAACAATGATAATGAAAGATAGATAAGCTAGTGACGAGTAATGGCACGCTAAATAGATAGAAATTAAATAAAAGATAATAAATGAAACGTGAAAATAGAAAGAAAATTAATTTTTATTGATCGTACCTGATTGTAAAATAATATATTGCTGAACAAGAATGGTTCATTTTCGAATTCCCATAGAAAAATGGAGTACCATACTTATTAACTGTAAGAATTCACGGATCATAGGTTATATGTATAGCACGTATAAGCCAAGAAAAAACAGAATAAGTCAATACAATGTTTTTAAGATTTTTATTTTATAATCCCATAAGTCTAAAGTAGTCTTTAAGTTGTGTACGTGAGTGGTCTTGCACAATACAATGGGAATAAATTATAATACTTTGGCTACGCTTGCGGGGTCGAAACCGTGTTATTGTTATTATTAATTTGTAATGAAAAGAAAGATAATAGACGTACATTACAAATCAATAATAATAATATTAATGATGATGATGACAGGGTTTGTTGCCTTACGTTTTTCAAAAAGGGTTACGATCGGTAACGGTACAAAATAGGAAGAGACACAAAAATAATTCGCATGATAAGAGTAAATTAGGAATGTTGGTGATAGGGCCAGACCTGTGCAAATTCTGATCTGACAAGATGGAATGTGATGGCTGTAACCAGGATATCGAGGAAGAGGATGACGAGAATGAGAGGAAACTCGCACTGCAGAAGCTCTTTCTGCGTCTGTGAAGTGTTTAGAAGCACTTCCTGTGGACGATGGAGGGACCGGACTCGTCGTACTCCTGCTTGGAGATCCACATCTGCTGGAAGGTAGAAAGGGAGGCCAGGATAGATCCTCCGATCCAAACGGAGTATTTCCTCTCAGGGGGTGCGATGATCTTGATCTTCATGGTGGATGGTGCAAGGGCAGTGATCTCCTTCTGCATCCTGTCGGCGATGCCAGGGTACATGGTGGTACCACCGGAGAGTACAGTGTTAGCATAGAGATCCTTACGGATGTCGACATCGCACTTCATGATAGAGTTGTAGGTGGTTTCGTGGATGCCACTGGCTTCCATACCCAAGAACGACGGTTGGAAGAGAGCCTCAGGACAACGGAATCTTTCGTTGCCAATGGTGATAACCTGACCATCAGGAAGTTCATAGCTCTTCTCAAGGCTAGAAGATGATGCTGCAGTAGCCATTTCTTGTTCAAAGTCTAGAGCAACGTAGCAAAGCTTTTCTTTGATGTCACGGACGATTTCACGTTCGGCCGTGGTGGTGAAGGAGTATCCTCTTTCAGTCAGGATCTTCATGAGGTAGTCGGTCAAGTCACGACCAGCGAGATCCAAACGAAGGATGGCATGGGGCAGAGCATATCCCTCATAGATGGGTACAGTGTGAGATACACCATCACCAGAGTCGAGTACTATACCAGTAGTACGTCCAGAAGCGTAGAGAGACAGTACAGCCTGAATGGCTACATACATCGCCGGAGTGTTGAAGGTTTCAAACATGATTTGAGTCATCTTCTCACGATTCGCCTTGGGGTTAAGAGGAGCCTCTGTCAAGAGAACAGGGTGTTCCTCAGGAGCAACTCTAAGCTCATTGTAGAAGGTGTGGTGCCAGATCTTTTCCATGTCATCCCAGTTGGTAACGATGCCATGCTCAATAGGATATTTCAGAGTCAGGATTCCTCTTTTGGATTGAGCCTCATCACCAACGTACGAGTCCTTCTGTCCCATACCGACCATCACACCTTGATGACGGGGTCGGCCGACGATGGAGGGGAACACGGCGCGAGGTGCGTCGTCTCCGGCGAAACCGGCCTTGCACATACCGGATCCATTGTCAACTACGAGTGCGGCAACTTCTTCGTCACACATGTTTAGTCTGTTGTGGAGTTAACTGGAAAGAAAGAAAAAAAAAGCATTTTACAATCAGTATATCATCTTTAAATATACTATATACTTTTTTAAGCTAGCTATAGACCGATAATTTGCATCATTAGAATGGTTATTTACATAGCAATAGTCGGCTTTGTTAAACGCTACTAATGTTATTCCTTGCCGACCACCGCCTTACTGTTGAGTATATTCAGTGTCACGTCATGTTATTCAAAAAGTATTTCAAGATGGCGGCCGTTGAAGTGCCGACGCTCTGGACAAGACTATGTGCTTATGGCATATATCTTGGTATATCCTCTCATCGAAAAGAAATTTAAATAAAAATACTACTAAATTATAAACTTGTGAAACGTAAACGAAATATTTGTGTCTGTGAACTTGGAAAACTATACGAAACATTCGAAATAGATGCGGATTACATCAAGCACATATTGCCCCGCCCAAGCCGGTATGCGAAACGGTCAATACCCAACGAATCATATAAGTGCCACATTTAAATTTCATCAAAGATTTAGATCTTTTACAATATATCGAACGTGGAGAAAGCAACACTCGAAAAAAGTTAACATTGCAATCAGTAACGTTCAGAACTTTTCAGACCTATACGATTTTGTTCTGACACAATTAAGTGATCAGGCACTTTCTTATCCTTCACTTAGAAGATAAGATTTTAAACGAGGTATGATCACTAAATTTAGAAGGATTGGTAAAGGCAAATCGTGGGAAGAGGATCACAGAAACACACCAAATATGGAACCACGTATCCCAAGAGTATCGTGAACACACCCACTTGCCAGTTACATGCTCGTAGTACGTATAACTATTCAAAATAGCGAGCTGCTATATGAGAAAAACCCACACACTGGTATCCCCTAATAGGTATCACTGGTAAGTTTTGTAAATTTCCCGGCGACTTCACGGATGGAATGGTAGCGGATAAGAAAAAAATACCAAATGAAGAAATGGTTTGAAAAGAAAAAAAACTTAAATATGACGCTGTTCGTTAAAACACAGACAGATGAAAACTTGCGAGCGGAACTTACGTTTTCGTGTAAAAAAAATATGTACAAGTTAGGAAGAGCTTGGTTCACTACAGACTGCCGCACAGTCGAGCCAATCTAGCACCAAACACAGAATGTACCGGAGAGACCGGTTCACAGTGTATTATATGAACAGAGCCGTTGTTGCTCTCCCCACCAAGAAACTCTCAACCAATAAGGGCAGGACACCCTCGGCCAATCCCGGCTTTCTTTACCATATATGGTAGTGCTCTGCCTCCATCCGTTGGGGGCCCCCACCCTTCCTACTGTCACCATCCTGCGACTCCCCCACCGGCCATCTGATGGGAGAACGCATCAACCAAATTGACCGAGGCTGGACGATCTCGATTACGTACAAATGCCTTACCGATTTCTCGATTTCCCGATTCCCAATGACGTTTAGTATATTACGCACTCGTTTTATGCGAGAGTAGTACGACGCTGCAACGCACCTTTAATGGATGAGTAATGTCAATTGGCTCTTTTCTCTCCCTCTTTTCTTTTTTTAATCATTCAAATAGGAAAATAACAATCATTTCCGCTCGGATGATTTTTGATTCTGTGCCAGTCGGTCAATGCAATTTACATTCTACACCTCGTGTTCACGCACAAAGTCTCTTTTTAACTTTTTTTCCTGAGCATTCTAACCTATTTTGGTATGATCACGTGCGACTTCATGATTTTTACCGCAATCGAATGCTAAAATAAGGTATATTGCTAATGTTTTAAAAAGCAGTGTAGTACAAGATTTGAAATTCGTCACCAAGAATATTTCTAAGCTTTATTGCATTTCCATGCACTATTTCCATTCATGACGATAATCTTTATGACTAATAATCTTCGGTATGAGACAAAATTCTGGTATTATCAAGAAGACTTTATAATCGCCTTTTTCTTTTAATCACGGTAGGTTAGTTTAGTTTAACATGCATGCCTAACGTTAAAGACGTTACGTACGTTACGGTCGTCTAATAATAAACGCCGTGCCGTCAACCACCTTACGCTACTTCAAATACGTATACGTCAGAAACAACCACCTAGAGGAATTCGACAACCTGTCAGATCTTTGGCAAAAACCTTTCCAAGCCTCTGAGTAAGGCAGCCGACAATATTAATATCGTACTACAAGTATAATTATTCTCAAAAAAGGATGCCACGGGAGAGCAACGCCCTGCCTGAACATCATGGCCGTCTCGACGCACAAAGCCGGCTTAAAGACGATGGCGTCGCATGCGGCACACCATGCTGGGCAAGAAAATCCCAAAAGCTCTGATAATACACCAGAATGAAAAGAATTTGAACGAACAATTTTACGAGATAATTATATTTGATCACTCACCTCTTGTGCTCGAACGTAAAGGAACAATGAGGTTATGTTCCCAAAAAAGTGACGAAGGTTGGAGATGTTAGCGTAGAGAAACAGTGACACGATCAAGACTCGTGAGGTCTAGGAGACGTCAGAGAGACGGTTGCGAGGACTGTGAGCAAAATCCTCGAGGCCGGATCGTAATGGACCTGCCTGTCCGTAGGTATGGTTGGCAGGAACGTGAGTATGGGTGTGTGGGATCAGATGCGAACGAGAGAAAATCGTAATGGCGGATACCGATTGAAAACACTTGTCTTATGAAACTGTCTTTTTTCCTTTCAGTTAATGAAATCTTTACACAGATTACCGATCTAGAAATGAGCATGCAAACAATACATTCTATTGGCTATCTTTTATTTTCATGTTTGCTTCGATGTTTTTGTTGAGGATGAATTTTGTCGTTCCTATCGCATCGGCCATGTGAAATGTAGTCAACTGAGCTACTAGACAGCAGTGGGCTGATCTGGGTGGTTGACTGTCTACCCAACACCCCTGATGAATCCATGGGAATGGACTCGTCCAAAGTGGCTCGCTCCCTACCACTTGGATTCACAGCTCTTGCCATATATGGGCATAAAACGAATGCTGACATCTGATTGGTCCGCCTGCCGGCTGCCGGCTAGATTCTCCAAATGCCGCTCCAAACTGTACGATACTCCAAGCATAAAGACTCCTGGAAGCGTACACTAGCACACCTAGCTGTACGTACTTACTAAACGGTGTCCTCGTTGTGTAAGTCTATCTTAAATGTCTGCGCGTATGCACGCATAAACAAATGTGCCTGTGTGTCATCTTATACGAATAAAGGCGCTGCTTATATCGTACAAAACTCAATACGTAGTCATCGCATTGCTAAGCGTCTTGGCTAGTTCCTGTACCTGGGTGGAAGATAGAATTTTATGCAAGATAAATTTTGCGAATTTTTGAAGACTTAGTCAACAGTTCAATCTTTCTTTTCCTTAAAATGTTGGTACAAGACTTCCTTGATGTAGGTTGAAAATTCGGGACAGCAATTTTAACAAATATCTTAAGTTCATATTGGAGATTATCCGTCATGTCTGGCCATCGAACACGGCATTGTAACGTGGCTGTCCTGACGTAATCTGTCCAACATTCTACAACGATAATGAGCCAGTCAGTAGGTACCTGCTCTTGAAAATCAGCTGCGGGGAAAGCGTCTTATTGTTAGATAACCCAAAAAAATAAAATCCTATACAACCGACAGGGTACAGCAACAAACAGCAGACTTATCTGCATCCTGAACGATGTGCCCAAGGGTGTCTGTTTTAATGCATTTTGAGAATTTCCTGGAGCCTTCTTCGTCTTTCTCTTTCAACCATTCTCTCTCGTGGCATAGTCTCTCTAAAAATAGATTCAAGGGCGCAGGCCTTGGTGCACTGGGCTAACCGCTACGTCACGTAGGGTCTCCCTTTTTCTCCCACATCCATCTAAACTCCTATCTATACGCGAATACATTAGTGTGCGTGAATCCGACAGTCTGAAGTCTAGTAAAACACAGACACCCAACACCCAATACAAGGCAGACATAAGTGCAGAACCGTCTCACCAAGAATCAATATCCGTGCAGTTGCTGCGCCAGTGCCAAGCAATCCATCTACCACGTGGCATAGTGGATTTGGCAAAATATAGCAAGTTCAGTGCCATTCTGCACGAAGTAGCTACTACGTACATAGATGCACACCCAACCTCGATACAAATGGTACTCAACATAACGCCACGACAGAGATGTATCCTGGTGTCTATGGCCTCAACGCTGAACCCTGAACTCAAGATACTTGTTGCCCTTAATCATCCAGTAACATTATTAAATAAATAATCGTACAACGTATGCCGCATCTACTACCTACCATTATATCTAGCACCTAACACAGTAGTACCTAACATTATATCTACTTCTTAGTATACCTATTCTGTTTCCTTATTGCTTAGATCTTCGCATCCCAGCCCATTCACCAGATCTAAAACAGTACTTCCAGCGCTCTTCAGGTACGTTGAACTTAGCCGGGTATTCTGTATTGATTTCACTGGGGTTCCCAGAGACCGAGCCAGACTTTGCGTATAACCGAGCCACGTGGAGTTGTAACTCCACCGCGTTACGCAGAGACACGCCCATCCTCACAATGACGATGACAACGATCGGCATGAGGTCACAGGGTACATGTAATTTTTTTAGGTTAGAGATTTGCGAAAGTTTAATAAGTTTGTAAATGAGGTTAGATTGACGGAGGGGCGAACAGATTGACGGTAAGTCACTCGATCACTTTCACTTAAAATAACAACCAATGACTAATTCGACGTCTCAAAAATCTATATTTGATTCTCACTACGTTTCATATTGTCGAAGACTTAGCACACTCATAGAACATAATCGGTTAATCATTATGCCAATGGCACGAGCGGGGCCTTACGCAAGGCCGCGGAGACCTTGACAGGGTCCTTATTTGGAAGACAAGGTCGTAGCGGGTGCAGGCCATTGGGTTTTGAGGACGGCCACCTTCTTCCCTACTACTAGTACCAGTAGTAGTAGTAGTACCAGTGGCACCTATCACACATGCGGCTATCTATCATGTGTTACTCGTAGCTATTAATAATCTTATGTCGGCCATATTTAGTTGCAATTACATTTCGACCCTGTGAAAATTGACCTCGATCCTTCATCACACAATTATGCACGTATAAGTATATAGCGCAGTTTCGATTTCTCTCTAAATCTATGAAATATATATATATACATACGTACGCGCAAGCTCAGTATCTCTCCACTATATTTAGATATTACCCAAGATGAATGATGTTAATGCGATGACGACATAGTGACGGTTAGTGATAAGAATATTTTGCCTGAGACAAACGTATGGGTCTTCGCGTATGGAAACATTTGATATTAGGAGTCATCGATGAATACAACCGAATGACTTTCTACGTCAGCACGGATGATCAATAACTGAGAATTCTTGGAGCTGATATTAATTCTACAAGGGTCCCACCCCTCGATGGATACGTCACTGCGTGAGATCATACACGCGTCGATGAAAGTACAGTCGTTCGTACGTTGGAATTGTTCAGAGAAGGGGGACGCGCGATATCATAGAGGAGGGAGGGTTTGGAGGGGCGGTGAAGAGAATTGTTCATCCGATGCAGATTTCATTCGAGGCCACGCTCCGTTCCTAGAAGTGATCCTGAATTCCGTGGGAGTACTCAGGAGTACTTCCGGTTTTTCCTGAAAACAATCCTGTCGCACGATTATTATTCCAATCAAGCATATAGCACATATCTGTATATTATATGAGTATGAAATTCAAAAATCAAGTTAGATACATCTTGTCTATACATAGTACATTACAATGTATATTTACTATTAGTCAATCTTTAAGGATCATCAGACGACATGGAACGTGAAAAATACACTAGTTAGAACCAGTTAAATAATAGTTCCAAAATGGCATCGCATAGCCTTCCCCTAATGTTCTCGTATATGCCATATATCTACGTATGTACTTGGATAGCGAGGATCAACCTTGCACGGGCAGTTTTGACCCAGAACCAGTGTACACAACCGGTACCAGATACATAAGTAAGTCTACGCGTATTTTACCGGTTGCTTACGCTCTTGACTTCGATTCTCAGACATACATATATGACCATTTCATCTGTACAAGTACGTAAGCACGAGAGAGCGCTTTATACGTTAAACGACGTATGTAAATGAATAGGTGGACTATCCTCGAGGAATCGGAACATGGCCATTCCGCGGTTCGCAATGATTCAAGTAAAATAATTGTCAAGAGAAGTGTCTGTTCGTAAGACAGGTGGGGATCGTGGCGCCATATTGTTTTCTTGTACGGTATTCAAATCCTTTTATTATTCCGTTCAGTACTCAACTTCTCTCTAAGATTTTTCCATGTTGAGTTTCAAGTTCTGTGGTTACACGCATTTCCGTCTGAAGTTGACTCTGGTTTAACGTCGTTTTATCTTAGACGCGATGCAGATCTTCCGTCTACTTTCAATGACACGAAGAAAAAGTCAGAAGAATTATACGCGTTATCCTTTAGACAATATGAAACGTGTGTGTTAAATGCATTGGACGTGCTTATTGTTTGTTAGACAAAAAATATTATTCATTTCGATTGTATCTTTTTTTTTTAATGGGATATCATGTAATATCGTATACACTGTACGAATTAAGAGTAAATCCAGGGGTAGCCATGTCGACGACCGGTTCGGCAAGTTCAATGTCGAGTACATGCAGAAGTGTACATGAGTACATGGACAGTTATAAGAGTCATACGTAAAGTTAGATACATGTGAAAAAATACATAAAAGCCAAAAGTTTATCGACCTTTAGATAACCCTACAAACGGATACCGATTTGATGGGAATACTGTTTGGTTGTGAAACCTTACTTCCGGTCAATGTATAGGATATTGTCAATGTATATGAATATTCGTGTAATGTATATGTTCGGAATATTTATAAAGCATGAGTGATCTTAGGGCTGACGTTAATTTCTTACCAATTGGGCTAAGTACGATTCTATTTATTGAAGAAAGTAGGCTACGCGGAAACATTGGTTTCCTGCGTTAAGTATACATATACAAATCAACAAAATGCTAATGATGGTTTCCTTACCGTAGGATTCTAACCTCTCCTTACGTATTCCATGCTTGTAAGTCTGTACGTATTTTTCAGTCAAATGTTTCGTGTGCTAAAGGAATATTTGGTAGGTTAACCAATGGCTGTAGGATATATTGACAGTTATTCGAAGTTGAAATGTTATCCGGTAGAAATTCTTTATAAATCAGCGCGAGAATAGCAAGAAAAATATTAATACAGTTTTGGCAACAGTCGACAGCGGAATCTTCCGACTCCAAACTGGAAGAGCAAGTATAAAGTTAATGAATGATGATCGTGTAGCTTCGGGTGACGACCGATGGCAACCGAGGGCGTTCGGGACGCAATGGCGCCGACATAGATATATCGTACACGTCCGATGGTGTCTCGTACGTGAATGGTGAAGAATGAAAGAGTCTCGAGGGCAGACGCCTAGACGGGAAGAACAAGACAGGTTTGGAAGAAATGGCACTCTTGGATATATAGGTAAGTGTATAAAGGATATAGAATCTAAGACGTAAAAATTCAAGGGATTCAATGATTTCAAAAAGCGCAGACAATGCTACACAAATGTCCATCGAATCTATAGCCAAGGATTATGGAATTGACACATCCTTTGCTCGTATACTTATAACTTCATCTACAGGGTTAGTCAACAGTATCGTACCACCGGAAGCCTGATACAAATAGACCCGAAGATAGTTCTACTATAGTAACCAAATAGACTGGCTAAGTTCACGCAATACTCCTGAATAACCCTATATCGATAAATATATGAATGCAATAAGTTATAATATGTCAATAGCAATTCGCGCGTTGCTCCTGTAGATGTCATGATACATTTTTCGAAGATTTTAGTCTTTTGTATGAGGTCTGTGATTACGTATTTTTACTTTTATCCTTACAAGTATTCTTTTAAATTTCAGTTCTTTCATCATGGATATTCAGCGAATAAAGATGCAATCTCTCTTGGAAGATTTTCATTTCATTTTATTACCTCTCACCTATGCTGTTCCAGCAATACTCTCAAATGGCTATGCACAGTATACGTTCTACATTCCTCAGAGTTCAAGTTCGCTCAAGAGTGAGGTCATGTTCTACAACTTCGAAGTGTCATTCGAAGAATCGTACTGAGAAACCAAAGCCTTGTGAAATGAGAATTTTATGTCTTGCGGATTTGCCATGTCATACCCTGTCCATGTGCGAAGGGCGGATACGAGAGAATAATTGACAATTAGCAATTTAATTTAATGAAATCTCTTAATTACGTATTGTCAGAAAGTACGAGAAACACGCTTATACATGGTCATAAGAATTCGAACGTGGGAATATATAATAATTTAGAGAAAACCTAAGTTTTCTCTCTGTCCAAAAGAAAAAAAGGAGAATAAAACTCAGACACTCTTTTTTCTCCTCTTCAGTTAGATCTGTCACTTTCTGGCATCTCGCCAAATTCTAATTGGCTGAACTTTGCCATCTTATATTTTTTTTTCTCTAAGAATATCATCTGACCTTGTTATCCTATGCCAATAATATAACTATTTGAAGAAATGACCCTGTTGAGAATCCTGTACTGCGACTCACAATTTCAAGTCCTGTCTATAGTATACAGATATAGATATATTTCTGATACTCATATACATATATATCACGCGTGCACGTGTATGCCTAAGAATACATAAACGCAAAGTACGAATGAAGAGTGCGGTTAAGATGAGAAAACCTGCTTCTTAGCAGGCAGGCCACCTGTCGACCCGTTATACCAACGTCGACTTTGGAATAACTTCGCTTCTTGCGCGAAGATCTTCGCGATGCCAGCGCGCTTGTATTGCGCCATTGCAGGGGTACGATTAAGTATTTTCATTCATGCCAACATTCTGGGCCCTGACAAACAAGTACGATTGTCAGAGAGATAAAGAAAAAGAATTATTCTTAATGATTTTGCATTAGTATATCCAGATACCATATCGTCTTGTTTTTTTTGTCACGCGGTCACCGGTGCACAATGAAATTTCGATAATGTATTATTATTTAAAATGACATTAAAATTGTCAATTGTGATATTTAAAGACGCACTTAACAGGCATTCAAAGCACTGCCAATTCGATGACAACAGGCTGAGATAATATTGTACTTCAAAGACTATTACAAAATACGATCACTGTGTTTTAAGCTTGTCGAAACACATGATGCAATTTTTTTATTTATTTTATTTCGAGCCATAGCTACTTTATAAAAATAGTATTAATTTGTAGTCCATTAAAATCGCGTCGTCAGCAGTCGTAAATAAGAAACATAGTATTTCATTTTGTAAAACGCAATAGATCTGAACATGTCGAAATTGATCTGTCAAAAGGAAAATTGCGCGTAATTTAAATGATGATTTTTTACATCCACGTTTCTTGTTAAATATCATTGTATCTCTACTGTGTTTAAACTATGGTTTCATGCTACGTCTTGCAAGCCATTTCTCATTGATCGGATATAGGTACTCTTAATTATTCCCAGAGACCTTGTGGGTGGTATCCAGTTTCCATGTGGTTGACACATCCCTGTCACGCGTGAGTCATCCTCGAGGGACTATGTTAGACGATATCCCAATAACGTACACTGACCCAGCTGTCCGCAGTACCTTCCTGCACTACACTGTTGCACCTTCATTATATTTATAGAAACATCTGTTGTTTGTCTCTCGGTCGTAAAACGACTGCTTTACTTGAACCGCATAATTAATCGCGTATAGAAAATATTTTCTAAAACAAGCCACACGGTCGCTTAAGAGACATTCCCAAGATCTTGCGGGTGTCATACTCTTCTTCATTATTTCTTTTTCTTTTAGCCCAATCCCGGATTTCAAGTGTCGGATTTGCTTCTGGTTGTCCCCTTTTTTCGTAGCTTTGAACCTTTTTTTTTCTTCTCCTAACGAAGTCCGTGAGATAAAGTGAGTCTGGGGGAAACGGAACATTGTTAAAATATGTATCATATAGGATACATCGTAAATGGCCGATGTGAACGTTCGTTATTTTATTATCTAGACGATAAGAATGATAACGAAATAACTTCTTTCTTGTAATACGATAATCAAAATGATAAATCTCGTATCTAATGGTTTTACGTAATTCAAACAATCAACAGTTGTTAGAAATCTTAATACCTGAAGATCTTAGATAAAAAAATAAATGATTAATGTCGACTTGCAAACGTTTGTATCTGCTTAGTTCGCTGAGATATGTCAATTCGGACAAGAAATAAATTACATATGTGAAAAATGGTAAATTCACATGTGAATCTTTAGTAGAGTATTGCAACTAAAAAATGCACTTTCATGATGTCTATCTATATATATACGCACAAATATATAGAACATCTACATGGGGATCGATGAGAGACGTCTGCAGTCTGCACCACGCCCAACCTGGAGGGGTTGACCCACCATGACTCACGCCATGAAGAGTAGATATTCCATGGGATCCAACCCCCATAGAAAACCGTTCCATTAAAAGAAAAGTTGTAGTAGTAGGAGTAGTAGTAATAATAGTATTAGTATTAGTAGTAATAGTAGCAGTAGTAGTCAGGTCAATGATTGTAGCTCGTGTAGTATACCGTGACTCGTGTAGATAGTTTTATGTGTATATATGAATACTTATATACTGCAACACATATGTACTCCCACACAATAGGTTCAGAAAGTGGGAGAAAAAATTAGAGAGCATAAGGGTGAGATTTCAGACGGGGGCCGATTAAAGGTTAGGTTCGTTCTAGTTGGGTTAGGTCAGATTATATAGGCTTGCGCCATAAAATTATATAGGAGAATCAGACGATTTTGAAAAGTTTTAAAAAAGGAAATCACGACTGAAATCCAGCAGCATTATACGGCTTTACCGTACACGTGCCAGATGAAGCGGTAGTTAGAATCCGGAATTTCTGATTTTATCTGCTTATTTCCGAAATTCAAATACCTTTCGTAGCAACGGTTCCTCGTGAACTATTGCACGTCCGTTATTCGGGGAACGGTTTCGCATAACAAATTAATAGAATTCATATTATTAATTGCTCGCGGAGCCCGCAGTGCGCTCATTAGCGCACATGTAATCATACCAGTTTAAATTGTCTGCTCTAGCGAAGTTGCTGGGATAGGACCCAATTTTCTGTCGGGTTCAAGTACCTGCGGATCTGTAAATCGAAAGAATAACAAGACTCAAGCCGAGGAACCTTCTAACCTGAAATAAGAAAGACGAGAAATATTTCTCGATACACTTTTCCATTAAACTTAACCTCTTTTAATCGTCAGTAAGCTGTATTCCTAAATATGATAGGAGCGATGACTAACGAATGATAATTAACACCCGAAAGTATTCCATATAAGTATTCAATTCCTAATAAGATAAATAGTTATGGATTTAAATTCGAAACTTCTACTATCTTAATCCTACTACTTGACCACGTGGCGTTATCTATGGTTGGTACAAAACCAGTAAGCCCAAAATCGCGTACCTGTCCATAGGATCAATTTCAATTTTTTCTAAGACCCGCCAAAAAATTTAAAAGTGTATGTTCATCGATTTTGACAACGAGGTGATTTTAAACAAGATCACGAATACAAAATGGCCCCGAGCATGCTCATGGATGCGCCCTTCTATCGGTGCGTCTGTCGGTCTTTGATAGCTGGAGAAATTGGCTGTGCCAAAGTCATTGACTTCGTGGCTTGGTTTAATTGACTTGGTAGCGCGGTAGTCAGCCAGTCAGGCAGGCGGGCAACAGGAGAGGCAGTGACTAGCAACGAGAGATCTTTTCACAGCGTGCGAATCAAGGCCACTGGCATGAACGTACGCGGAATATGGATGTATACAGTCTCACAATCAGGGATATACAGGAACGTGTACCTGCGCTCGTGCATATTTCATACGTATACGAAATACGATATCCTCGCGACGATATATATATGTATACACACATAGGCAAGGTACACTGTCCCCCCAACTGCAAATTCTAATGTGGTTGCCACGTAGAAACAACGTCTTGTCTCGATAGAGAAATACGAACGTTTTGATATTTGATTACTTGTAAGCAACGCGCATACGTAGGTAAATGTCTGATTGTTCTTCCCTACGTCTTGACGCTGTCCGATGTAATTTGACAAAGCCGTTCTTTCCCGGTATAATTTTACAAAGCGGTTCTTACCCGGTATAGATACTGCAGATACTGTGAAGTGAAAGAGGACTAATTTTGTATCCAGAGTCGCTTGGTAATCTTTGGTGCCAACCACGAGAACAGGACACCAGACTTTATCTTGCGGATGCGTGTATCCTACGCTAGATAAAGGATTTCCAGTTTGTTCGTTATATCATGCAGATTTCGTTAAATGTTTGTCTTCATATATTTCCTGAAATCTATATGCTTCTTGTAGGAGAGTAAGAGAGTAACGAGTGCAACGGTGGATTTAAAAGAGAACATTTAAAATATTATTTCCAAAGTGTCCTTTCTAAAGGGGCCACTTGTACAGATTAGATATGTTAAATCTCCTTGGTTATACATGAGTGTTTATATCTATAGTGCATTCGTATTAAGGTAGTCCCAAGTAGCTATAGCCTAGCCAAATAAAGATACGTGGTGAGAATCTTACCATATAAGAATACGTGTCATGGCTTCTATATATGTACTATATGTCCTATTCAGAGTATACCATATCGTCCGAATATTCTTAAGGTTAATTCTTAGCGAGAAACTGAATGGATCTAATGACTTATAAATACAAGATATTAATAAATGATCGTGAATAGGAGAAAGAATAAATTTTTGATTTTTTTTATATCTGCTAATGGATTTTTTAGGATATGTCTAGGCTGTTGCAAAAACATCACTGAATAACAAGAATAAGTTAGGACACTTTGGCATTATACGATACACATGCGACATATAAACTTTAAATGTAAACATTGTATACCCTTGGTATTTAAAAATATATTCATTCAGCAAGTAATATGTGCATAAAGTTTATATGTACCTGGATACTATACTATGTAGGTAAAGTTATATTGTTACCGGTGGCCGGTCGTGAGTAAGGCTGGAGTTATGAGACTTATGGGGTAACGACTAATGACTCACAGAAAATGCCGGACTTAGTATAGATGATTTCTCGTTTACCTAGAATTCGAAAAAAAGAGAATAAAACGACGTATTTCTTAAGGTTTTACTACTAGCTGGATTCACTATAAATAATAGTTCATCCTTTCGATTACCATTGGAAAATTTTCTATTATTTCAACGTACACTCTTAATAAATATCTAACTTCCGGCCGGCAATCGAAACGTACTGTCAAATAACTCACATGTGGTTGTGTGTGGAAATGAGTCATTTCACGCATCTGATACTCATGGATATCGTATATACGTAGAAATTAGTCCTCCTGCTTCTTGGTATTTGAGTCAGTTTACTGGGAACATATCGAAGACGAAGAGAGGCTGCTGAATCATTAGAGTGTACTAGAACTTACTATATGTAGTCATTACAATGTATGCACTACGTATATACTATGCATACCATAAAATCACTGCCATGAGTATAAGGAATCTTATGTATGAATCATACTTAGAGCAATTCACTAATACATACGGCAAGTACTACTGAATCGAGAAATTATGTTTTTATATTATTACTCAAAGTGCAATTAGTTATTTATCTACCTATTCTCTACAGAAGTTTACATTATTCGACCCTTCCAAAAATATGATAGCATTTCACCCGAGACTCTCTTATCTATAGCTGGAGAATGTCGATGACGATGAGAATGACGTGCCACTTGGTCTTGCTGACCGATAATACACTAAGAATACCATAAATGGGCAAGAGAGTCTTTATCGGTTTTTTTCGCTCTCTCTATTTTTTTCTCTCTCTTTCTCATTATCTTTGCTTTTCGGTCTATCTCTTTTTATGCTCGATTGACTGTCATTCCCTTCTCATCGACATATTAGTCATGGTGTTGAGTTTGAAAAAAAACATACACAAAACATTTGATACACACTAGATTTTAGATATCGCGGAAATGGCATGCCGTTTTCAATTTTTATGTTCAATGGTCATCGAACGTTTTGTTGTAGTACAAATTAACAAGTAATAAATGCCTTTCTACGTAGTCATGCCAATAGCCGGGAGCCATTTATAGTGGTAATTAGAAAAGTAATTTTAAGAATCCAATGGGTCGTATTAGAATGTTATCGGTGTTGGTCAGTCTTACAATAAGGTGCATTCTTGCCAAACGGGATACGTAAGAAGAAACTTTTATGTGAATCCTACAATCGGCGAGACTGCACTGTTTTCGACCTGCTTTACCAATCGCTAGTATAGTACATGGGTAGCATCTGACATGTAGACGCAATAGACCGTTGACATCAACTGATAAGATGCTTAATCTGTCTTTATATCGACAGCCAATGTTGACTCCTGCTGATAATTAAATGTATGCTGATAAATTCAGGTAAATTATATTTTACCTCCATATGGTTGCACTAGTGGCGCTCTCTCTACGGAAGGATATGTACAAATGTCATCTAGGAAAATAGAAACGTTGCATAGCTGTTATGCGGTGAAAATGAATAAAAACTGAATTAATCACGTAATTACGAAAAAGTGTCGTGTATTATACCAAGATAAATTGCTCATAATAGTTTAAGGAACTGATACGCAGAAATACATATATTGGCGTTAGTAGTGCTTCAGATGTTACGCATATTTTAAGATGTAGGCTTTTATGCTGTAATGTGATTGATCAATCATGACATAAATTAGGGTTTATCTGCTTGGTGAGTTGTATTAAAATGAACTATTTTTAGTTGTACATTGTCCTATCTAAAACTTTGCTAATGGAATGCTACAATTATCCTCATATTCCAAGAACAAATAATTCACTTTTAGTTGCATTTGTCTGGTTTTCCCTCTCCACTTGTCATCCATGCATTTTGTATCTTAAATCTTTCTTGTTGCTATCAATAATATCACGTATTAATGCTTATTATAGATTGGAATAAAAAATTATGACGTTGAGAAAATGTTCGATTGTTTGGACCACTTAGACCAATAGGAGTACCTGTTAAAGAACCATCCTGGAGTAATCACTGTTGTTTATGATGTGATTATTGTCTTTTACTTTTATTTTTAACTTTGAGCTGTCCACCTGCCTGAAAGACAGTAAAGCCAAAAACGAAATTGTACTAGTTCTTGTATTCATTTGTTGTTTTATTAAAATACAATTGTGACATCTGCTATCGTGACATAGTATTTTATTTTACTAGACAAAAGCAACCATATTTCAGTACATCATATTTACTACTCTTATAAAATAGGTATGCATATTACTTAAATAATATATCTATATCATATATATGATATATACTTGAAATACATCTTTTTGTAATCATTTAAGAACATGAATTATTAAATCAAAATTATAGAAATATTGATTACTGAAATTTTGATATTTGGTGCATTATGTCAATGTTGACATCTGACGTATGAAGCAAACATTTAAGGAACTCAATATCTACTTCAAATTAGTCTTTATATGTATCTTTATCTAAACATCATCTTACATGACCGCCAATGTTAATGTAATCTTCTAAATTAAGTTATGATATTGTATACTGCATATACATGCAGTTATTGTTATATATTATGTTTTAATATACATATGTGTCTGGACTACCAGATACCCTTCATTTAAATTTATATTTAGCATTTTCCCTGAGTCATAATATGTTTCTTATCTTTGTCCAATGCATTGTATTTATATTCGACAATAACAAAACCCTGTGTACAGGGTTTCTAATTTGGTTCTAGTCACTAATATAGTCATGGCACCGTAAGGAAAAAGTTCAAAGGACTAGCAGAGGAGGTATGAGTTGCTCTGTAGAACTGAGGCAACGTAGACAACAAGGGATGGCGGAGGATCCCCATAGACTTGCAGCTATGATGAATAAGTCTCAAAGACTTGTTTTGGGCCTGCTGGTTCTCCTCTTAGTGGATATCATTTGGGTCTCCAGTTCTGAACTCACCAAAGTAAGATTGGTTTAGTATTAAAGCATTACAAATTTGTAAACGACGCTATCTTTATAAATTCATATTTTATTTTACTCTTCGATTATTTTTACTAATTATTATGTATAAGTATACATTTCAAAAACTATTTTCTGTTGCAGTATATTTATCGACAAGCAGCATTTGAAAAGCCATTTTTCAGTACCTATATAAAAACGTCCATGTTCACATTATACTTGCTGGGTTTGTGCTTTTGGCCTCCATGGAAAGATCAATGCAATAAACCAGCGACGTACATGGTATATTGCGTTATTTAATATCTATGTTAAGTGACATAACGTAACCAGTAATGACAAATTATATTTTAGTTCATAGATCCAAATGTAGAAGATGACAGCTTTTATTCAGAGGGCAATACGAGTCTGGTGAGAAATTTAACGCTTTTTTTTAAATTTACAGTATTTTTGCATGTGATTAAGATTCTTTTTACTACTAATTTAAATAGTTTTTACATTAATTTCTTGATTTATTATAGAGCGACCCCACGTTTGTCCCACTTAAAACAGTGGATCACTGCGACCGCTCATCTGGCACAGAAAGCGATGATTCTTCGATTCGTTCTGTAAGGTTCAGCAAATTAGCAGAAGTTCGCCATATGTCTGAAAGCGATGCCACTGAAGCTCTTTTAGCTAGACTGAGTTATGAAGCGAGTGTCACAGCTGGTGAACATGCTAGAAGGCAGGCAAACAAATTTTCTGTACAAAAAGTTGCAAAAATTGCATTAATGTTTTGTTTGCTGGTAAGTTATTATTCTTTAATTCAATTTAATAATATCTAATCGACCTATTGATTATATTTTATAATTACTGGCGACAGTCATTGATGGTATTTACTTTTTAGTGGTTTCTGGCGAATTATACCTATCAAACATCATTAGCCCAGACTGAGACAGGAATTGTGACAGTATTGTCTTCAACATCTAGTTTATTCACATTGTTCCTTGCTGCATTTTTTCCTAGTAATGGAGGAGACAAATTTACATTGTCTAAATTCGTGGCTGTTTCTATTAGCATTTTTGGGATTGTAAGTAACTCCTTGTACCATTTTATTTTATCTAGAAATATACCGAAGTAAATTTGAAATTGATGTGCCAATCTTTAATTTTAGGTACTAGTTGGTCTTTCGGACTTAGCAATAGAAACGGGTAGCAAGATACCAACAGGGGTAATATTAGCTCTAGTCAGTGCATTTTTCTACGCTGCGTACTTAGTATTTTTAAAAAGAAAAGTAGATCATGAAGATAAAATGGACATACCAATGTTCTTTGGATTTGTGGGACTTTTTAATCTCACCCTTTTGTGGCCTTTATTCTTTATACTTCACTATGGGCACTGGGAGGAATTCGAATGGCCGAATAGTCATCAATGGACTTTTTTAATTATTAATGGACTGATTGGCACTGTTTTAAGTGAAGTTCTCTGGCTGTGGTAAGAATCATTTAACAATAATTTATTACATTATAGATCTGTTTAAGTTCAGTATAACACTGTGAACTGTATTACAGGGGTTGCTTTCTAACGTCGTCCCTCATAGCAACATTGGCTGTTAGCTTAACAATGCCAATGTCAATGATAGCAGATATTTTATTGGAAAAAGTTGAATATCCGTGTATTTTTTATTTCGGAACCGTCCCCATGCTTTTGGCTTTTCTTACTGTATCTTTATTGTCATATTACGACAACTGGGATCCGGTAATGGACTTAGTGAAGAGACTTTATGTTTGGATTTGTCGCAGGAGTAGATCAATGAGGTATAATAATTTTTATTTTTATCTTTTTTTAAATTGAAGGGTGCATATTAATCTTCTAATTACCATTGAAAGAGTTGTAATGCTTGAGTAGAGTTTTTATTTTCAGGATACCAGATTTAGAAGCCGAACAAACTGAATCGCTTATCGGCATAAATAGCGGAGAGCATGAAGCCTAACCCGACAATAATTTTAGATTTACGTGATACTTGTATTTCATGGACTTTTACAGTAGAGGATACTGCTACTGTCAGCGTATGGTATTATAGTGCATTAATGGAGAGTTTATATTTAAATTACGATATATCATTACTTTGATACACTTCAAAAAAACTTCAGGTTGGGAGACTAATTTCTGAACGGTATGCATTGTATTGTTTGCTGTAGCTTAGACTCCGCTTTCAGTAAGAATATAAGCCTATTCCTTCATAGATAGGCATTCTATTCTGTTGTTAGAATTATTCAAATAAGTCATTATATGTATTCTAAAATACTTTGCTTTATTATTGAAAAGTAATTGTTTTAAAATTGCTTAAGTAATTGATTTTAAAGATACACAACAGATACGTTCCATTACAGCTTTTGTGAAACACTTGCCATAACATTGCCAGACAATAATGATTGCTTTCCTTGAAAAGCTATACGGGCAACTTTATCTATCAAAGTAATAATATTTTTCATTAATTTCTAATTTCAAGAAAAGCATATCACGATTATTAACCAAAATTGTAGTAACTTCCTTAGTATAAAAATACTTGGGTCACCGTAAATAGAATTGCAAAGATTCTACATGTGCCATACATAAAATTCTTTGTCTGAAAGTATATGAAAGTTGTGGACACCAGATTTGTGAAAATCTGTAATGCATAGGATATTCGATATGAAACGATAATGGATTATTGTAGTGAAACTACTTTTTCCCACCGGATGTGATAGTTTTCGATGGTGAATTGAATACAATTAAATACTTTGTATTGCAGCAATATGCTGTTACAAATTCACTCTCATCATTTTATTCAGCTATATTGCATTGCATAATATATTGATGTTTGCATCACTATAGAAGAGAGGGAGAGGGGGAGAGAGAGAGAGAGAGAGAGAGAGAAAAGAGTTTGGTGTGAGCAATAGGTTTTTTTCAATTGAGCTTCACTAAAACTCAGTATCGTATATAAAGCATAAAGAGATATAAATATGTTTGTCATATTATATTCATTGTATAGATTATAGATTGCTGCATTTTCTATACTTTGCATAAACTTTGAATTTCTTAGTTCCTTATATTTTATTTGAACTTTGCATTCCTTATTAGATATGGCTATGTTACCTATGTTACAGTGTTACGTTCATAGTCATTAATTTGACATGAACGTACCGAACAAGTAGGAATATCTTGTTTTTAAGATATTCCTAGCGTTTTCTTAACTGTATGAAGAATGGCAATTTGATGAAGTTGCATTTAATTATTTATAAAGCTTCTGTTTAAGTACCATTGTTATTCTTTAATTGAATCCGTATATCATTGTACATTATATTGGTAATTATGGTACGATATCATTTCATTACGTTTAAAGTAAATTATGTTGATTATATGATTGATTTAATGTATCAAAGTCTGCTTCTGCATATTACTTAAAAAACCAGAATTAGGCCAGACATATTATGTTTGCGTCGTATCTGCTTAGAATTTATTTAGTTGTGTAATTTAAATTTCTACTGATATTCAATTTACAGTAAATGAAGACTATATGAACGTTGCTAATAGTTATATTTTATTATACGAAGTAACATTTATTTTTGAAAGATAAAAAATTCATGCTATGCAATTCTGTGCAATTATGTGTTATATGAAAGTTCAACAGACGCATTACATTCGTATACGTTTTTCTTTCGACTTTGAACCAAATGTTTTGAACTAGACCTTAACTAGTTTTAAGACACTGTCAGTGAGATATTTCGATAGCTTTACATCTATCGAGGAACAATAAAAGAAATGGTTACACTCTGGACCAATTAAAATTAACGTGATTCGAGGATTGGCTGGATTATAAAGTGAAAAGAAGAGAACGATGTGATCTGCAATTTTGCTACAGCTAGGGAGATGAGAGGGTACTATTTGATGTAGTTTTTCAAAATTTTATGGAGGCAACAATTTGGACTGTCCCAAATAGACTAAATTTAATCAAAGAGAAACATTAACCCTTTTTTATACTTGGACATTCTCTATCCACATATAATGTGGGAACTAATATTTTGATCTGGACGAGAAAAATATGGACCCATAAAATTGCATAATGTTGAGCATTTAAACGGAATCATGTCCATCGGTTAATGCGCACAATGTTATCGTTTATATTTCCAATATGGTACTGAAACGTTATCACGCTATATGCAAAATACAAGTCTTTTTTCTACTTCATTCCATTATAGTATTAAATATACTTCAGAAATCCAGAAAAATAGCTTAATGTTATGATACAACAATTATGAGGCGCAAATAAAGGCTATAAATAAACACATCATTATTAGCCAATAAAAAGAGAAATAATACTGTTATGCAGACTATACATATATAGCTGACTGTTCCTGTATGTAATATCGCTGTATATTTTAATGTAAATATTACATTGTACTATTAAGAATAAAATTATATATACATATTATATGAAATACAAACGATGCTATCGAAGAACAATTGTTAAACACCCATCTCTTCTTACGTAACGACAAGCATACAAATGTCCTTTGCACAGCGTTTCATGTTACTATGGCAAAATGAAAAATATACGAAAGTCAAGAAACAAGAAAAAATCATTTATTCGTAGATTTGCTCCAAATATCATTTAATTATTCTTAATGTTTGTATATAGATTTTGTATTTCCTACAAAGCAAATGTTACGGGTCTTTAAAAATAAGTGTTACCTTTATGGAGTTCCACAAAATTAATAGTAGCGTAATATATAGTGATATGTGCGATTCTTTTGAAATGGCGTGTCATGATGATACAAGTGCTCTTCGATTGAACATCAAAGGTAAAAGTAGAGAATGAGCGTAGTTATCATATTCATGTATTTCATAGAGACAACTAAACTTTCAGTAAACAGTGAAAATTTATTACCATCACCACAGAAATTTACTGTTGGCTCATTGCGGTAAGTACACCGACCAAAAGTACTTTTGTATGTTAAATGCAATTAAATTTTTATCATAGATCAACTAATTCTCACAATTCTTCCTTTGAAATGCAGTCTTCCAGCAGATCCTTCGTGGCCTAAAATACCACGACGTAAATTGGCTGATGATGTCGGTGATATCATTGAACCTCCATGCGTTGTTGCTTTGACTGGTACACCAAGAAGAAGTCGTACTATCGTTCGACCACATTCTCAGTTTGTTGGCAGTTACAATGCTAATGAAAAATCTTATTTAACGTTCACCTTATTTATTTGTATCATGTCAATCCAGATCAACGAGAGTCAATAACCTTGAGGAATCTCTACATCGTCCTCAAAAGATTCCTACTGTTATGCATCAACAAAAAAGAAGGCCAGGATGTTTGGATCCGCGTTTCAAACGGTACGTTACACTTTTATAATTTTATAATTGAACTTATCATATCTTATTGTAACAGGGTGACATCTGTTAAAAGTCAACTGACATCGGCAGATCCATCGGAACGAGATAGCGAAAAGCCAACGGAATTGAGTCGCTCGGCTTTAGTCATTCCAAGTCAGTCTAAGTCAATGACGGAGAAAATTGAAAAAACTATCCCGGAAAAGGATACCAACACGTACGAAGCCTTATAGAATGACTTTGGAAATATTGTTCATATAATTTTTTGTTAAGAATTATATTTTAATTGTTGTATACAGTCTTCAAGTGACTCAGCGCGAAGCTGAAAAGCCAGGCGAGATAAAAGGCATGGAGAGCATCGGTATTCAGACATGCTGTAATCTGATTGATGGGATTGACATAAAAGTACAGTCAGAAATAAATGAAATGGTTAAGGATATACGTAATTCTAATGATGTCAAAATTGTGGAGCATTCATCTCCCAGGAAGGATTATTATTCCAAAAAACTTGAAACGAAATTAATTGACTCTCAGATACCTCGTCATGATTGTAATATAATAAATTTCACTGAAAATGACAATTCAAAAGTTTCTGAAAAAGAGAATAAATTGTATCGAGAAGTCGAAAATAACGATCAACAAGAATGTATCGTTGTACCTAAGCATAATGGAATTGTAAATTCAAAGACTGCGCAAAATGTTTGCTCAAGTTTAATATCTTCGGATGCGCCACAACAATACTCCCAAGTAACGTTTCAAATAATTCAATAGTATAATTTGTAGTGATGTTTTTCAGTTATCGATTAATTGATTACAACTGCAGGGGAAGAATGGGCAATTTTTATTAATGGTAGAAAAGAAAGTACAGCCAACGTCCGCAAGCAATATGCAACTGGGTTTTTCATCGATACCAAACTGTCAATACATGACGCAATGCTACAATGTTCAAGTTCCAGTATTAAGTTATCAGAATGTACCTGTTCAGATATCAACACAATCTCAAGCGAAGGTCGACATTCCACCAAAATCTTTGCAGACAACATCATCCTTACCATTAAATCAAAAATTGACCAATATTGATAATACAGAGGAAAATGTATTGTGTCAAGGTTTCTCTTATGACCCAGAAGTATCCGGAGATCTGCACTGCCAAAAAGCTGAAAATAATAAATTAAGTACTGAAATGGCAAAATATGAAGTGGAAACTACAGATTCCGAATTGTGCTCACCAGACACTCCTAAGGGACAATTAAGGAAATCTGCTTTTAAAGAGTGCAGACTGAATGAGAGTAACAAGAATGCGCTCTGTCAAGAAACAACTGATTCAGAAGTGTATACGCAACATAATGAGAAACATAAAACTCCATCGCGTGATAATCACGTTGGTCCAACGAAGCGACAGCAGCTCCTTTCACATTCGGAAATGCAATGTGGACAGATAAGGAAAACTGCTGCTGCTCATTTGAAAAAAGCTTCTTCGTATGTTACAAAAAGTGAAGAGCCTTTGATAGCGGATTTGGACAATAATATCGTATGTCCTGGTTACCATCAATGCTCCAAACGAAAGCACGCAAATCATTACGTTAAAAAAATGCTGGATGAAAATAAGGATCTTTCCGAGAACATGGAGAAAGCAATAAAAACCGTGGATACTAATTGTACAACGAGGAATATCAAAAGAATATGTTGTGGAAAGGAGTATCAACGATCAATGCATGACGCTAAGCGTACTCAAGAAATTGAAGGATACGAGAAACAACCTATTGAGCAAGATAAGATACCTAGAACCAGTTTAGATATGCCTTTCGAACAGTCTACTGCCATTCCTGCAAAGACTCAGGAATTATTGAATAAAAGTTATTGGGATTATTACAATAAATTAAAGTCGCATAAGCTAAACAACGGCGAGACTGCCGAGCAACAATATTTCTGTCAAATAGCAATGGGTGCACCGCAAATTAAAAAGAGGAAGGCAGAGGAACTCGATTGTCAGTCTTGTGAGGAACAATTGGGAATTAGTTCACCAGAAATTCGAACATTGGAACAATGTTCAGTTTTATCGAGCATGATTAACAAAACACTGTATGCGCATGAAATGTTATGCATTTTTCACATAACGTAAAATAATGTATTATGTGTTGTTTTTTTTAGAGACTCAACCCTTCAACATTCTACTGATACAATACAAACGAAACAATTATATATTAATGGCAATATGAAATCCTCTTCCGATCCTACTGCTGGTACTCGTAGCGCTGTTATCAAGAAAATCACTTCAGGGGGACCAAATGATTTTTATGAGGAATCTCTATTGTCGTCGTCATTTTTAAATAAATTTGAGCACAAACGAGAAAAGTATATGGAGAAACGTCTTCTGAAACTTAAAACAATCAGTGAGCACTTATTTAGCATGCAGGTGTAATATGCAATAGTCATACTGATGAAAATTAGATTTACAAAAATGTATGTAATAATTATTTTCTTTTATCACCAGTATTCTTTGGATGCATGATGTATGCTATTATTGTATTTCTACCAATGATATACGACTACTTCTTTTACGATGAGTATGACACGTATGAAGATTTGTCTTATGTGGAACTTACATTGGATTACGTTTTATCTTCTTTCAAAGAGGCATTTGGTGGATTGTTTGATTCGATGAATAAAATATTTCTACGGCCGGTAAGCAGCAATATTACTATAATTGTGTTAGACATTAGTGAGCCATGTAATATTTTCGGCAGTTCTTCGTTATTTCCAGCATAAATGTAGGAAGTGTAACAACGCTGGCTAAAATCATAGCTTCCATATTTCTTCCACGACGTTTATAGATATATTGTAATGCATCATTTTTTTTATAACGTTATGTCTTTGTATATTTTATGTAATTTTTGCATTCTTATTAATTACATATACCTATGTACATGTATTTATGATTAAACTTTTATTTCAAAACAAACAAAAGTGATTCTATAAATTTAGCTACAATGTTTGACGGGCCATTAATTTAATCCTGGTACTTTCAAACAAACTGACCCAATTAATGACTCAAGTGCATCAGGAAATAAAAGCGGTTGTAGAGCTTGTGATAAACCAAAAGATATTGGATTTCCAAATTTCAAAAATACAAGTTGCATTCCACCAAGTCTTACTGAAAATATTGAGTGTTAAATGGACTACTATATTTTCGTGTTCGCTGTATTGTCTGCCACATGACATTTATGCAAAATTTTTCAAATTCAAAAAAAGTTGCGCTGAACTTCCGGACATGCTCTGTGCAAGAAACGAAGCCATTGCTATGGTCGGTGGATTGCAGCGACGGATATTGGAGGGGGGGACGAACTGTCTATATAGGCACAGCGCGCACGTTGTGTTCGGTCATTTTGTCCCGCGACATCTAAGACCTTGGGTTCGGTATTCACGTGTCAACCAGGAAGCCACGTTATCGGCAATAAGGAAGTATCATTCACACAGTTTCCAAGTCACATCTTCTGATCATCGGTCGCTTGAAAATTCAAAGAATTCTCGCTAAAATACAAATACATTCGAAACAATGGCAGACTATGTCATCTATGGCACGAAACCGGCTGATGTTCCGGTACCCGATGATGGTCATTCTGCTGCTCAGTTATTCGCCTCAGGAGACGGTCTCACATATAATGATTTCATTATTCTACCGGGTTATATCGATTTTACTGCCGATGAGGTAGATCTCTCTTCTCCGCTGACCAAAAAAGTTGTAATTAAAGCTCCACTCGTTTCGTCCCCTATGGACACTGTTACTGAATCCGACATGGCCATTGCCATGGCTCTTTGCGGTGGCATCGGCATCATACATCATAATTGTTCACCCGAGTACCAGGCTACTGAAGTGCAAAAGGTAAGTGGATTTTAGACACTGAGAAATTCTGGAGTAGCTCAAAAACGTTGCTTTAAACATCCACTTATTTCACATTAAAAGTTAATTACATCACGTGCGAATCACTTCAAATTTTGAATCCCTTTGATGTATTTGATTGGCTGTCTATCATATGAAGTTTCAAAGCTTCACATTTGAGTCTGTATGAAATATCTATTCATAGAATTTTTTCAATAAGTTATATGGTTTATTGTATAAGGTCGTAAATTATTTTAGACACCAATAACTAGTCACTTAAAATATACTTCTAAACTGAAGACATTTATACTTTTAACTCTGAATATAATTGCCAACATTAAGTTTATTAATTACATACCTTATGTATTATATGTGTTACATATACATTATATTGCATTAAATTATTTATGTTGGATAATGCAAATTTTTATAATAAGGTTAATACTAATGTTTCTTCATATTTGCAATCTTATCTAATTGAGTATTACCTTTAAGTTGAATACATAAAGTCGTTAACCTTCCATCCATTCACTTAGCTCTATTCTCCTTGACATGTCTTGCTTGCGATAAAAATGCAAGGCTAGAATATACTATCATAATATATATTTATATTTTTTTGTAACTAGGTGATTAATCTTATACTTAACTGTGTGTTTATAGGTGAAAAAATATAAACACGGCTTCATTAGAGATCCTGTTGTATTATCTCCGAATCACACGGTCAGTGATGTTCTCAATGTTAAAGCAGAGCATGGATTCTGTGGTGTCCCTATCACAGAAAATGGGAAGCTTGGAGGTAAACTTCTGGGTATTGTTACATCAAGAGATATTGATTTTCTTGAAGATTCACCGAACCAACAAAATCTAAAGCTAGAATCTGTAATGACAAAATTTGAAAACTTAATTACTGCAACATCTGGTGTAACCTTACAAGAAGCTAATGTCATTTTGGAAAAATCAAAGAAGGGTAAATTGCCCATTATAAATGAAAAATGTGAACTTGTATCCTTGATGGCGAGAACCGATTTAAAGAAAAATCGCAGCTATCCAAATGCTAGTAAAGATGAAAACAAACAATTGTTAGTTGGAGCAGCAATTGGAACGCGTGCTGAAGACAGGCAAAGGTTACAGTTATTAGCATCAGCTGGCGTTGATGTAGTTGTACTTGATTCGTCTCAAGGCAACTCCAAGTATCAAATCGAAATGATTAAATATATCAAATCGAAATTCCCTGAACTTCAAATTATTGCTGGCAACGTCGTAACGACGATGCAAGCGAAGAATCTTATAGATGCTGGCGCTGATGGTCTACGTGTCGGTATGGGATCTGGATCAATCTGTATTACACAGGAAGTTATGGCGGTCGGTCGACCACAGGCTACAGCGGTGTACAAAGTCTCTGAATATGCCAGGAAATTTGGAGTCCCAGTTATTGCTGATGGAGGTATACAATCCATTGGACATATCATCAAAGGACTTAGCTTAGGCGCTAGTACAGTTATGATGGGATCTCTATTAGCTGGCACATCTGAAGCTCCAGGAGAATACTTTTTCAGCGATGGAGTGCGCTTGAAAAAGTACCGTGGGATGGGATCCCTGGAAGCTATGAATCGTAAAGATGCCAAGGGTTCTGCTATGGATAGATACTTTCACAATGAAATGGATAAAATGAAAGTAGCTCAGGGCGTCAGTGGATCAATTGTTGACAAAGGAACTATATTGAAATTCCTTCCCTATTTACAATGTGGAATTAAACATGGCTGTCAAGACATTGGAGTGAGATCACTGTCAGCTTTAAGATCTATGATGTATAGTGGAGAATTGAAATTTGAAAGAAGGACACATTCGGCTCAACAAGAAGGAAATGTTCATGGTTTGTTCTCATATGAAAAAAGGCTCTTTTAAACATTGATTCAAATTAATCTGTATATTGTAAAAAGTACCTGCATTTCTTTGCATGCGACTTACGTCGCAGATAAAGAAAGAAACGGTTCGTAAGCGATCGAAGTAACTTGATGATATTTTCCGGATATTATTCTCGATTGCAAGTACAGCCGTGAATTAAACAATTCCTCGAATGCCAATTGAAAATGAAAAACTGACATTGGTGAGGGAATTTATCACTGTTAGATCCATTAAAATTGATAGCAAAGTCTTTCCATATTGTAGATGCAAGATATTCTATAAGCACTTACATAATTATATACAAGAGCCTTTCTGTATACTTGTATAGAGTAGTTCAATTATGTATGATATTTTATGAATGTCATATTTTATCCATAATTTACCATGACCTGATTCATCTATGATTAGTAAAGCAGTATATGAACAGTTGATATTATGATAATAATTTTTTGGCCAGAAAAAGTATAAAATTACGGATCTGCTAAATTACTGAATTTTTGTCTGACGACTGAAGTATAATTCGAGTATACACTTCATAAAATTAACAACTGCTTGATTGCTAATAACGTTTAAAACAATTACGAAAGTGCGTAATACAGTATTTTATCGTTATACCGTTATATTAATGTTATTCTTTGCAATTAGGTGAACTTCCATTAGAGTGATTTCATATCCGACGGTGTTTAAAAAGCAATTATCTCATCTTTTGTGCTTATTTTGAAGCAGATGGATAATAGGGGGTTAAAAAAGAAATCTTTTACACCGAAATATTTTACTAAGTCAATACATTTTATAATTTTACTATTGTAACGTGAAGCATTGTATAAGTGCAAATTTTATTCAACACTGCAAAACATATTTTGTAAAGATATAATGACCAACTGTATGTCTAAAATTATAAATCAATGTTGAAAGTATAAAATATGAGTTACGTGTTCTTTACCTTCCGCTAATCCAATTCTATCCTAATGCAATAGTATGGCAGAAAATCAATTCTGGATGACGAAGCTCAAGAATGTATACAATACTGCCGAAAATTTCTAAAGATTTTGGATAAAATCTTCCAAGAATATAGTATATGAATTATTATAATTAATAACTCTTTGCAATAGTCGAAAGATATTAGAATTTAATTTCTTAAAAGTACAGTGCTGCCGTCCGTGTGATTTTACATAAACAGTATTGTATACAATCTATGTAACCTTACGCGTAGGACATATTTTACACAGAAATCGTATTGTAATTTAACATAATGGTTTTGTGCAATGTAAAATGTGTAGAAAATATTTCCAAATATCTGGATGTTGCTCCTGGAAAATTATATGTCTCCAAAAATAATGTAAGCATCATGAATTTTATTTTATTAATGAATAAATTCATATATCTCAATATGTGAAAAAATGATTATTATTTAATAGGTTGTCGCTGCAAAAGATCTATTAGAAAAGGAATCCCTTGAAGGTTTCAGTACAATAGTGCAAGCTCTAGTAAAGCTCTCTAAGTTTTCTAATATACTTGGAAAGGATGCAGTTACTCAAGCTCTAACTCGACAATGGTTAGAGTATGTAGTCCTCAATGTAAACTATGCTGACAATTTGAAGAATGTAAAAAGGGTCTTAAAGGTATTTCAGTTCAAGCTAGATAATCCTAATCAAAATTTTATTAATATGAGTTTTACATTATATTCATAGGAATTAAACTTGACCTTAAGAAAATCTACATACATAACAGGAACAGAGAAGACTGTAGCTGATGTTGTACTTTACTATGCCCTACATTCAATAATGGTAATAACCCGAAGTATAGATTGAAGACTGAGACTAAAGAATCCATATAAAGAGACATGGATCAATGAAATCCATTATGACTTCCCTTACTTGTTACAGCAAGGATTAAGCCACCAGGAAAAAGCAGAATATGTCAATGTGTCAAGGTGGTTTGATAATATTCAGCAAGATGAGAAATTGAGACAAGAATTGGAACTTATTAATTTTAATCTACTTCATTTGTACTTGTAATAAAATTAAGATACATTTAAATACATAAGTGCAGAAAAACATTATAGGACTAATAGATCATTAGACCACACGCAGTACATCCATGAAAATCTTATTTCTTATAATGATGTTATTATTCTCCGAGTAGTATCTCATAAATATTCTTTCAAAAGAAATTGTGTAGATTTATCGACACTGAGCAGTCTCTCGTTTTACCGGTGGAGGCATAAATTTGAGTATCATAGTGATATAACAGAGATGTCGACACAAGAATAAGAGCGCCGCAAAGAAACAAAGATGTCCGCCATATACGGCTCCGTTCAGAAATCCAGTCTAGTCCTTGGACTGGTGCGGGTATGATAAAGATTTCTTATTCATTATGAGGAACCGTTGAGCATATCGGTGGAATATTTTCGCGAGAAGACCTCGTGAAATATGTGAACATCGGCCTTAAATTGCATTTAACAACTCGTGCACATTCATCATCGCAAACAAGCACAGTAACAATTCTGTATTCGCTTAGCTTGATTTTTCCTGGTATTTCTTCAAGAAACTGCTTCACTTTCCCATTACTGTTAACGTCGACAAGACTTACACAACAATCCAGTGAGAGATGGCTGATGATTCAAGCGTACGTGTGGCTGTTCGGTAAGTTTAAATATTAAAGAAATTATTATAAACTTCCGTATACGAGCTATCATTTCCTGGAGTTAAGGTGCGTCAAGGGATACAAACTGTTATGGTGCTTCAGTAGTCTGGTTATCAGCGGCTTTCTTGTTTAATCTGAAAACTCGTTATACTTTGTTCCTTAGATGTATCTTTTCTGCGCTCTATTCATGCAAAATACGTGATTTGTCAGTAAATATAGATTAGACCGTAGGCTCTATTCATTCGTCAATACAACTAAGTCTATTTATGGTAAAGGACCAAATCACAGGAAACAGCTCGTAACATTACACCCTTAAAAAATATTCGTTAGGGTACAGCGCTGAGTATTTTCTGAATAAAAGAATATTCCGTGCAATGCAATACTACTCCAAATTACTATCCAATAATACTTATCTTTCGATCTAAATCATTGTGCATGACAACAATGTGTAACTTGAGATTATTCAAATTTAAATGTAAAATATTAGTGTTCTCACTATATTGATAAAAAGAAAACTTGTTCCGTTTTGAAGTTTCTAACATATAGTTAAATGGAAAATATTCATTATTGATTGTAGTTTCTTTAGTGCGCACAAACTCCCAATGTTATAGAGACCTTGGAACGAATTATTCATCTAGTAAACATCTACTACTTTTCTAATTTTCCTGTACACCATCATAACCACGGCATATACGATAATAACGTATCGTCCAAAATTCATACGTAACCTTATATTTTACATATAATTAATTTCTCGTATTACACGGTATTAAATTTTAATATTCGTGAATTCTTATATCCGCGATACCAAAACTTTAAGTATTTACGATTATCGAATGTCTAAATTAAACGACAATTAATCTTAATTACAAAACAAAAATTTGCACTCTGATTAATGCATAATTCCTCATAAATACATAATAATACTGTATTCAAAAGGAAGCACATGAATACATCTAATCTACCGAAATACCGAAAAGTTTCCCAACTGCTAGCATCCCGGATGTAGCAACAGAAACATGTTTAAATAGTGTCGCATTAATTAACTGTTATTACCTACATTACGATGTATCATATATTCAGGACAAATAGAAAAGTTCGTCGCATTTGTCTGATTTTGAATATCGATACTGCCTCTGCGATTAGTATTCATATTTTTGATTGCGTCAAAGGAGATTTGGTTTCCCGTATACGAGATCAGCTGATAGAATATAGTATATCGTACGTTTTAGAGTACCGGCGAGTTACTTGATATTCTTGACAGTACGATGTCGTCACCCTCCTCTTTTCAGGTAGCGTCAGAGCATCGATGTTAGTGGCATAATATCTCCTTTTATATTACACGCGTGTAGGCTTAACTGCTGGCTGCATAATAAATACCTCGTTCTTGTATGAATGGAACGCTCTCGCTTCTCTGATACTTTCTGTCACAATTTTCCCAGCCTCCTTTTCCACCATCCTGAGACTCCTCGTTTTTTCATCGACGTGCGCATTTCCATATTGTTGGCATTTCTCGTTGAGAGGCAAGAAAATATATCAATGAAATTAAGCACGCCTTGAAGTCAATGACTAATCGGTTAAAAATATTAATATTATAATCCTTGATTTTACGCAGTTTCTTACCTTTGGATATCTGTTGAAAGTTAGAGACGCCATGAAGAACGTAGTCAAGGCTAGCGCCAATTGACAAAAATAAAATTTATAATTAACTTTGAATTTAACAAAGAATTTCTTATAGATATAAGTATGCATCTTTTTCGTGTATATATAATTAAAAGTGGTCTGGAATGTCTTTATCATTTATGAGATACTAATTAAGCGTTTTAAGCTTCCTGTTGGAAGTTATGAATATTCTGCTAACTAATAGAGCATAAATTTGTACCGTTCGACTGCAGGCTTCACTGAACACAGACATTAGCTCCGCTAGTTTCTTTGTTACACTCTTGCTGAGAGTGAAGATTCTAAGATTAACTATTTGATTACAGGATACGGCCGCAGGTAGCACGAGAAGTGATTGATATGTGCAGAGTTTGCACTCAAGTACCTCCTGGAGAACCCCAGGTCTTTCTTGGACCGGATAAGGCCTTTACTTATGACCATGTTTTTGATACTGGTGTTGGACAAAGCACTATTTACGAGGCGTGCGTCTCGCGTCTTGTTGATGGAGCATTGGATGGTTACAATGCAACGGTTCTTGCCTATGGCCAGACTGGATCTGGCAAAACTTATACCATGGGTACTGGATTTGACGTGGAAGTGGACGATATGGTAGTGGGTATTATTCCCAGAGCGATTTCACATCTTTTCAATGGAATCGCTGAGAAACAAGAACGCGCCAAAGAACGTGGGCAAATGGCACCAGAATTCAAGGTCAGCACTTACTTTACAGACTGCAATTACTGTCAGAAAGCATTAGAGTACGCTTATAAATTGTAATGATCTTTGCAACGAGGAATACCAGCTGAATGTTTAATAAGATCTCGTTCATTCGTTCTTGTATGATAAAACTATCAGTTATGCCAGATGCGATCTGTTTGGAATACTCAGTTTACGTTTCTTCAATACCTGTAATCGAATACAACACACGCTGTAGCTAGTATATGATCTGCCTACAAAATGCAGTTAAGCATGGCTGTGAACCTTATGATGAATGTAAATTTGCATTAGTATCAAAAGTCATGTTTTATTTGAAGTAAAAAAAGCTGTTGTTTTGAAAATGAAATTAATAGGTCACAGCACAATTTCTGGAACTGTACAACGAGGATTTGAAGGATTTATTGGAGCCTGGTGGTCCACGTGGCGGAGCGCGTATTCACGAGGATACTGCAGGCAATATACATTTAGCCGGGGTAGAACCAAGGATCGTGACCAGTCCTGAACAAGCTTTGGAATATCTTCGACTTGGTGCTTTATCACGCACAACCGGATCCACGCAAATGAATACGCAATCATCTAGATCGCACGCAATATTTACGCTGTACATAAAGCAACAAAGATGTATCAAGGTCGAAGACCCGGATGCTGACGTTGATACGAGCGGAACAGAACCTGCCAATGAATTTGAAACTCTAACTGCAAAATTCCATTTTGTGGACTTAGCTGGCTCTGAAAGACTTAAGAGAACAGGCGCAACTGGCGACAGAGCCAAGGAAGGGATTTCTATAAACTGCGGCTTGGTAGGTAATCAAGATATAGACAAATATCATATGAAGACGGATACGATAGTGTAATGATGAATATTGTATCCTGCAGCTAGCTTTAGGTAATGTCATTTCTGCACTTGGTGATAAAACGAAAAAGGCCCTTCATGTACCATACCGGGATTCTAAGCTTACCAGGTTACTTCAAGATTCTCTTGGAGGTAATAGCCAAACCGTTATGATAGCATGTGTATCACCTAGTGATCGAGATTTTATGGAGACACTGAGCACCCTAAAATATGCTAACCGAGCAAGAAATATTAAGAATAAGGTGACCATTAATCAAGACAAGAGTTCACGAACGATAGCTTCGCTCCGTAGAGAGATACAACAACTTCAATTAGAGCTAATGGAATATAGACAAGGTACGTAAGGAATTACTTTGTCCCAGCCTTATTCATAATATATAGCGAAGTAAAAAGTTCGGAAAGAAGTATGAACAATTTCTGATAACTTTAGGGAAAAGAATCGTTGGTGAGGATGGTGTAAATGACGCGTGGCACGAGAACCAAATGCTTAGCAGTGAATTACAGAGCTTACGCACAAGAGTAAAAGCATTGTCAGAAACGGTCGAAGCTCTTACAGCCAAAAATGCGCTTCTATTGGCGGAAAAGGCAGCTGGTCAATGGGTAGCTTCGGGTGGCGGAGGAGGAGAGCAAGTTACAAGTTTAGTACAAGGATACCTTCAAGAAATTGAAGAATTAAGAGCGCGTCTGTTGGAAGCTGAGGCCATGTATCAACAATTGAAAAAAAGACAGATGCAGGTTATTACCATACATTATCATTTCTATTAAAGCTTGAGTTCTCCAATGTTTTAAGACTTGATAAACAATTTGTTAAATATAGGTGAACGCAGCCCATCCGTATGGAGATACTTCGTACATTCTACACAGCGATTCAACTTCTTTATTAGTTGACGCTAAAAAGGAATTGCAAAAAGAAATTGACGCACTGGCTACTCTCAAAGAACAGCAGTCACACAATGCAAACGTTAGTAGCAGAGAAGGCGAGGATGCGGAAGCAGATGATAACGAAAACGGTCAAGAATCTATGACCGATGAAGACTCTGATGATGATTCAGATCGAAAAGGTATATCCTGTAGTACAAATCTTTTTTTCAAATGATATAATAGATGCGTATATTATGATTTACAGAAGAGGACGAGGAGGAGGCAGCTATGGGTCGAGAACTAGAGGCACTCACGTCAGACATTGACGTTAAACAACGTTTGATTCAAGAATTAGAATTGTCTCAGAGACGATTGCAGACTATGAAGCAACATTATGAAGATAAACTGGCACAACTACAAGCTCGTATTCGTGATACTCAAGACGAAAGAGATAAAGTTTTATCATCCCTTCAACAGCAGCCAACGCCACCTACTGAAAAGGTGAAGAAATTACGGGATGAGTACGAGAGGAAACTTTCCGCCATGCAAAAGGAGATGCGACTTCTTCAATCAGCGAAGAAGGAGCATGCTAGATTGCTCAAGAGTCAATCGCAAAATGAGAATAGACTTAAAGGACTGAAAAATGAACTAGCGGAAATGAAGAGAGCTAAGGTTAAGTTATTAAATAAAATGCGCGAGGAGGCCCAGCGACACAAAGAAAATGAACTCAGACGTAAC
This sequence comes from Trachelus iudaicus, assembly GCA_030142595.1. Taxonomy (NCBI): domain Eukaryota; kingdom Metazoa; phylum Arthropoda; class Insecta; order Hymenoptera; family Cephidae; genus Trachelus; species Trachelus iudaicus. The sequence goes on from JARQTH010000535.1 coordinate 461,967, forward strand.
AGAGAAATCGCTCAGTTGCGCAAAGAGAGTCGCAAGAATGCGAATATGATTAGAACATTAGAAGCTGACAAAAGGATGAAGGAAGTTGTACTTCGAAGAAAGCAGGAAGAAGTGACAGCACTGAGAAAGCGAGATCGAGGATTGAGCCAAAAGGCGGCTGGTAGAATTTCACAGAAACCATTGAATTCAAAGTCATTAAAACACAGATGGCAGACTTTCGAGAGAACAATTACCAAGCAGGCACTAGCGAAACAAGCTGCTGCTGAAACTGAAAGGGAAATGGAAAGACTTCTTCAAGAGAGAGAGGAGCTGGGCAGAGATTTGGAGCGACTACAGAAGCATAGAAGTATTCTTGCTGCAACAAGAGGAGATACGGCAGACATTGATGAAGAAATTGACAATGTGAAGAGTAAAGTCAGTTACTTGCAGGTAATTAAATTTTTTATTCTCCATTAAGGCATTTCTGCGATCATTCTGATGATTAAAATAATTTTGATAATAGGATAGCATTGCCGAGTGCCAACGCGATATGATGGAAGTGGGTGATGGCGATGCCGAAGGAGAACCAGGTGTCGAAGCACTTGTCTCCACGATTAAAACAGTCGACGAAGCCCAATATCTACTCCAAAGAATGCTAGCATTTACAGTAGAGCAAAGCTGTGTAGCAGCACAAAAACAGATTGAAGTCAGAGATATGGAATCGCGACTTAACCAAGTGGCTCAAGAGAGTGACGTGCAGCATCAATTATTAGAGCACGTGTTACGTGACAGGGATCTTTTGTCTCTTACAAACAATCATCACAACAATACAACAGCCTACAGTCCCCCTAGTTCAAGAAGTTCTTCACCCGATAAGTAAGGTTTCATACCACTCAACATTCCTTAATTTACCCCGGTTTTTTTTTACAATGTCTACGTGTAATTTTTAGCAGTGAAAGTTATAGTGTTGTGATAGCCGGAGAGGAAAGACAGAAGAACAATAAGGTGAGGCGAAGAACGACACAACCGCAGGAACTTCTTTACGGAGTCCATGCTGGCACAGAAACCCTCAAAGGAGAGGAACAAAGTCAAAATCACAACTATGCACTTACAAGGGTACCTAGTGCACCTGGAAGTTTAAAGTAAGTTTCGATTTTCTAGTACTAAATGTTGATACTTATTTAGTCCTAATTATTTTTCTCTTCTATTGTTATATAGGGGTTTGATCCTGACAAGGTCTCAACATGGACCTGGAGTAACCGGAGGTTCACCGACTTTGAGCCGACGTGACAGCACCTCTCCGCGTCCTCTACGACGACCTTTACACCCAGGCGGAGGGTCCATGTGAGTGACAATACTCCAACTCGTCTTTACTTTCATATTTCTAGTATATCTCTGTCTCGATACTTTGAACCACGCACAGTTCACAACTATATTCACTTTGCACCGCAACTAATTGATCAATATTAGATGTTATAAGAATTACATAAATCGGTACCTTTCGCGATGAGAGGTCTAATGTCAATTTTGCAATATGAATATTATGAATATGGAAGCATGCAAACAGAGCGCGGGTTTTTCAAGTTGTATACGCTAAAGGGAACTGATTAGAATGTTTTACCGGTTAATGAAAGGACTTCTATGCATATTACTTAATGCAATATTTTCACGAGAACGTTAACACACATGGGATTTCGTAATTAGCGAAAAGGTATAGATATTCGCCTTCGTGTTTCTTTTTCTCTTGATTTCACAAGCAACTTTGCTAAATATATTTTTCAACTTCTAATTTTGTAACCCGTAGTTTGTTAATATAAATAATCATTCCTTACATAATGTAAAAAGTAAACAAGAGTTAATGGAATACCTGTCTGTACAAACAAGAATACAAATTCACAGGATTAATCTGAGTTCGTGTATCCCCGAGTTTACTTTTGTATAGTTCAGTGATAATAAACACATATACATATATTCCTTATGCACTGTATGAAAATTGTACTTACCAAACTTTTTAGTCGTGGACCATTATTTCTTTTTAAGAACTGTGTACCAAATTTATTTGCATTTCAAGTAAAAATATTTTATTTATACGAGTTGAGAGCACTAACAGCTATACAATATTCGCACTAAACATGTAACATGATATTGCGATAATTAACAATTAATGTATATTAATACCTTTGATTAATATCATTGGTAAAATAATGAAGTATCAAGTTTGCAGATGGCCACAGTATCTTTAATAATTTGTAGTATTTTACATCAAGCTTGTAAGAGGTGTGCACAGTTCTTGTTAATTTAAATGGTCCTATTTACATACCTAGTGAAAAATTGTACCTGCATGACTGGTGACCTTTACATATAGCAAAGCATGGTTAATCAGCCTGGAATAGTACTCACCGTAACTAACTAACATGCTAACCTAACAAACGACCCAATCAGGGAACAGGTAGCACTCACGGATGTATCATCACCACCTGGATCACCGACTACATATCGTCGGTTCAATAGTAGAGAAGAAAATGTATTTTCGAGATTGACTGCAAGTAGGCAGCATCTACCTGTGGATCCGCAGCCTACCAAGGGAGTTATTTCACAGTATCAGGGCAAGGTAGTCATTCTTAAATTTATTTAATTTTTTCCTATGAGAACGGAAGAATAAAATATTTTTATATTCTACAGGCACAACCTAGAGCAGTTTTGCAGTGTAGTCACGTAGCTGAGGGACACAGCAAGGCTGTATTAACCATTTATGCTACCAGCGACTTGCTTTTTAGTGGTTCCAAGGGTATAACCAAAATTAATATTGAAGTGTATTGACCGTGATAATAATGTTATGTATTTGTAGACCGAACAATTAAAGTATGGGACCTCGAAACGGGCTTGGAAAGCCTAACGTTAAGCGGACATCCCAACAATGTTGTGGCAGTTAAATATTCAGCTGTGCACAATCTTCTATTCAGTGTCTCGGCAGCATACGTAAAAGTTTGGGATTTAAGAGCAGGCAACACTTGTGTGAAAACCCTGTTTTCGTCGGGTCAAGCACAGAGTGGTCCAATTGCACTTTCAACGCCTTCTAGAACGCTTCAGCTGCCAGTCGGGGAAACAACAATCAATGATCTAGCACTTGGTCTAGACGATCAGGAATTATACACCGCGTCTAGCGACAAAGTCAAAGTCTGGGATCTTCGCAAGCTAACTTACACTGGACGTTTGAGCACACCACACACTGCAGCTGTTATGTGTTTAGCAGTGGCTGAAGATGGTAGAGTGATTACAGGTAGCAAGGATCATTTAATATCTTTGGTTGCACCAAACGCGTCCGGACAGTCTGTCAGTTTGGCGCCCCCTCACTATGACGGCGTTCAGTGTCTGGCTACACACGGATCCACTTTGTTTTCTGGTAAGTTTTTAATTCTTAAATTTTCATTGTGCCTGAATTATAACATCCAACGCGTTGTATAATACAGCTATGTATACCCCGTATAGGATCCAGGGACATGTGTATCAAACGATGGGATTTAGGTAGAATGGAATTAATGCAATCATTAAACAATGCGCATAAAGATTGGATCTTGGGATTATGTATCATTAATAGCGGCTCGGTTATGGTTTCTGGCTGTCGAGGTGGTTTATTACGAGCATGGTCTGTGCCAAGAGATCAGACGGGAGAATGCTCCCTTCTAGGAGAAGTTCGAGCACACAGCTCGGCTATCAATGCTGTGATAACTAATCAACAGCACGTATTCACAGCAAGCAAGTAAGTAATGGTTTCAGTATTTTTATATATTTTGAATTAGGCTGTACCCGAAGTATGATCCTAGTACAAGAGTTCCATAAAATGGTATGAAGATCAGTTGCTTGTTACAAAAAATAACCGTTCGGGTTCAGCCGTGACAGTATTAGTACTTATCGTTTTCCGGGTGGAGTAATACCTGGGAAATTGGTTGCAGCTCTGGGGAGGTGAAGCTGTGGCGTATTCCTGATTCCTCCTTAACTATGTCCATGTCCACAGTTTCACTCTAACTTATTTTATTCTCTTGCTTTTTGTTATTTCTTAGCATTTATTTGGTATTGGTTTAACAGTGGTCGTAATTATAATGACTGATTGTTTTTGAGGTGGGCCTAATTATATATGGTAGATAAAAATAATACAAACATTCGAAGAAGTAATCTTTGTACTGTTTGACAGTGATTTTTTTGTTGTTTTTGTGATTGGAAAAAACATTGAGGTATTATATTTAGAAATTATGTTGACGTAATTATGAAGTATACTTCGTGCACTAGCGAATGCCAAAACATTTTTATTATACGCCAACGTATAAAATCAATTTGCAAAACAAATTTATGCATGGCTGGATGTCATACCCGATATGAATTTATTTGCTTGAATTCGAAGGAATTAATGTGATACATTCACTTTAGAAAATTGACATAGCATACTATACAAAGATATCCGGCTTAAATATAATAGTCAGATTTGACAGTTGTCATTCTTCTACACTCCTCAGTATCCATTAAATCCGGAATTAATTTTATTATAATATCGGAAAGCTTCTTTCACGTGACAGCTGTCGAGTTGAATTGTACTTGAGCTGCATAATCCTGTGTATGGGGAATATAAACTACGAAAATTCGAATATTTAAAAGCCTAAAGTGAAAACTGCTATCCCTCGATGCAATGGTAACATATTTTATAGTTTATATTTTTAATCCTTAATTTTTACAATTTAAATGCAGCTTTGTATCTTTGAGAATGTAACATTTTTGTCACTTGCATAAACACAAATCAAAAACTATTCTTGTCTTAAGAATTACTACTGTACTAAGTATTAAAAAATGTCAATAGATTTGAAGTTTATGGAAACTACTTGCATTCAAGGGGGATTTCAGTGTTTCGCTCTGAAAGCAATTTCGCAGTTTATTCGGATTAATTGATCAATATCATTTAATTATCATTGTTTTGCTTATGTGTCGTTTATGCTCATATTTGGTGCTTTGCATGGTTACCATTGAAACAACGAAGTGATGGAACTGTGAAGTTGTGGAACTACTACAAGAGATATCCAAGAACTTTCCAGAGGAGCAACTCGCTGAAAGGCTAGTGCGCATAGCGTAACAAATTGTAGCTATTATGTAATTATGAATTCTTTAATTTATTCTATTTGTTAATTAATATAAATTTATATTAGGATCTGTATTGAAATGACGGTGAACCATTCATTGCCTGTTTGGTGTCCCAATAGTTAGGTTGTCACATTATTCAGGATTATTTCCAGTTTATATTACGAAATAGTATCAATTTTTTAATTTATACGTAATTAATATTTACTGTTAACAATTGTAATTACGTATACATTATACGTATTATATAGAATGAGGACTGAGTAAATACTCATGTAGCTTATACATGTGAGTAGTAATTAAGTTGTTCCATGTTCAAAGTGCGTTTAATGTTTTTTTTAATGCAACTTTCAACAGAGCAATGATTGGTCTTATTGCCGCAATTTGCCTAAAGTTATACCTTTAAAAAAATAAAACCTATTTAAATAACAGAACAAATTTGGCATTGTCTAGCATCTATTTTATTATAAACATGGATGTGGTAATAATTACAATATTTACTCTTAGTACAAACAATAGTTGGATAATACTGTACAGTCTGAGGTCTCTGTAGGTCCTGTGCAGATGACATTGTCAGGGTTGGCTGTTGTTTAGTTTTCTTCTGAAAATATAATGCATTTAAACAATGTATTCCCAAAAGAAAATGGGAGAGAAGAAAATTGTTTAATATTCCACACCGCTTCTTCTTCTTGTGAGCAGTCAGTGATTCTTGACCACTGTCATCGGCACTATCTTCTGACTGACTACTGCTGCTACTACTCGATGAACTACTGGAGGACCCGCTTGAAGAATCGCTGGCCACGCCAGTATCTTCTTTCACGTCGATAGTCTCAGCCAAGGCTGCTAAATCGGGTTCCTTATCCCTAAGCACTTTCAACCATTTTCGCGATAATTTTGGCCTCCCACGAACCTACACATAGATAGTAAGATTCGTATATATCAAACTATCATGATTTAAGTATTGATGAAAAAGAATAAGCGCATTATCAATTCTTTAATTATGACATTATAATGTCTTACCGTTTTGTGCCACACCACTGGGAAGTTTGTTCGGGAGCAAAAGTTCTGCGTAACTGCTATAGTTTCATCAAGATTCAGTACAACGTGCCACCAACCCCCGGGAACGAAGACTGTTTCTCCAGGATTTTGCAGAATTTCTATCGGCAGGCAATCTTGTGGCCAAGACGGTAATTTCGTACGAGGATAAATAACAGAAAACCAAGTGATTGCCTCGTCTCGTTGTTTACCACCCGCGGTTGCAGATACCTTAAGAAGTTCACGAGGAGTGTGAGTTGGAAACAGGCACCAACGCTTATGACCAGAAATTAGTGCATTCCAAGCACTAGTTCCCAATGGATCTATATGAATGCCTGTACCTATTTGAATCCCATTTTGAAGAGCGACATTAGTCCTTTTGTTTTCTTTGCGTTCCATAATGGTGCTAATATTATAGTGATGTTCCTGATATGTAGAAACCACGTACCAGAACGTGCAGGTCCCATAACGAACCAGCGATATGGTGGTCTTCGATGTTCTCCCGCATGTTGAAATAAATCATCTCGAAAATACGTTGGAATCATATAGTCTTCAAGTAATTTCTGACGACGAGGATGCTCTCCGAAAGAGCTATCAAAGATGTACAGAGGAGAGTCATCTTCATTGTTCAGCATATAACGTACGTAATACTTCATCTTCATTTTTACACTATATCCCTCATTGTCTTCCCCACATTTAAATTTCTGATTCCGATATTTTTTAGCCAACCTCTATGTACCGGTAAAAAAAAGATTTTTAGAGTCCAGAATAAAGGTATTTCTTTGAGTAAAAGTTGAATCTTATACAGTTAAATTTGCACAATTAAATATACCTCTATAGTCCATTTATGCTGGGCTTTCCAATCACGTTGAACACCGCGAATTATCACAGGCTTGTATGGTTTTTCATATAGTTCTATAAATTGTTCTGCAGTCACTTCAGACTCTTCAATTCGATCTACGTTATCTTTAAAATTCCAAAATGGTTCAAATTTTTTACTATAACCATGTTGTGTCCAAGCTATTTTATCTCCAAGTTCTACAAAGTAATTTTACATAAATTAGTTGTAATACAGTCTACAATTTATATTATATACAGTGATGAACAGAAGTATTGACACAGTGGGATTACCAGAATTGGAATTGTGTAGTAACTATGGGAGTACGATTAAGATTGCTATTTTCAGAATAATAATACTTAACACCATAAAAAGATCAACTGCAACAAATTTACAGTAGAAAAAAGTTATGAGCTAAACTGCATAATATGACTCCTTGAAATTACCTGTGGAGTATTTAGTTTTTTTTGCATGTGATCCTTCAAGGAGTCATATTCTGCAGTTTTACCGAGTAACCTTCATTATTCTTGGTACATATATGATATTAAACTGCTTAATTTGTGCAGAAAAATCAGAATTAATAAAGAAAAGAGGATGATACTACATCAAAATATTCCTATTGCAATTCTCACTGTAAACAAGAATATAGGAACGAATATATAAAATTTAAATAATATCCTATAATTAAATATTAAAATAAAGCATGTTTCATGTTTAATAAATTATATGAAAAGTATTCGCACGCCCATATCAAATTACAAAATAGGTTAAAGAATAGGTTATATAGGGACGACTTACCCGGTCTAGCTTTTCTTTTTACTTCTTTGATTCGTTTCTTGGCTCGGTGATCTAGTTTAAGTTCGTCCGTCATAATTATTTATAAATTAATTACTTAATTAAACTATTACTGATATATTTACAGTTTAAAATCAAGTAACAGACAACACGTCACGCAACATTAACCGTAATAATGGTTCGCGTGATTTCCACAAGGTGTCGGAATCATGAGATGTAATGCAAAAACGTGGTCCTGAATGAATATCACGAAAAAGCAAGGTATTCTCGAAGTTTCTACGATACCAAATTGGCATGTAATATTAAGTAAAGTTAATACTAGGATAGGTCAGTCTCATTATCTCATTCCTGCTTACGCCTAACCCAGTCTTTTGAATCGGTCGGATCTTTTCGTCACGACTCACAAAGTTCTGGCGCGTATCGAAAGAGGCGCTAGTGATCAAATGCCTACGTGACAAGGACCATGTCCATGCAAAGGTGTAACGAACAGAATAAAGCTACGAACACAATTTACATTTCTTCAAAATAATGCACAGTCGTTTTTGAAAGCCTATTTTATGCGACACATGAAAATTGTAAGAAATGACAAGTTTTAGTAAAATTTCCATAAAAGCCACGGGAAAGGAATTTAATTACTTTAACGCAATAAATAACAAAAAATTATCTGTTCATTGTGTTCAGAGCCGCACGTTTAATACAAGTGCAACACCGCCATTCATAAACTGAAACACGTCCTTGGTAAAAGGCAAAAAACAATTGACGGAGTAACGAACTTTAGAGGCACGCTGAGCAATTGCCACGTTGCAAAGAGAAAAGGAGTTGGGCCATCGACACGGCTAATTATGAGTAAACCCAACGGGATCTTCACAAAATGTTTAGACAAAAAAGGCCAGGCCAATATCATCGTATTTTGGAATAAAGAGGAAAGAAGTCTTTAATGGATAACTTCAGAGATGAGATAAATAAAATTGCTGCTCATTCACCTTAGGTAATACTGGAAAGTAATAATTAGTTGCATCAAGTTCACATTTATTTTGAGATAGTGATCTTTTGAGTCATCCTGTAGCCAAGGTAGAGCGGTACTTTCGATAGATGCAATTGCGTCTGCAACCTAACGTAAAACGGTGCGCCGGACGCATGCGCAGTGCTGAGGATCAGGGTTGATCATCCGGATGGTAGCCGTGCCAGAGCCCAAGTCAGCCCAAGTACATACGGATACTGAAGGAAGGCATGACGCCATGTTTTGATGTCGTCATCCCCCCCCAAAGCACTCTACTCCATTCCACCAGTGTTTTCTGTTGTGCGGTCGTGCTCTGTGCTGTGAAGTTATTTGGCGAGGCCTCTTCGGGCCGATTTGCATGCGACTCGGATCCAGGTTGCGTTTTCCTGCGGTTGTACGCGCGGAAAGGCTATTTTCGCGGCGTTTAATGTGCGGGAAAGTGGCCGTGGAGCGGGGGGGGTCCGCGAGCGTCGTCTACGTGGTGGTGGTGTCCTAGTGCACGCGCGCCAACGGGCTCAGCGGAACTCCGCACGGTTACGTCACGAAACGAAGCTTCCTCGAGGTTCACCGAACGCCCTGGGGATACTTCGCATTGCCGAAGATGGAACTGCGCTTGCATTCTCCGGCTGGAGCAGAACCTATCATTTATCAGTGGCCTCTCACCTCCGGATCGGGATCCGTGAGTTATCCCGTTTTTACGGGGAACCAAAATCGTCTGGTAATGTGCTCGTCTCGATGTTCTCAGGCAAAAAAGTATTCTCCAAGAACAATGCCTCTGTCAATGAGAATTTTTATTTAGATGCATGTAGTACAATGTGCAGATATAAATCATGTACTGTAGAACCTTTAAATGACAATGTAAATCTACTATCTGTTTCTAATTACTCTTTCTATTTTTATTGTTTATCTTGATTTTCTTCTTGAGTATTTAGTATTCAGTATATCAGATGTATCGCTAGTAATCTTATTTCCTCATTTCCGAGTAAATGATTAATTTGCTGGATCTTCATAGAATGATTTTATTTCTGGATATTTTTTGTGAGTCATTACTTGTAGTTCGTTGCTATTCTGGTAACCTTGTTCGATAAATAATCTGTTTCTGCCTTGACCTATAATGCTCGGCTCAAGGTTTTTGGCCTAAGCAGGTTATTAACCTTAAGCTCATCTTAAAGTTTATTTTTATAATGATTTTCACTTTAATGATCTATTATCTATAGCCTGCAACATTAAAAAATTATTAAATCTTATTTCTTTCAAGTTACTTTAAATATAAGGAGTATAATTTGCTTATGTTTAGTGAATTCAATAAATTTTCGCACGTGTATCTTCAGTCATCTTTGACAGCTTTGGCTTCATCGAGAGACATCGCAGACGAATACATTATCTCTTTTTAGATTGTGACCTTTCCACATGCATTTTAAGATATCAATTTTCTGAACCATTTATCATTTGGCCCTTGGACCTCTTTGTTACTCAAGAAACATAACGCATGTGCATTTATAAGTCTGTAATATCCTAGTAGGTTATTTTTATCCATCAATGACATTAGACAGCTGAAAGTAATTTGTAATTTGATATAGTCTCCATAGATATCTGTTACATTATACTATTCTATTCCATTTCATGAATTGTATAAGTTATGCAATAATCATGAATAGATCATGTAACATTTTTATTTTAGTCAGTATTATGTAATATGAACCTTAAGTGTTTTATTTAATTCCATTAGATAAAAGGAAATTAGCTGTCAAAGCAAGGCACTATATATGTAGTAACAGAATCTCCGATTTTTTCTGCATAGCTTACTGTTTCCAAATTTGCTTTGAAGAATTTTTGATTTATGATTTTTGAAGCCAAAAAAGTTTTAACTTACAACTTGAAAGAAATTACCCCTAATAAAACTTTCCCAAAAGCAACTTTCATTTTTATTTTATTCCACAGTCGCAGAATGCTTTCAATCATATTAAAGGAAAAGCTGACGACTAAATTGAACTATTTACCACCCAGTTATAGTTAAATTACCTCTTTTTATAGGACCGGCATGACGGAGCTCTGGACGTCGTTGAAACTATGAGATGGGTTTGCGAAGATTTACCAGATTTGAAATTGCCGTTGGAAAATAATATTCTTTGCAACTACGATACCCGTGATTACGAGAGTATGAAAAACTTGTGTGATAGGTTCAATAGGGCTATCGATAGTTTAGTGCAATTGGTAAGTCCTGTTACTTCGTTCAGTATCTATGGCAATCCCTTCAGGTACCCAGACGATATCATAAATTTAAATCAATTTATGTACAATTTCTCTCTTTCTATGAATGCAGGAAAAGGGTACCAGTTTGCCCTCGCAAAGGCTTAATAAAAGACCCAGCAGAGGCTTACTGCGACATATATTGCAACAGACTTATAATCAAGCTGTAGTAGAACCTGACAAATTAAATCAGTATGAGCCTTTCTCCCCAGAAGTTTACGGCGAAACTAGTTACGAGCTCGTTTGTCAGATGATCGATCAGATCGACGTAACGGGGGACGATGTCTTCGTCGACTTAGGTTCGGGCGTCGGTCAGGTGGTACTGCAGATGGCAGCGGCCACACTTTGTAAGATATGTATTGGCGTCGAAAGGGCTGACGTACCTTCCAAATATGCACAGGTACATATGTTTTTATATCCTCATTATTAAACGATTGACATACAATTAATAGCTGAAATAATCAATTTTGAATTCAAAAAGTATGTTAAATTCTACACTGATTTTGCAGAGCATGGAAATAAACTTTCGCAAATGGTTGAGCTGGTACGGAAAACGATGCGGCGATTATCGTTTAGTGAAGGGGGACTTCCTAGCCGACGAACATCGAGAAAGCATCACTGGCGCTACGATTGTATTTGTTAATAATTTTGCATTCGGTCCGACAGTGGATCATCAGTTAAAGGAACGATTTGCAGACTTGCGCGACGGCGCACGTATCGTTTCGTCGAAGTCCTTCTGTCCACTCAATTTTCGGATCACTGACAGAAATCTCAGTGGTATTGATTTACTCATTCCTTTATTTATCTCATTGTCACGTTACGCCGCACTGATTTAGCGATTGCCGTTATTCTCACTCATTAAAATCACGTATAAAAAATATTGTAATTTTTTTCTCATCCGCAAACGTTAAAAGTGTGCGATCCTTTTAAAGAAAACGAAAATATTATGACACATTTACTCGTCATGTTACGATATTAATAGCATTTTTTTATTCACAGATATAGGTACAATAATGCACGTCTCGGAGATGTCCCCGTTGAAGGGTTCCGTCTCTTGGACCGGTAAACCAGTGTCTTACTACCTCCACGTAATTGATCGAACCAAGCTGGAACGATATTTTCATCGTTTAAAGAATAACAAACAAGGAGGGCTGGACATTGAAAATTCCGATTCTGTGATAAGCAACACTGCCAGCCATAGTAGTAGGGTGTCTAATAGAGGGGAAAGAGGTGACAGAGCAAAGAGGGATCTTTCAAGGCAATTGGACAGCCCCAACAATTCGGAACAGCAGGGAACTAACAGTGACTCGGATCTTGATGATGGCAGTATAAAGAACCGTCGGCAACCCACTAAAATGCGTAGAAAACTTAATAGAAAAGCGACTAACGGTATCGGAGCGAGGCCTCCGGCGCGGGGCAGGCAGAGGGGCAGAGGTGTTAAAAAATCAAAACCTAAAAAAGCCATCAATATCTCTGGTTTGGATTTACTACACAGTCAAACGTTACTCAGTACATCGCCTCAAGCTTTAGGGAAAAAACCACCGCCAGCGCCTGGTTGTGTCGATCAGCAACTCTCATCACTCTCGCTGTCACTCCAACCGCATTCTACTTCTGTTCACGAGGAATTAAGTATACCTGCTGCTCCTTCTGCGACTCCTTACGCCCTGCAGATTCTTTTGGACTTATACAGGTGCGTGTCTAATGTTAAAATTCTTCTATGAAATAAATCATGGAAATGAAAGTGTTTCACGATAAGTAAACCATCGGTTTACGTCGATTACAGGGACCAATTTATGGTTATGCTGGAGTCTATGAGAACACCTACCTATAGAGTGTCAGTAAATACAGATATCGCGAAAGAAAGAGAGAGAAATTCAAGATTGCAATCGCGAGCAGCTCAATTAGAGAAGCAAATAAAAGTCTTAATTGATGACAGCGTAGCATTATTAAAAGCCCGAATGACCGAATTGGGTATAAATGCAACGTCGCCAGGAGACTTATTAGCGAAAGCCAAGGAAATTGTTCTACGGCATAAACAGTTGCAAGCCAAAGCAAGTAAATTACAGGCACAAGTATCATCAATGGAGGTTGAGCAGACAAGACTGACCGTCATTAGGCATCAAGAGCTGCAAGAAAAGTACAATAGCCATGCTAATGCAAATGGTATTACCAATCCACCGCAAGCACTAACACAGGATTATATACTGAAAGAGATCTCCGCCACATTGTCGCAACGAAAACGATTGCATTCTCAGGTAAGCTAGCTGCTTGCATTTATGTGAGCGCAAGTAAGCAATTCATTTACTTTCATTTAATATGGTCTAGAATTCAATTGATGCAGACGTGACTATATAAGAAAATTTATGTATAATGCAGGTGTCTAAATTGGAGCATGAATTGAATGTATTAGAAAGGACTAGCAGTGAAAAACAGGCAGCTACTATGGCTCAACAACAACAAAGGGATGCGATCAGTGCAAAAAATACACAAAATCAACATATTCAGCAGCAACCTAGTGGGAAGGGGGGGTCTCGTAAAAGTAGGGAGGGTCGTTCTAGGTCTCAGGAATGGCCAGACGTTCCGGATATTGGTAAGATACAGGAGAATAATCCTGAAATCTTAGCGCAAAAAATTCTAGAAACAGGGAGGCAAATAGAGGCTGGCCGAATACCGAGTAGGCAAAATTCTAACGCGTCTAATGCATCGAGGGCTAGGCTCCCTCAGGCAACACTTAGTTTTTCATCCTCATCATCCTCTTCATCCTCACAATCACAAGTCAATAGCAGGGATTCGTCAAATAGAGTACAAGAGCCTCCCAGAGTAGCTAATTTTGAAGATAGGTTAAAGAGTATCATTACAAGTGTATTGAATGAAGATCAGCAAAATAGGAGTAAGCAGCAGCAGCAAATGCAGCTGCAAGTGCAACAATTACAACAACAACAGCAACAACAAATTGAGCCCGAAAGAAAGCGTGTTGCACTGCCACAAAATGTTACTACGCCAGACTATACTCAGGTATTTTTTATGTATTCAATGTGCCTCTTCGTCGAGGTATATCCACTTCAAGTTGTAAATACCATTGCACGCTTCGCATTTTCTATTATCTTCTACTATTAACCTTATCATTTTACTCACATCTGCATGTAAATTTTCGCAGCTCTGATAGCGCTGCGCTTGAAAGTAAAATGAGCTTCGTTTTAGGTTTCACCAGCAAAGTTAGCCTTACGAAGGCATCTGTCTCAAGAACGTCTCTCTTCTCACTTAACAACCTCGGACAGACCCACATCTGACACCCGACAATCGAGTCACGAAAATCGAATGGCTTCAGGAGGAGGAAATACAGGCGAAAGTGGGATACTGGGGACACGCACGATCGGGGATCTCGTCAGTGGAGAAATTGAGAGAACTCTTGAGATATCGAATCAATCAATAATAAACGCAGCGGTGGATATGAGCGCCATAATACGTCCTGAGGCTGTATATTCACCTATCAGTAGACCTGCTAGTGCTGAAGGAGACGTGGGTTTAGCTACGTTAGCGCATGTCGCCAGTTATGCACCTACCCCTACGGCGGTGTCGACACCGACACCAACTACGGCATCGCGTTCATCTGTACTCTTCACCCCAGTCACACAGCCGCAGAGGTGATCATCTTGATAAATCATTATTTTTAATCTTCTAAAATTCTTCACGCGGTAATAATATAATTGGAAAACTAAATTGCTTAGGTATACACCCGTACAATTACCACGGGCGGACATTAAGCCTTACCACGAGTCATACTTTGCTGACAATCCATCTCAACCCTCTACGCAACCTCATCCACCGACGAGTCTACATTCGTCGCAAACTTCGTCAAACGGTGAATTGTTGCCAGTAGAAGGCTTGGCAGCATCCCTTCATGCGCGAATACTCAACAACCACAACAGTAATAATAGCACTGCCAAAAGTGATCCTTCGGTTGCCAGTAGTAGAAGGTGTGCAGCATATACATAGATATTGAATGAATTTTGAAATGCGAATGGACATGCTTATAATTTGGATTACAGATATCAACCATATCCCCGTTATACGAGTGGGAACAGTAGTAGTAGCAACGGTAGCAACGTAACTACAACCCAGTTGCAGTCGGTGATGTCTGTAAAGACAGAAGCAGTCGTATCAGCGGTTAGTACGAGCGGAGCACCTTTAAGTCCTCTTGTGGAGCCACATTCGAACACGTCCACGCCCCTGGTCGACGAGCCACATATGACAACGCAAAGGCAGCGCAATGGAAACGGTGAAGACGGTGAGTAACCCCTTTTGTTACTAGGCACGACTCTTTACTGGAATATATCTTATCTTTTATTTCTTGGTAGATCTTTGAATGCGTGAGTGTATGTAAATTTAATCCGAACCGAACTAGAAAACCGATAGAGCAATAAGTAAAAATTTACAGCTAATTAAAGTTTTATAAACTTTATGGAATTTAGGTCTGTTTGATGTTATAAATATTATGCAATCATTGATTTATTGTTGTTACAAGACGATTACGATATATTATAATAATATTATCCTATATTTGCCCATGTTTATTGTAATTATAAAAATCTATATTTATGAATATATATTTACTATGGAACACCCCATGTGCCATTTATAGAGCGATGTGCCAGTAAAAATATGATTCGGAAAAGTCATCTCGTTGTCGTGCGCCAGTTTTTTATTTCGATGATAATGCATCTAGAGAGACTTTAGCGAATTGTAACATATCGCTAAAAAAATTACTAGTACATCGCTTTACGATATATTTTTACTAAAAATATTCGCTTTCAACTCTACATAGACACTGTTGTATCTACTTTCTGCTATGCATCTTACATTATTTTATTTCGCTAACTAATGGTTTATTATTCATTACCTACAGTTTACCCTATCTTACCTTACGGAGCTGGCACCTGATCTTTATTCATATTTATTTTTGTTGTTGTTTGATGTATTTGTTAGATGCACTGTAGCTGTTTGTTGGTTAGCTCTGTCTGTCACATACTCAATCTCACTCACAACCCCTGAAGCTTGTTTTATTAGAGATTGAGAGGCACAGATCAGAGGGAGAAATCAGAAAGAATGGCTGCCTTTGGGTTGGTTCGTGGTTGCTGGTGAGTTGTCCCACAGGGGTTGTTCCAAATTTTCTTATTATTACACTCACAAATCAATCGCTATCTAATGGCTTCCATTCTCGCATTCTCTCTATATAACACTTAGCATTATTGCGATAAGTTCCGCATATCCACATAAAAGTGTATCATCGTAAGCTGTAATATTTCCATGAAAATAAGCCAACCAGAGCGGTATGTCTTCCGTGGATGCCATTCAAGACTTCAATGACAATTAGACCGTTGACGCAAACCCACATCTTTATATGAAGCGACGATTAAACTGTCTTGTAGAACAGGTGCACGGTTGCATGAGTACAAACTTGTATTAAATCAAATAAATTACATTAAATTTTTTACACAGATCATAATGAACGTGTAGTTCAGTTTTTGTAGATTTGGCTAACGTGTACAGAAGAAGTCAAAGTAAGGTTGACGTATATATACAATATGATTTAATGCTGTTGTACCTGAAGCAAGGGAACGTGCATTTGGAACACCGAGGGTGGCCATTCTTAAGAAACAACTGAGACGATTTTAAGTGATAAATTAGTAATGTATAGCAACACTGCATACTCCACGGACCTAAAATCTGTATGACGCATAACACTTTGGTAGCCATACGTAGTCGTTCGACTTTGGTGAATGGTAAGAGACTGCATGACATACCTATCGTAACGAAATGCTAGACTCGTAACTCTGCTTTTAACGGTGACGGTGAGAGCAGCAAGGTAAAGGCTTATTTTTATGAAAATATGTCAGACTGTTATTCGTGTATCGTGGCTATCAGGCGCTGTAGCTAGTTTGGCCTTACAGATGGAGAAGCGGACTGGCAGGACCGAATCAGCTCAGGATTCGACAGGCTAGTCGCATTCGCTTCCACCGAATTGGACAAGAGAAGGAGATCCACGGAAGGGGTGAACACCAGCCCTGACAGTGGTTTAGGTTCAGATAGTGCTGTATTAGGCCCTCCACCGGTAGTTCCATCCCCCGACGAAGCGATCGGGCCTCCTAGAACACCTTCTCCGACTAGTCCACGTCCTACGAATCCTTCCAGTGGTACCAACAGCAGTTCGGTACCTCTGAAGTACCAGCGTCAACCGGATCCCGAGAGGCATCATTTTAAGAAAAAGTTTTTTCATAGAGACTGGAATAATTCCGGCAGTACGAGTAAATTTCGTCCCAAGGGCAAAGATTGGGACTGGCACAATTCGGGGCAGTGGCCTCCGAATGGCGAGCAATCCTAACCCATCTCACCTTTTATGATATGAGCGAAGGGTTACCTTGATTTAGCGGTTGCGAATCATATTAAATGATTGAGAATGAGTCTTGAAGTGTACGGATCAGCACGTATATGGATGCACGTATGCAGACGAACTTTACATATGATCATCTAGTTTACATGAACTAGATCATGATAATCTGTATCTGCGATTCTGTAATACTACAAGGAGTAGAATGTATGACCATGAAAATACCCTTGAGGGGGGATGGGGGGGGGGAGTGTCTAGATTTACTTAGGTGGTCCAGTCTCTTCTGGATATCTCCGTTAGGATAAAGTAATGACATATTGACTGGGCAGCAAGATTAAATCTGTATCCCTTATCGCGAGGCTTGTATTGGCTTTTCATGGCCTTGCGTATGTATAAATTATTTGTTATTTGATTTAACGTCAGATATAGGCGAGGGATGCTGACCGAATGAATAAATGAATAAAATTGCCGGTGTAGCTTATGATGGGAATGTATGTATTCACAGTAAAGTACCATCGAGAGTAATGTTAAACGCTATCGAGGTCGCGTTGGCTGATAGTCTGCGCACCTATGGAAACGATGGATAGGACGCCGGCGTCTAATCAGCATTATAAAAACATTATGTTTTATGTTCGTTGTGCCATGTTCCACTGGTGTGTGGACTGACGTTGACTAAAAAAGCGAAACTACCAAACCTCTGTGTGTTCGTTGTAAATTATCGCTGTGAATTTTCTACGTAGCGGCATCTCCCATTGTTCATGGAAGATTTTTTACTCAAGTGTTCACTGTCGACCGTAGTGACGTTATGGCGACAGACAACAACGTAGTCATTTCACTGCAAGTTTCCAATATTTGAACTCTGGCACAATTACGTGAATCTGTAAGGATGCGCCGCAAATCCAAAGAATGATCTCCGCGCGTACTGAAGTTTTTCGAGGTGTTGCGTCTAGATGGGCAAATTTACGTTTTTCAAATTTGTCAATGAGAATGGGTGCGAACGTGTTCGAATTTGTGCGTGAATGTTAAAAAAAAAGTATCTCTTAGCTATTGCGCAACGTAGTTGTATAAAAAGAAACGTGATCGTTTTTCAGTCGACAATGTAAAAAGCGCTTGATTTGTCATACATAATTGTAATTAATGAATGAATTATTTAATAACCCCTATACATCAGTACATGATAGTTATTGTAATGTAGGCACCTGCCGACTTTAGCATGTTACATACACTGCCGAATCTTCTATTAATTAATTTTATTATTATTGATCATGATTATTATTTATTGTTTTTATTGGAATATTTTAATACTAAGGTTTTTGTAACAAGCAACTTTTATCTTCTCTTTTACTCCTACCTTTCATTGTCGATTTCCAATTTGTGCTGTACTCGGTAACAAGATCAATTATTACCGTTTTAGAATTAATACACGTCATCAAATTCCAAGAGAAATAGCATAATCTTAAATACTGAGATGAGATTTAGCCAAAGACTATTTTTGAGAGACCCATATCAATGAATTTTCTATTCTATGGCGGTTTAAGTTCTATAGGTTGGATAACTAAAATTTTACAATATTGTACATACATACATAAAATGAACAGGAACTTTTATGTAGTTGATTGCGTCGGTTTACATTACGCTATAGAGCAATGATGGGAAGAGTAATTAATTTATTGTACATTATATCTGATAGGTTCTGATTCATGGACAGCTATTCCCGTTAGTTTCTCATAAACTAGTCCATTTTCTACGTGCGGGTGAATAAATTAAGGCAAACATCGGCAAATTTATGTACAAGCTATAACTTCATCAATAATTAAGAATGTTAATTGAATATTAGACGTTGCTGTAGCTTTTGAACGGAAAACTAGAAATGCGACTAGAAAAATGTGTAAAGAGATCGTTACCTGTCGCGGAGAATTTATTTTATAAAAATGTTGCACTCAGGACATCGATGACGAAAAAATATTATATAATTTTGTCTAAACGAAAATAGATAAGGGATATCGATTTATGAGAAATAACAAAGTGACAATGATACTCGCGGAATAATGAAAAGTTATTGATTCTGTATATACTTCGTAACTTTTCAGTAAGATTCAGAGAATCGAAGTATAATATTTTGTCACAAGACTAAAAACGCAACAGAGTGCTTTGAGACGAAGTACAACTTTTATATGACTCACTGCAGCATCGAACCCTTTTTCATTCTTAAATAAACTGATGCTCTTACTTTATCAAGTAAGGTTTATTATAAATGTTTATTCGATGCTTGGGGGGTCAGCGACATGGTAATGGAGGCACCAGCATGCAATTCGTTTCGTATGGATTTCCATGACAATCATATATATAAAGACTGCGGGTCTTCCGCATGCCCATATAAAATGTCTGTTCTCACTGATAATTTCATTCATTTGAACTTGAAACTGGCTGGACTCAACATGATTCTCAAAGTAAATGTACTCTTGTTAGTAATACTTAACGCGATACGCGGTGAGAACATCAATGACGACGTGGAAGTCATTCTTCTACCAGTGAGGAATTCATACAGTGATACTGAGGTAGATAATGGTCATTAAATACGTTTTATTGCCCCTTCAATCTCCAAATGTTAAACATGTTAAACGAGCTTCGCACACTGTAAGAATCGGGATTTAACCTACTGTTATAACCACAACAATAACTCTGACCAAAGTTAACTGCTTTTAGGTTCCGCTAAGATTTCGAGTCTTCGGGCAGACGATCGAGTTGAACTTGCGAAAGAATGATAAACTCTTAGCACCTAGTTTCAAAGTGTGGCGGCACAATAGCGAGGACATTCTGGAGGAGGCACCAGAATTAAATAGACCCGCGGCGTGTCACTACCTTCACAGAAATCATTATAGCTCAGCAGCCATTAGTCTTTGTCGACGTCGTGCAGTGGTCAGTATATTCTTTTTAACGTTACACGAGTGACAGACGTATGTACTACTGGAATAGCAACATGCAACTGTGACCCCATTCATTTTCATACACAGCACGGTTTTGTTTTTTTGGAAAACGTCACTCTCGAAATAACTCCATTGCGCCATGCAGACACATGGTCCTTCGTTGATCATACAATTGAAGGACGTTCTGGAGACCTTCTTCGAGAGCCCCATGTCGTGAAACGAGCCTACGTCACCCCGGCAATAAAATTGCACGAGGATTACTTGAGAAGGCGTGATGGATTATCGATATTCAAAAATGACATACCTATTGATAATGAACTCTTCTCCAGACCAGCTAGGGGTCGCCGCGAGGATGGTTTAACGCTAGAGTTGGCGGTATTCTTGGACGAAGCTGGGTACAATTTATTCTCCCCCTTCTTTGACAGAAACGAGGAGAAGTTGTGCGACATGTTGTTGGCATACATAAATGGAGTGCAAGCTTTATATCATCACCCAAGTTTAGGGGCAAAGATTGACATTGCTCTTGTGAGGCTGGACATGATGAAGACGCAACCTTCAGATCTGCCCCATTACAATGGAGAACGTGGCAACTTGTTGGATTCTTTTTGTTATTATACCAAGAATCATAATCCGTCCGATGACAAGGATCCGAATCATTGGGACATGGGACTGTACGTATCGGGTTTAGATTTCTACGCCATGGAAGGTGGCAGGAAAAGCAGCGTGACCATGGGTCTGGCAACTGTCGGTGGTGTATGTCTAGATCAGTACGCATGCGTCATTGCGGAACTTGGAGTAACTAATCGCTTTGGAAAGCCTTATCCGTCTGCTGGTTTTACGTCCGTTTACATAGCAGCGCATGAAATTGGTCACAAGTAAGTAAGTCTGTGTGATCATAATCGTTGCTTCTAGTTTTACTTACCTATATAGAGATCAACCAGTATCCTTCTTCTCATTAAAGTCTGGGCATGCATCATGATTCGACCGGTAACACCTGTCCTAAGGATGGCTACATCATGTCTCCGAGTAGAGGGACGCAAGGAGAAACGATCTGGTCGCAATGTAGTCGAGATGTAGCTAGGAAACTTTCTCAGACGAAACCTTGCCTACTGGATCAACCGCCTGTAAACAGTGAGAAGTCTTTGGACCATGGCAAATTTATTGGTCTACCCGGAAGGCAATGGGGTGCCAAGAAACAGTGCGAATTTCTTTTGCGAGATAAGGACGCTGTGGTAGTAACTCTATCTGATGCTTGTCAAGCGTTACAGTGTAAGAGTCCACATCGCAGTGGGTACTACTATGCTGGACCTGCTCTGGACGGGACTCGATGTGCAGAAGGAAAGGAATGCAGAGGTGGAGAATGTCTGCCCGTACTCCAACTGCCTAATGGTGGACAGAGTGCTGTCATGAAGAAAGGTGGATGGAGTGCTTGGAAAACGGAAGGCTGTAGAAGCGGATGTATACAAAAATGTAAAGGAGCTCAGCCTAGGAGACGTTATTGTAACAACCCACCACCGAAAAATACAGAAGCTGGCTGCGAAGGACCGAGTTACGATGTTTTGCTCTGCAGCGATGAGAAATTGTGCAAAGCCAAGCGTAAGAGCGCCAGTGAATTTGCGACAGCCAAGTGTAGCAAGTTCAGCGAGAAATTGCCCGAATTGGACAGCAAAGGAAGCGGACTGCAGGCTCCTCACGAGACTGAACGACCATGGATGGCCTGCGCTATATTCTGTCGCCGTAAAGATGGAGGCTCCTACTACACACCACGCATAGAATTAAACGACCTTGGCCTTGACCCATATTTCCCAGATGGAACATGGTGTCACACCGAAGAGGGACAGGATTATTTCTGTCGCCAACATCATTGCTTACCAGAAACCTTTCGCTTTGGTAAGGAATTGATTGAGAGTCATGGAGACGAAGATATGAAACTGGGTCCTCAGAATGCTCGTCCGGATAGTCATAAGCTTCCTGATCAGCTGGTAAAGTATCTCAGTCTAGGCCCAGATGGGCTACCATTGCTAACGACATTGTCGCCGGGTGTTGCCTCACCTCCCAGCGAGGACGACTGGACGGATAAGGACTACATTGAGTTGCCAAAGCCTGTCGAGGAGGAGGACTCCTTAGAAGTGAAGGAGGAGGCGCAAATCTCTCAGCCACGCGTTCCAAAATTGCTCGACCTCGACACTATGTTTTCGGATCCTCTTTGAGTAGGGCAGATACCTCAACCGCCGACCTCCACCTATTTTTATGTAATTCAATGCTATTATTATCTTCAGATGTCTGAGTCGTTTGTATCGTCGATCCAATAAATGAGCCGATACAATACACCTACATAATATTTATTTATATATAACCGGATGGATGTATTTGCGTGTCTGCACTCACGGCGCATGTTCCCTACGTTACGTGTAAAAGCGTGACCCCTCTTGCTCCTCTGCCTTTCCGAAGAGAGACATAGCTTGATATACATATGTAACGGGAGTAGCGTTGTGTGAGCTGCACGAGAGAGTATCTTGACCGGTAGGCGGATGACGTCACCCACTTCGCTGACTATTTTAGGAGTGTCTCGCTGCTATCTCACACTACGGAACGAAGAGAGAGACACCTAAAGGAGACATCAATACTCTGGTGTAGAACAAAGCCGGCAGGGCAAACGTGCAACCATAACAAGATGAAAATATAACTTCAGATGCATTTTTTATATTATTTAGTGTACAAATAATTAACCAACTTTTAAACTTAGGCTTCGTAATTGAAATTACAATAATAAACAAGAAATTATTTTAATTGTTACAAATATGTAGGATTTTCATACATAAAGGGTTGACAGTATAAATGAATTGCATAGACGCTTTACTCATTCTCACGACGTATTATACATTTACTCGCATTCATAACCTTACATAAATCGCATTTTCACTATACACATTTAACTCAACAAAAATCACATAAATTAGCATCGATATACATTCTCACTAGGTAATTGCATATAACTTAGCGCATCGAACATCATTCATACACTCATCGTAATTTTTTTAACGTTCAGGAGCAGTCTTCCAAACGTGGAAGAGTTAAAGGGATTTTTCGCGAACTATCTTGTCCAATATATGCAAGGCATTCAATAAAAAGCTTAAACAAGTTGAAATGGCTTCAGAAATGTCAGATAGGAAAGTAACTTTCTATGCCGTTTTGAATACCTCGCAAAATTGTCTTATGAAAGAAAACAAAGATAACGATCGATATCTACTTTTTTTTATCGTCACGTTTACGTTAAATTCTCCAATCGTATATATCGTTAATGTACTATAACGTACAAGAGTCTTTAGTCTCGTTCATCAAAACCGATCAGAGTCCTAGAGTTATTGAGATATTCATTCGCCGACTCTTCTTCCTTTACTTTCGAGTGATCAATTTGGTAGAGTATCATACAATATATCCTTTACACTTTGCGTTAACGAGTCAGGGAACTTAATATCGAATGCAACCAGAAGATCTCCTTTACGCGATGGTTCCTTAGGGAAGGGAAGACCTTGTCCTTGAATCCTCTTTACCGTAGTCGGTTTCACGATTTCCCTTGTCAAGTTCAAAGTGATCTTCTCTCCAGACAAAGTGGGAACTTCAATCACTGTTCCACATAAGGCCTGCTTTAAGCTCAGCTTGCAGGTATACCTGATGTCACTGCCTTCTCTCCTGAACAGAGGATGTGGCTTGTCTCGGATGATAAAGACGATGTCAGCTGGTACTTTACCACGGCCCTGATCACCCTCCTTCTGGAAAGTAATCTTCGTTCCCGCTTTCCAGCCTGGCTTGACATTTATCGTCAAAACTTTGTCTTCCTTTTTGGTGGTACCGTCTGGTTGTACGACCCGCCTTGAAATTTTCATCTTCTTTGTGCAACCCCGTGTGATGTCTTCTAAACTGACATATAGGTCGTGCTCTATAGGTGCATCCTGAGCACGATCCTTCCCACCACCTCTACCAGAATTAGAGCCAGCGAAATTGAACGAGTGAGATCTGAAAGCTCCACCAGGACCGGCGTTTCGTGGAGGACCCATTCCCAGATGGAAGGGATCGTCGAGGTCCATTTCGTCATCGTGGAATCCGAAGACTCGATTGCCTCCGCTTCCGCTTCCACTAAGATCAAAGAAAGTTGAGAATGGCGTAGATGAGCCAAAGAATTGAGCAAACGTGGCCCTTGGATCTCCGTGGAAGGTGTAGGTGCCGCCACCACCACCACTATTGCCGCCAGTTGATGCTCCTCCTTTCAGTCCCTCTTCGCCAAACTTATCGTAGACTTCCCTCTTTTTAGTGTCAGATAGAACTTCATAGGCTTCAGCAATCTCTTTGAATTTTTCCTCGGCTCCGGTGCTTCTGTTTTTGTCAGGATGGTATTTTAACGCCAGTTTCCGATAAGCCTTCTTTATCTCATCGTCACTGGCACCTTTGTTGATGCCAAGTGTTTTGTAGTAGTCTTTACCCATGATGTAGATATCTGTAAATGATAACAAAAGATTTGTTACTACTGTATTATCCCTTAAATAATAATTATTCATTTATAAATAATTATCCAAATGAGTCATCCTCTTAATACAACATTTGTTAAATAATCGATAATGTTTTAGACCACGCAAGAATAGTCTAGAAAATAATTACGATCAGAAAGAAAAATTAAATTCCAAGTGAGACTGCTTCTGCTTCTAGGTATCAGGGAATCACATTATTTGACTTTAAGTAGGATTAAAAAATCATGTACTTCCTATATGTAATCCTACTTCAATCCCATGCGGTGGAAATAGCCATTGTTCACTTAAGAAACTGGGATATTCATACGTAATATTTCAATTTCATTTCGGAATCTATTATTCTACAACCTTTCTGAAGTTTTACCGTAGCCTTACGCAAACGAGTAGTAACTATCACCAATTTCTATATCCCCACGCGACCCCGTATACTCGTGGCTTCACACGCATATACATACATAGATAGACAACGGACGCGGCGAACGAGCACTTTCTCGATCCTTCACTATGGATTTATGAAAGCCTAAATAGAACCCACACGAACAGTCATTTAAAACGATGCCCACACAACCTCGTATTCGCGATCAAACGACAGTACATATTCGCGTCTCCGTCAAGGCTGATTTTTAGCCTCGTTTGGACAAAGGACACTTGGAACAGACAAGGGCCAATGTTCGTACCGTATGCTTCAGAATAACACAACGATCGAGTGAATGATCGAAGAGACGCAAAAAAAATTTACTTTTATCGATGTTTGAAATTTTCCTGATTTTTCTTCAGTCTCTCTATTACGAGGATATCGGTGCCCTCCTAACACACCCACGTA
Organism: Trachelus iudaicus; assembly: GCA_030142595.1. Classification (NCBI taxonomy): domain Eukaryota; kingdom Metazoa; phylum Arthropoda; class Insecta; order Hymenoptera; family Cephidae; genus Trachelus; species Trachelus iudaicus. Next base: position 487,652 of record JARQTH010000535.1, read on the forward strand.
CGTATCACATATCTATTTCGGGCAGTGATGATACCAACACGGTAACGAAGATCTTCTAAGCGAGCAGCGATTCCCCAAACAACTCAAAAATAAACCCACAAGCAAATTGAGATGAACGATATTATTTATTGATAAGCTGAACGATAAAGATCCACGTATTTTCTTTCCAAAATCAACTCACTTGGCTGATTCCATTCGATAAAATTTTCTGTACTAGAAGTTACCTTTATGGTATTTTATTTAATATGTACCTTTATCTATGGATATATCCTTCTTCTTTCGTTCTTGTCAAATATCCAGTTGGCACTAGTAATCAAAACTTGCCTCCAAATGGAGATGTAATTGCTCAAGGATTCTGTATAACAGATTCCGCTTAGGCACGAACCACTTCACAAGTCTTATGATGAACTAAAGAGTCGCGTAGGCTGCGCAGCCCATATATACAAAGGTTCGTTCTAGCAGTTTCCGGAACTTTCGAGAAATGGCTCGATGATAGTGCGATCAACTTCCGTGGCGCTTTTGCGACGTCACTACCCAGAGTATGACAATATATTCGAATGTATCGCAAGGAACTTGATTAATTAATATGAGAAATAAATTTTCTAATAATGATTTTGTAAATCTACTGACAAAACAATGTGTTCGTAGTTAAACGTAAGTTTTATAATTTAGTGTTATGCCCGATGGAAGATTCGAGTTTGAAATATCTGAATGCGTCACTAGCGCCGCGGCTTTTATACCGGCGATCCCACCACCAATATACTGGGTGTTCAAAGAGTACGCTAACGTATCTAATGTAAAAATAACCATAATTACACTCGAAGTAATTATAAGGATATTTTGGCAAAACAATTTATTGCAAATACAATCCATCAATGCGTAACATTAATCAAGTTGTAAAAGATAAATCAAAGGCAATCAAAGAAATGTTAGAAAATATTTTACATCTTACCATTTATGAATTTAAATGTACAATACTGCTATCGGCTTAGCCGTAAAAACAATGCGTGTTTGCAGTCTCTTGAATTCGGTGACATGTATTTGTCGTAAAAGTCTTGTATAAATTCCTCGACTTTGAAACCAAACTTTTGATATAGAATTAATGCTGGATTTGTAGCTGATACGTGCAAAGTAACATCTTTACCCATGCACGTTTGTATTAAATGATACAACATAAATGTGCCGATACCAGCTTTACGCCACTCGGGTCGTGTTAAAAAAAATGAAATGTAAGCTTCGTTGTAACCAACATCAGGTACCAAAATTGCAAATCCTATGACCAACTTTTTATAAAGCACGACACAACTAAAGTCTGGATATTGTAGACACTCGGTTACTGAAATCGATAAATCGTATATCAAAAATATATTTTTATAACCACTTATCTGTATTAGACGTTGCCACTACTGCTTTCGTTTTCCAATGTTTAATAATTATACTTACAATCAATGCCAGGCCAAAAGAATTGGCTGCACAGACTATTAATGGCGGGAATGTGCTGTGGTCTAACATAAGAATAATCAATTGGTGCTATTGGAGGTGGTTTCCAATGCGGATTGGTTCTATTAACTTTGGCACGAAGCTCTTCCATCAATCTTAACCAAACTGGTCGACAAGAAGTGTCTCTTCTTATAAATGGTTTTAGAAGTCTGTTTGTATAAGGACTATGAACGGATGTTGGCTCGTTATAGCCTTGCAATCGTTGTTCAAAGAATCCTTCTGTATTATTATTAAAAAATCTATCCAGTACACGATTGCTTTTCTTATGATTTCTGTGAGGAGCTTCTATCTTGGCTCCAAAACGGTCGATGTCAAGAATCGGTAAACTATAATCTCGTTTCAATTTTCGTATAGACAGTTTTCTGTACAAACGACGAATAGATGATGGTGCAGAATTCAATTGAGATTTATCAAATTTTTGTATAAGATATGCCTCCTCGTGCTCGCTTATGCGTGGCTTTTTTTCACCTGTAACGAAACATTACAATAAATCAACAATGTTGTATCTTTTTAAATCACAGCTATACGAATATATTCACCATTTGTTATACTCTTCTCCCATGGCCAATCTCGACGCTTTTTTATATTAAAAAGTGATGAGCGTGGTTGTTCCTGAACAGAACTTAGACTATCACTACTATACTCATTGTATTGCTCTTCCTCTTCGCCATCTCTGGTTTTATCAATTTTGTTAATATTATGAGTGCTAATCATGTCAGGATAAGTGACAATATTACTTGTCCATTCTGGAGAAAAATTATCTAGAAGTTGTGAAAGATGTGTATTGCTATGTTCGTATGGTTGATAATTTTGATTATGAAAATCAGACATTAATTCTGTCAAAGATGGTGTTTCTTGTTGAACATTTAATTCTATGCCGTTTTCAATATCCAACATATCCATATCTGTAAATATATAATCCATTCAATAGGAATGATCTGTTTACTAGCATTTTGTATTAATGCAGGTCCTCCTACCTTGGATATCATCTTCAGCTAATAAAAAGTCTGACAGCGTCTCGCTTGGTTGTACATAAGCTCGTGAGTACATTGATGGTCCTTGACTCCTGGAAGACTCTCCACCATAATTACTATCTTCACCAACTGATATACTTGATTCGGATGGTGTGGGACTATCATATCGTTTATTATTGGAATTTTTAACTGGATTGTTTACTTGTTTCTTACGATCCATAATCATTTTTCCATCTAAAACAGATTCATATGCATGATTACAAACATTTAACATTATTATTATATCTATAATTTAAAGCAAGTATGTTACTCAGCATCAAAACTTACTTTTAGCTATTAAAATTTCAGGAGGATCATTGTTTAAAAGTCTCCACCATCCTGACTCACCAAGTTCCGTAGTACCTGACTTAAAGAAGATTCCACTATAATGAGATAATGTTCCTGATATGGTTCCGACCCAATTTTTTTTGCGTTTCCTGAAATGTAATTTAATTCATATATATTATAGATTTTATAGTAAGATTAATAGCGAAGTATCGGGCGACTATGTAAAATTGAAACTTACACTGTTTTTTTGAATAAATAGTCCCAGTTACGATCAACAAATGTACTAATATCAGACTTCCAATGAAAATATCCTCTTTTACTAATGCCACTAGATTTTTCACGTAAATTATACAAGGTTAATATAATTATATTTAGCCATGACATTTTATCTCTGGTTATTACTTCTTCTTCGCATGAACTGCAATCAGTACAGTTCAATTCGAAGAATACATCCCCTACGAAAGTTCCAGGTATCCCTCCACGTTTTAGACAATTAACGTGAATTTTCCTATCACAACCTCCTGTACATCGAAGTGCTGGATTTTCATAAGGATCACATGCGATTCCACAAATTTTACACAAATGTGTCTCTATCGCATCTGCATTTGTTGTTGTTGAAATCTCTGAAAATCTTGCTTCAGTCATATTAAACAAATGCAACAATCAGTTTAAACGAAAATGGTGTTGGATAAGACAAAAGACTTGCTCATTAATATTTATCACAATGAAACGATAACTTTATTTTTATATAGCATTATACTTGACAATCAACATATCGCTTAACCTTCCTTTCCTCACACGAGAATAGATGAGACATATGCAGGAATCTGTCGCTTAGCGTCTGCTGGTGCCTGATGAGCATACAGCTGAGCAATAGACAGGGTGGGGCTGTGTCAGGCGGAAGCGCAAAAGATTGCATTAATTAATTGTAAGAATAAATGGACGAAAATCTGATTACAGAGATGACAAGTTTCATATGCAAGAATAATATAGATTTAGTCTGTGTTTATCATTTAAACATAATTATTAAACAAATCTGACAATTCATAGACCGATATCTATTTACATTTTCATAATCTTTTAAGAGATCATATATTGTTTTTTGTTTTAGTAGAAATGTAAGCCTTTCTTAATAAAATGATTGAATAGTTTTCTATGAGAACATAGATATCATACGTTAATAATTTATAAAATATTAAAATTTATTGATCTGATACTAATCCTTCCATCATGATATCGTGATATATGTATAGTTGTTGCCAAGGAAATCCGGATAACAATTACGAGTTGTAATCACGTTTCTGTTTGTATGAATATTTGACAGTTGTGTAAACTTAGAAGTTTATTAGACCCTTTACTTTAAATATGGCTATACCACTTCTGCAGTCCCGAGTATTTTATGGTCTGAAAACAGACGTTTCCGGAAATGCACATTACATTACAGATGCAGAGATATTGTATCCCGTTGGAAGTGCATTGTCCGTCCACAATTTTCCTCAGCGTCGGCAAAGATTAATTCGTTTGCCAGAAAAGCATCTGATAAATGTTGTTTCAGTAACTCCGAATAAGTAAGTAAACCTCCGATTATATGTCATTTACATTGTAACTTATCAATACACGAAAAAGATTGTTTTTAGAAAATATGCTGCTGTTTGCGAGGCTGGAGAGAAGCCTACTATTTCTATTTACGATCTTCAGACTCTCAAGAAAAAGAAATTTCTGGGAATACCTTACGATGCTCAAGGAGTCACAAAGTTCTCTTGCATCTCATTCAGTTTTGACAACAAGTATTTGGCAGCCGTTACGAGCGAACCTGATCAAACGATGTTGTATTACAACTGGGAAAAGGGCAAAGTTGAATCAAGTTATAAACTGGGCAATCAGCAAAATGTAATGGCAAGTGTTAATTTGATAGCGTGCAATCCTGGCGACGTGGGAATAGTAGCCTTGGGTGGACCGTATACATTTAAATTTCTTACGGTCTCGGAAACTGTATGGCGTTCATACGGATTTGCAAAGGCGGATAATATTCTGATTTGTTCAATGACTTGGTTGAATACGGATAGACTCTTAGCCGGTACGAGAGACGGAAGGATTCTCTACTTAGAGAATGGTGACTTGAAGAATATCTACAAAATGGTTGATACTGAAATCATGAATTTGAAAATTCGTGAGGAATACGTCATCCAGACAGCTGCATCTCAGTCTAGCCTAGAGGGTGGCGACGAAGCACTCTGGGAGCACGATATACGATGTTTAATATCGTTTCACAAAGGATTCGCCTACGGTTATGGCTCTGGAACAATAGTAGTATTCGAAAGAGATGGTCAACACAAATATTCAAAAAGAAATATCTTTGTTGTGCCGTTACAAGTATCTAAGTATGATAGCACCGATCTTTATCAGATTAACTGTATAAATGCGAATCTCAGTTCTGATCGTTTGATAGTGACTACAGGATGGTCACAATTATTTTATGCAAGACTATGGGGTCCTGATTTAAGTATGGACTCAGAACCACAACAATTAAGGATCATGGGACAGGACTTGCATCATGGAGCAATAAGTGGTCTCTCAATGTGTGCCTGGAAGCCACTTTTCATGACTTGTGGCGAAGTGGATCGCAGTGTGCGAATGTGGGATTTCGAAACTGAAAGTCTTGTCATGATTAAGCAATATTTAGAGGATATTTACTGTGTAGGTTTACATCCTACTGGTCTCTTTTGCCTTATCGGTTTTAGCGATAAGCTACGGTTTATGACCATACTAATTGATGATCTGATATCGATGCATGAATTTCCTATACGAAACTGTAAAACTGTTGCCTTCAGTTACGGTGGCCATTTATTCGCTGCTGTTAACGGGAATCTAATTCAAGTGTATAATGTTATTGGATTTCGAAATCGATTCATTTTAAGGGGTCACACCGGAAAAATTAATCAAATAGCCTGGTCACAAAACGATATGAAATTAGTAAGCATTGGATCTGAAGGTGCCATTTATGAATGGGATATGAGCACTGGGCAACGTTCGATAGAAGTTATACTAAAAGGCATTGCTGTAAACAGCATTGTAATTACATCGGATGGCTCAACCTGTTACTGTATTGCAAGTGACAACCAGATACGAGAAATTAAGGAGAGCACGGTAAAAAATTACTTCTTTCTATTTAAAAATTTTTTTTACGTTATCCGTTCTCGCTATACATGATTGCAGCAATAGTTGAAGTCTGTTAAAACTTTACAGGTATTTCGCGAATTCGACTTGCCAGGAATAGAAATGAATTATATGATCATTGGAAGGGACGATCTTATGATGTTCGTCACTTGTCCCGGTGGTATTATTTTATCCCTCAAATGTCCTCTTCAAGAACCCATCGAATATTCGGAGTTCCATATACACTGTAATGACATTACACAGGTATCTTATGGTTTTGAAAGTATTGGGTATATCATAAGGTATATTTAAATAATACATACTTAATTATTTTTTAGATGGCTCTATCATACAACGAACAAGTTTTAATCTCTACCGCAATAGATGGTACATTGTGTTTTTGGAAATTACATTATACCGAAGGAAAAGCTGCTGATGTAGATAAAGATTTCAGCTATAGTAAAGAGGTGCTAATAAGTAAAGCCGATTTAGAAGAAAAGGTACAGATAATAAAGGACTTGACAGTGAGAATGAGGGAATTGGAAACGGAGAACGCGTATAAAATGAGACAAATGGAAGTGCAACATAATGACAAGACACGCGAGATTCATCAAGGATATTACGAAGCGATAGAAGAGTTAAAGGATAAAATAGATAAGCTGCAGGAGGAACGAACGAACGAATTGAATAATATAAATGTTGAGATAGTCAAGATGAAGGGTGCCCATGAGAATGCTTTGCGACAAATGGAAGTTACTTATGATCGGAAACTCATAACAGAGTATGACAAATATCATCTCTTTGAGGAACATAACAATGCAATGCGCGAGGATTATGAGAGACGCTTAGAAGAACTACAGAAAAGTAAAGACGAGGATATTGAGAAGATACGAAAAATGTATGCAGCACAGCTTCACGAGAAAGAAGTTCAGTATGAAGAGATGAATGAGGAAATGGCGCATCAGAATCGCATTCATGAAAAGTTAAAATCTGAAATAGAAGACGATGCCGATCGTGAGATTATAGAAATACGTACAAATTATGAGACTCTCTTATTCGAAGAGAGGCAGAACAATTTAAAGCTTAAAGGAGAGACTGGAGTAATACGTAACAAATACGTATCGAGTCAGAAAGAGATTGATGAATTGAAAAGGAAAGTAAACCATTTACAGGGGGATCAACTGCAATTTCAAAAAAACATAAATGGACTTGAAAAAGACGTGCTATATCTGAAAAAGGAAATTACCGAAAGGGACGCGACTATACAGGATAAAGAGAAGCGAATTTATGATCTTAAGCGCAACAATCAGGAACTGGAAAAATTTAAGTTTGTATTGGATTATAAGATACGTGAATTGAAAAATCAAATAGAACCCAGAGACAAGGAGATCAGGGAACTTAAGGAAAAGATGAAAGACATGGAAATCGAACTGGTGAATCTGCACAAAACAAACGTAAGCCTAGAATTGCAATTGTATGAACTTCGTGAAAAGTTAGCCGCTGCACGACGTGAAATACAATGTGAGGTCCAACGAAACAAACGGTGTCAACAACTTCTCAGAAAAATGCGAATCGATTTACACGACACTGCTGGACTTGTACAAGAACCTAAGGAGTTGAAAAATGCTGTAATGAATATGTATCATCAATATAGCGATGACGATGAGTTTTTACGCAGCCGTAACGCAGATTTGGATGCTCAATGTGAATTTATGAAACAAAGAGACCATTTGGAAAGAACAGTGGCATCTTTGAGGAAACAAGTCTTTCGTGACCCTGCTGGTGGCAAGAAGGATCTCGACAAAATGATGGACGAAAATGTTGTACTCATTACTGAATTGAATGCCTTAAGACAGGAATTGAAGGCAGCACAAAAACATATTGTAGATTTAGAAAGTTTATTAGGACTTGCTGGAAAGGATATCGAACCGGGAGAAGCTAGAAATAAATTGTCAAAGGCTTGCCATGCGCAAATTGAATTAAAAAATACCTATAAAGTCCAAATGGAAGAATGTCAAAGAATGGTTTCAATTATGAAGGAACACATTGCTCGGTTGATAGAAAAGTTACCTAATGAAGAGACATTTGGTGTTAGGGAACCTTATTGATAAAAAGTCCGTATGTATTTTAATAATAGGTTTATCATATCTACGAAAGGCCAGTATTCAATTTTCTTTGAAGGTAGACGATAACAGAAAAAACAAATAAAATACTCGCCAACTTCATTTAATCGTAAATGTTATACTTTCAAAATAAACGAAAGTATCGAATTTTTATTTTAAAAATCATTTTTATAACTATACCTCCAATATAAGAAAAATGTCTATTTCGTTGTATGACAATGACGCGTTTACACTGCCAATTATCATTGAAATCAGCTTGATGTATCTATTATAGAACAAAAGGTATAATGGCTTTACGATTTTTCGGATAGTTAGGGAACTCCTTCTTGTAAGCTCGATGCTTTCCTAAAGCCCAAACGGTCATCTGATATGCACCGGCAAATGCGAATAGCCCCGCTAAAACAAAAACGGTTTTATTTATCACCTTAATTAAATACTAAAATGTAATCACTATATAAACAAACCTGGAAGACATTTAGTCATTATCGTGAATCCAATCCAGCTACCAATTTCATATGTATAATTAGGACATGACACCATGTCAAATAATGCTGTGAAAGGATTTCCAGTCGGTTCTGGAATTTTTCTCACTGTAGTTCCTGCTGGTCTTAAGTTTCTTAGAGCCAAGTGTATGCTGAGATTACCCAACTCACACAATGCGAATATAGCTAATCCAATATAAGATTGAAACAAACTTGGTGCTGTATACCAAGGATGGTTAATGTGATATGCTACATACATTGCAAATAACCAATAATAGGAGCTGTTTTTGAACAGATTTCTTAGAGGCATTGTTGCATGACTGAAGCGATGTACAAATAAGGTCTCCAGAAGCCGTTTCACATAATGTACAGACCAGCATATAGCAGCCCAACTGTAAATTAAAGTTATCTTATGTTTAAAACTCTTCAATGATATACTTCTGTACATAATAGAGGTATAAGGCAAACAATTAATAACTTAATCTTCTTACTGAACTACGGGTTGTATTTTGGCATCTGCAGGGATGGTGCCATAAAATAACCATGGTCTCTGATATAACCAAAGGTAAACAATTAATGGACCGGCATATTCAACCAGGAAAACCGTTTTCCATCCAATTTGAGGACCAAGATCTTTGTAATATAATTTAGCACCAGTTGTAAGTCCCAATGACTGCACTGTTTTAGAGTCAGCCAATGCTTTGCCTTTAGGCTCAGAACGCAGGCTTTGTCTTTGAACATACGGAGCTTTCTTTAATTTAAACAATTGTTGTTTAATATCTCCTATAGTACTGCTTGGACTGACCTGTGAATTTAATACAGTGTACAATCCCTAATGAGTTATTGCATAGTCATTAATTAATAGTAATCTTTCACTAAAAGATATAAGAATAGCCCAAAAATATGAGACCAAAATATAGAGATATTAATTTCATAATTATTAATCTATTCTACACATTTTAAAGATGAACTACATATTCAAATATAGGTATTATTTAGAACTATTTACTTACATTTACAGTAGCTACAGACTTTGAACCGCCACCCGAAACCACTTCGATCTATATGAAAAGTATATTGACTTTTATGAACAAAATTCATTATTATGAATTATAAATTATACACTGTGAAACTTGTTTCATAATTACCTCCATCGTCACTTGATAATACGATTTACTGAATTTGATTAGAAAAATAATATTAGAACACCCGAATCGTGGCCGTGCACGTTATTTTCTCGTGGTACCGTTCTGCGGCGCTGCCGTAAGACTGCGGCCCGGTTGGTTTGCAGTCGAGGATTGTCGATGATAGAGAACTATCAGTGTGATGGAGGCAATGATGACAAATCAAATTTCATTCAAATGAACGTTGATACTGACGAAGACTTATGGAAATCGTGTTTCTTACAAAGCCAATCACATTTACCGCATGCATACCTTAGATTTAAGGTAATTTTAATAACTGGCTATATAAAATAAATAAGTTTTTTTATTAGGCTTAAGTTCAAAGATCAGGAATATCTGAATGATTTTTACCATCATTCGATCATTCGACCTGACCCACTGAGATAACATTTTCGAAGGTTTATTTTATCATTTAACTTTATTCCAAGTCTCCCGATTACCGAATTTCATTTATCTGATTTATTAGAAGAGTATGTACGCGGAAATAAAATGCTCAATAAAATGTCTTATAGCTTATGAAGTCACTATGATGTGTTTTTTTAAGAGACAATTTTCTGATTACTGCGACTAAAATATGCGTCAGGAAATGTAGTCAGCTGGGAACCTTTGACCGTAGGTATAACTACGTGAACATAAATTTGTGCATACGTCGTTATAAGAAAGTCGTTCAAGGAGAACGAGTTCTTCTTTTACATTTTTACTAATACGGCATAGCCAATATGTGCGTATGGTCATAAGTTTTCTGATATTATTCATGTTTATATTGGAGGAAATGTTTATTTAAAGAAATCGTTATTACAGGGATCGTTAAAATCAAAGATCTTGTATAGTTGGTAAAATAGCACGAAAGTGAATAAGCGAATTGGATTTTGCTCCGAAATGAACAAACATATTGGTCACTTGGTGAATTTTTCTTAACTAAAAATGATCAACAATTTATTCGAAATTTTTCAGAATTTTGTAGCAGGAAAATAGAATGTAACTAACAGCGTATACATTCTTTCGCTTCGTCGCGAATTAAAACCATTGAAATGTTAAGCGGTTGTCACGCGCCACTAGCTCCATCCATCGATAATATTAACTATGATTACATTCCGGAATCATTACCAGATCTGTAAACAACGTCATACTCTTATTTATCAGTATCCATTTAATGACGTTTTCGAATGGCTAAATTTAGTTTACAAGTGTAAAGTGTAGCTTAGTATACTTTCGATTGGTAAATCTTTACATGCAGTTGTCGAATATGATGCGGTGCAACATTGCATTGGTATTACGAGTTCAATTCAATTCGGTTGTAGAGCACAATTCGACGCGTCTGTTGTGACGACGATAGGTTTTTTTGAAATTCGTATACTGAAGATGATATTAAACTTTGAGATCGACGAATTTTACTTAAACAAGAAAAGTATCCCCTTCGTACACTATTACACTATTTATTTGTCTGCACGTACGAAAAAGTTAGTGACGATACCGGTGTAATTACTTCTACAGCTCAATTAATAACAATAATAATAAGATTCACGTAAATGTGAATTGAATTTAAATTTACCAGGTCAGCATAGAAGGCCTACCTTACCTTACTAATAGCAAAGTATAATATTAACTGTCAGTATTGCAGACTTTGCTTTACCGTCGGGAAGTTAGCGCGGGAAAATCAAAATTTATATGTTTATAATGCCTAAAAAATTGCTCCTTAAATGCTCCAAATTTTTCCGTAATTGCTCCACTGCTACTATGCAGTGATTA